>CM033648.1:6460473-6560015 GCA_019512145.1 Engystomops pustulosus | reverse complement strand
AGATATGAGATAGATAGATAGACATTAGATAGATAGATAGATAGATATGAGATAGATAGGCCGTGTGTGGGGGGTTGGTCCTTTTTCCCAGAGTTCCGATGTTGGAATTTTCTCTCCAGACACTTCCCTCAATTCCACAGTAATCAATGTCAATATTTGCGTTCTACACTGTCAAATGGGCAGAGTCAAGCTGTCTGCTACACCTCAGGACCACCCATCACTGACACTAAAGAGAACAGTTATCATTTTTTTTGTGGTAGTTTCGGCTTTTTAATGCTAATTAGACTTTGTTTTGCCCGATTCGTGCTGTGGGGCGGGTACAGGCATCCTGACATCCTGGCTCCGCCCATTGACAGTTGATGTTCGAAAATATGAACGTTGATAACTCGGAATTGGTGGGGGCCACAGAGAAAATTCCAACTGTGCCGGAATCAGTGCAGGGAGCCGGAGTTGATGGAGGAGGTGAAAGGTTTAATATCACTGGAGGAAATAATGATCTATACATGGGTAATCAAATAATCCATAAACATAGTAAAAATACGGATAATTCCGTGTATTTTCTGCTCGGCCTACAGCCTCTCTCTGCTGGAAGTCTCAGTATGGAGAAGTGGAATATATCATTAGGTGGCCGGCTCACTAATGACACGCCGGATAAGATTAAGCCCCATCACTCATTATAATGTATTTTATCGTTGTTCCTGCAACACCCCCCTGCATTATGTTGTTGTGTGACCTGGCTTGTAGCTGCGCCAGTAATTATCCTCCGTGGAATATACAGTTCCCTTCCTGCCAGGATGATACATCCCTTTCATTGGTCCTAGTGTCCTGGTGCCATTCTCTATCACGTCCATCTATCCATCATGTCCGGGCGGGTGTGGAGCAAGGACGGAGGGCGAAGGGCGCCGAGGGAAGGAGGATAAACGCGGGGAGGTTGGAGGGAGGCATTTCCGGCCGCAATAACGGGGGTTGTGATATACGATGGTTCGAGAACCTCTCTGTGAGGTGTCTCTGCACTTGTAGAATGACGAATGGATAAATGCAATTATAGTTATAGGTTATGTGTCCCTTTAAGGGAACAGAATAATGTCAGAACTGGACCCCGGGTAGGTGTGCAGCGTCCTAGTACATGACATTATAAGCTTTAACCACTTACCTTACCTGCCGTGTGTTACCGAGCGAGGCCCGACTTATAATAATGAAGTGATTGGGAATCCTTACTGAGCCGCAAATCAAGCAGAGTGGTGGAGTCCGCACGTCCCCCGGGAGAGGCCTAATGATAGGTAATGTCACCCGGGGGGCCACATGCAGACACAAGGTGGACACTCGCCCTCTACTGAGATGAGAGGTCACAACTCAAGGTGAAGATAATAAGACGAGGGAAAACCGGAGAGAGATACCTACAATTATGGCCTGGACTAATTGAAGTGGCAACGAGGAGAACATTCATCTTATATATAAGAGATATATATAGATATTGTGTTCACTGTCTTGTATGATACTTCGTCCTCCATATATAGACACAAAGGGGGATATTTATCAGGACCTCTGCACACCGCCAGTGGTGCAGAGGCCCTGAAATAATCGCAAATGCTAGCTTATTGCTAGCTTTTGCGATTATTTGCCTCGATCCGCCACCTTCACGCCAGTGGGCGTGAAGGGGGGGGCGCGGCCGGGCCGAGTGGAGGGCGCGGCCGGACGGGAGTGGGCCGGCGTGGGGCGTTACTGTCCCCGCTCCTGCGCACTTGCTGCTGCCGGCGACTTTTCATACGTGAAAAGTCGCCAGCTGCATTTTTTTTTCTACGCCAGGCCCTGCCCAAATTATTCCAGCTCTTGACCCAGGAATTTTTAAATCTTCACAAAACAAACCCAGCCATGAATGGACACCACACCATGTTTCTTATTGTGGGTATGTGGTGGTGGTGGGGGGGCACAGCAATTATTTTTAGGGAAACAATTAATTAATTAAATAACAAATAGAATAAAATGCAAAATAGTTGGAACAAAAATTCATGCCCATCCGGGCCCTTCGCTTCCTCTGAGCAAAAACCTTTCACCCGAATGACGTCAGACGTCATGTGGGCACCTTCATCTCGCCTTCGGGCATGTGAAAAATCCGCCAATGCTGTGACATCTGATAGGAAGACAGAAAGAACAGCCAGAAACCGGAAAACTACCTGTAAACGAAAATTAACCTGAGGGCAAGGGTGGGTGGGAGACTTCACACAGCTCGGTCCTGAGGGCAGAAGGAAAGAGGCCCCGCCACGTGCCCCCAATGCATTTAAAACCACGGGGCGGGCCACAATAAGCCCATCCAATCCAGACCCTTTTAGGGACCGCCTATAGAAGAGGCCAATCGCCTTTTTAGCCACCTTCTGCACCGGCACCGTAAATCCTCTACAGTCCCCAGCCCCTTCTCTACGATTTGGGGCTAATGTAGTCTCCTTACCACATGTTGCCTATACTACACTATATTTGTCATCTTTTTAGGGTAGTTTCTTCATAACAGGGTGTCCACTATACATAGGACACTTACTGTGTGAAATTAGGGACATATTTAGGACTTTTATGGCTAAAATATAAGGCTGCTTTAGATTTCTATAGAAACCATATTGAATCTTGAAGACTGTACAGACTGTAGTCTTGCCTGGTTTTCTTTCCAGCCATAAGAAAAGATTTGGAAAAACTTTCATCACTGAAATGGTCGAGATGGTCTAGATTTCATTGTATGTTTGTATATTGTAGACCTTGGATGGTGGCATGTGTGGTAGACTCTGTGACTGCCATCCTAAAAGGTCTTAATTCTCATAGAATTGACAAGGATTGGACTCTCTTAGCAAACTTATGAACATGGAGGTGTCTTACCTCATCTATGAACTTGTAGATCATTGGGCTGAAACTAGTTTTGCATTGGCAAGATCAGGTGACGGATTTAGGTTATACCCCCGTTTGACCCAAAAAGCATACAAGGAGGTGTCGGTTTTACTGAAGGGAGTTTCCTATATCTCCGTCACCCAAATATTCATGAGATGCCCTAGAGAAGCCAGTACAGGATAAGACATTCGTGACAGATTAAGACTAGACTGAAGCAGGACCCAAGTGCAGAACCAACAGTACCAACCTGAAATTTGGTCACAGGACAGGCTCCAATTTGAAACATGGAAATGTGAAGCTTGAACAAGAAAATAGTTCGATGGAGGTGGACCCGAACCAGTAGGTCCGAGAAGACCCTAAGTCCATGGAGCACAGGCAGATTCCAGTAGGGAAAAGACATGACTTGGAACATATGGATGAAAACCAGAGTCTAACATGACCATGAACCAGGAAACAGACCATAAGTCAATTTTAAGTAGGGACAGGGGAGCAGTGACCAGAAATTGTTGGACAGAATTGAAACAGGAACTCTTCTGGGATGACCCTCGTTTGAAGGTCCTACATAGGCTACCAGGACCAAATGGCATGCTGTTGCGATGATGACAGTGTATCCATTCCAAGACAGTCAAGATCATAATACCTACCAGGAGCAACTTCATTTTAACCATGACCAATGGTAGGGCAATGATGAAGGAGGGAAACATGGTCTATGCTGTTTGAATTATCAATGTCACATCAGAACATCTATGGCTCCAATGTTGACACCTTTTATTGGACAAGTTGAAAAGATGATGACAATTTCAAGCTTTCGAGGCTGTGTAGGTCTCTTCATCAGGCATAATTAAAAGAGCTATGTAGTCTCGAAAGCTTAAAAATTGTCATCTTATTTAGTTGGCCAAGAAATGGTATGAAGAACTGAGGACTCTCAGCTTTCATCTATAACTGTCTAACACTGTCTAACACGGTACAAAGAATCTTTAAAGGAAATCTACCATTTGCTTTTATGCATTATAAACCAAACATACCTTGAGAAAGCTGTAGCCACACTGATGCAGAAACACTTACTGGCAATTCTTGCAGGTAACTCTGGGGTCCAGATCGGACCCCAGAGTTACTATAGCAACGATCGGCGCCCCCCGAAAACGGTTCGGGGGGGCTGATCGTGGGGGAAAGATCCCCCAGATGCATGTTAGATGCCGCGGTCGCGCTGACCGCGGCATTTAATGGGTTAAGCACCCGCGATCGGAGACAACTCCGATCGCGGGTGTTACACTGGGGTGCCGGCTATTAGTTACAGCCGGCACCCCATGTCTCCCGATGCCGGATCGGCTCTGATCCAGAGCCGAGCCGGCATAAGCGCCGTGGCGGATATATCCGCCACTGAGCGCTAAGTCACTGCGCTCCGTGGCGGATATATCCGCCACGGAGCGTGAAGGGGTTAAAGGAAATCTACCATTTGCTTTTATGCATTATGAACCAAACATACCTTGAGAAAGCTGTAGCCACACTGATGCAGAAACATTCCTGCTCAGCCCGCAGGCTGTATAAGTGGGGGGACTGCAGGACTGGCCGTGCTCTTCTCCTTTAAGGGGCACGGTCCTTCCTGCTTCCCCCCTCCCTCTTCCTTCTCTGCTGGTCTCCCGTTGGTGGCCAGCGAGTTCCGCTGGCCACTTGGGGGCAGCGGTCCAGGATATTTATTCTTGAGCACGGAGCTAGCCCAGCCTCTTTTGACTGCTCCGCACTCAAGAGATCCCACCCACCCTCCCTATGTTACTATTGTATATTATTGGCTTGTTAATATTTTATTCTTTGCTGTTTGTTATTGCGTTATTCATGTTGTTGTTGGTAGTCACAGCTTGGCCTGTGGTGGAATCTTGACCCTCTCGGCTGGTAGTTAAATCACCTGACGGAACAACTAGGACATGCCCCCGCGGAAGCGGGGCCAGGCATGCGAGGTGAAGTTTAGGGAAAGGGTCCGGGTTCCCCCCACAGGTCGCTTAATTTGTTATTGTAAATAATAAAGCTGTGGCCGACCCCCAGTTTTTTATCCCAAAAAATTGTGTTGTGTGTTGGTTTTTTTGGAAGGGGGGAACGGGGTGCATTTTGGGGGTAAACCATTAATACGGTCAGTCTTGTTTAATCCCTGAACTGAGTGGTAGTGATGAAAAAACTATTATAAAATTATGATAATGAGGCTCTGTCGCTCCTGTAGCTGCCTCGGTGCTTCTCCTCTTACCCTAATTATGCACTGCTCCAGCCTTGTTCTGTCCAGCATAATCAGAGTATACGTCATTACTGTGTTGTCCCTGACAGGCAGAAGTAATCAATCGCTGCACCATCCCCCAGGTGTTGTGTATGAGTCATACAGCTCAGGTTGATTAGTCCTGCCTGGACAGTTCAGGCCGCTCTTTTATGAATGGCAGCCAGTCCGCACCCAGCTTTCCAAATGTCTTGAATTTTATAATTGTTTTTTGAGCAAAACCAATCGTTTCAGGGATTAAACAAGATATGTTACTGCATCAGTGTCGCTAAAGCATTCTCAAGGTATGTTTGGTTCACAATGCATTAAAAAAAATGGTAGATTTCCTTTAAACTCCCATGAACACCCATCACCTACTGTACCACCAATATCTGGACAAACATTACAGACACCATTATTTCCTTTTAATGAAAATTTTACACCAACTCATGTACTAGTTTTCCACGGGCTCGTTAATAGCGGGGGGTCCCAAACTCCATTATCCAACACAATAACCCAATACAATAAAACAGCAGAAAATAGAAAGGCATCGAATGTTAATTATAATTTATATTTGTGCACTTTTTTTTAATTGAGTTTGCTTTAAGTGGTTTAATATAACATTAGAAAATTCATTACTAGAGCGAGCCACATCTAAAAGTATAAGAAAAAATCTAATTAAGAGGAAAAACTCCTGGGGATGTGGATACATGACACCGTCGGGCGTTTCGCCTACCTGTAACATACTCACTTGTCACAGGATGACAACTCCCAGCAGTGGGACGTGGGACTTTCCTAGTGGCTGCTGAGTAAATAGTCTCCTTTAACTCTTCTTGTAATTACTTTGCCTTATTACAAGTACAATATAGGAGGATCAGCCTGACGTGAGCCCGGGAAGCTTTGCTTTAGTTACATTGTGATGAGTAATTACATGTCTTAATTAACATTTCCAATACCCATTAAATTTATTTCTTTTCCTCAGACTGATACCGAAATATAGCAACTTCAGCACATTGGGAGGAAGATTTTAGTTTTTTTTGTGCTTATTCTGCACAGTATATCTAAGGATAAGTTTACACCTGGATTTGGCAGGTTCCATTTCACTTTCCGTTATTAAAGGGAACCTACCACCATGGATCTACCTACTAAGGTAGATCCGGTTGCAGGTACATCTCATATACCATATATACTCGAGTATAAGCCGACCCAAGTATAAGCCGAGGCCCCTAATTTTACCACAAAAACCTGGGAAAACCTATAAGCCGAGTGAAAGCTGAGGGTGAGAAATGCATTGGTCACAGCCTCCTCAGTATATAGCCTGCCAGACCCTGCCCCATAGTATATAGCCAGCACTTGCCCCCCAGTATATAGCCTGCCACCCCATATCCCCCAGTATATAGCCAGCCCCCTGCCCCAGTATATAGCCAGCCCCCGCACCAGGCTACTGGGGTGTGGAGTAGCAAACGTTGAGGCTACACGGTGCGGCCACCCCACACCCCTGTAGGTTCTTGCCATCCACCTACCAATCCATCTACAGCCCAGAACCCGGCTTCCTGGACAAGTGCACTTAGCTGCTTGTAGCTGCGCACACTCGTCCGTGAAGCCGGGTTCTGCACATGCGCAGTAGCTCGTAGCCAAGACTGCGCAACTGCCGGCCTAATTTTAATTTCAAGTTCCCCCCAGATTATTTTTATAAATCAACATGCCAGAGGCTATTGGTACCTGTCCTCATGTAAAAATGATCGACCTAGTGGCAGGTTCCCTTTAAAAGCAGCCCAAAGCTTTTCTTCTGCTAAAAAGAACCGATGAGTAACAGAAAATACATTAAAGTCTGTGAGGAATGGAAGATGACCTCCCGTTCACGCATTAGTTTTCATTACGCTCCTCAAAAACACAAAGTCTATCAAAGAGCCCCAAAGCCGGGTCAAAAAATTGCAACCATAATCAGCAACTCTAGTACCAAAGCCACCCAATTCTGCTACTTTGCCAATATAATTTCTAGGGTCACAGACCAAATACCCTAAGTCATACTGAAGGCTTGATTAAAAGCACAAAAGAGTAACATGCTCAGTACTGTTATAAATAAGAGGCCCCTATGAAAAGCTACTAATTAGCACCCACTAAGTTCTGGTGGATATCAGTCATGTTCTTCATAGCTATTCAATTGACATCTTTGTCTTATATTCCCAGAGCTTGACCTATACCTAACATTCCTCTTCATACCAATTATAAGTCCAGCAAAACCTAGTTATGCCAATACTTTGTGGTAAGTAGGGTTCTGACATACGGGACCTCCACTGATCCTGAGAAGTAAGTGGCCACCGATGATGACGTTTATTTGTTGCACCGTACATACAAGAAGCGGCATAACCAGTGCTGTACCCTCTTTGTTTGTAGGTTCGGTTGGCTCCCAGAGGGTTGGACTCTCACTGACCACATCTAAGACATATACCAATATTTTATAGTATGGGATAAGCTCTTGATTTCATACAGGGGAGAGTGTAAGGCCAAGAAAAAAAACTAAAAAATCTCCCTTAGGGTAGAAAGTTTGGCCTCCATAAACTCGTATAAAGGTGCTAGCAATGGGATCGTCACCAAATCTGAAGGTGTAGACCCAGATTTAGTTTTTTTACATTTTAAAAAATGGGCCATGGTGTCTTTGATTGACTTGTGACCTGGAGGTCACCCTGTTAAAGAAATCAACTCGATACTGGTTAGAGGGTCCAATAGGGCTTAATAGTTGAACCAAAAATGTATAAGTTAAGAAAACAAAGGTATTCCAGCACTCGATTTCTTCTTAAAAATAGACAATTTTTATTGCATAAATGTTTAAAAAACGCAAGGTCACATCTTGCATAACATCCAATACAGGATCTACGCGTTTCGGACCAGTGTTCTTTTGTCCTTATTCATGATCTAAATAACATTGTGATCTGCCATCTTTAAAAAAGGGAATGACCAGGTGAATTAGCATATGGTTAAATGGCTCTTGCATACAGGCAGCGGAAATGCCTCATACATATTGAAATAAATCCATCATATAAACGTATATACTATTTACAAGATATAAATTATTATAAATACATAATAATACAGCAAATGCATATAAATACATGACTACAAGTTCAGCCATAAGCCACATGACCGGAGGACTCACTCTAAATGTTTGGGTGGATAGCACGGGTATTGTCTCAAAACACCAGTGCTAAGAAAACATCCGAAACAATTTTCAATATAGATACATAGGGGGTCATTTACTAAGGGCCCGATTCGCGTTTTCCCAACATGTTACCCGAATATTTCCGATTTGCGCCGATTTTCCATGAATTGCCCCGGGATTTTGGTGCACAAGATCGGATTGTGGCGCATCGGCGCTGGCATGCACACAATGGAAATCTGGGGGCGTGGCCGAACGAAAACCCGACGGATTTGGAATAACCTTCACTTGGTCCGGCTTGGTGAAGATTAGTGCATTCCGGGGAACTTCAGCGCAGCAGCGCCACCTGGTGGCGTCGTGAATCCGGACCCAAATCCACCGCAGAGAACGCGCCACTGGATCGCGAATGGACCGGGTAATTAAATCTGCCCCATAGTATCCGTTTTATTAGTAGTATTAAGGCTGCATTCACACACATGTATGGGGGACATATATACGGCCGACGTATAAACGTCCGATATACGCCCCCCATACAATTCTATGGGCTCACGGCATCGTACAGGAGCAGTACGGTGCTGCACACATACTGCTCCGTAGCCCGGAAAAGATAGGACATGTCCTATCTTTTCCCGTATTACGGCACCGTTGCCCATATCTTCCTATAGAGAGGGGTGGGGGTGAGCTGCGCTCACCTCCTCCTCTCCCCGCGTGCTGCCGTGTGCCCGCCGTGCTACGGTGTGGTGGGCAACGGCAGTGTGAGTGTAGCCTTAATACGAATACTTCACCCGCTCGAGAAAATGGCATCTCCCGTCGTTTTGCTTTTTGGCGGCCAGAAACAGAGCCAATCACAAGCCAGGAGACTCTGCACTCCACCCAGCATGACGTGGTACCCTTACACGTCGATAGAAGTGGTTGGCTGGCCAGATCAGGTGACCCTGGAATAGACTAGCCCCTGCCTGCGCTGCTCGGATCATTCTGTGTCTGGATGCCGCTAGGGAGAGAGCTGCTGCTGGTCAGGGAAAGCGTTAGGGTGTTCTATTAGAATAGTGTTAGGCAGGAGTGATTCTACAAGAACCCAACAGCCCTTCTTAGGGCTACAATAACGTTATCATTTTTTTTTTTCTTTATTGCTGGGGCTGGGGCTTGCTGCCTAGTAGTAGTGCAGCTAAGACCATATTGGAGAATTTGCGGGGGACTTGCTACCGTTGTGTTTAGCTATTAGTGACACGCATATCCACCCAAAACACCGAAGTGGGGACAATTTATTAGGGGTGAGTAGAATTAGGCAGAGTCTGTGATTAGTTTTTTTTAAACATTTATTTCCATTTTATAGCCAAACTATCTGCAAAGCCGTGTGTCAGTGTCGGCTACAAATAGCCATAGGAGGGAACCCAACGGCTTACTTAGGTCTACAATAGCGTTATATTTCCTTTTTTTTGTTGCTTGTGGCTGGGCTGCTGCATTATTAGTAGGACAGCTAGTACCATATGTGAGGAATTTGACCGGGAGACCTGCGACCCGTTGTGTTTAGTTTTCTTAGTGACACGCATAGCACCTCAAAACACCGAAGTGGGACAATTTATTAGGGTTTGATTAGAAGGAGGCAGAGTTGCCTGATTTATTTTTTTTTTTACCTTTATTTCATTTTATAGCTCAAAGTAATCAGGCACAGAACAAAAATCCAGTTGTGTGCTGTCAGTGTAGGTTTAGAAATAGCCATCGAGCAATAGGATAGCCTCGTTTTGTTAAAAAAAAAAATAAAAAAGAAAAAAACTAACCAAAAAAAAAAAAAAATTAAAAGTTTACACTGTAATTGGAAAATGTTTAACCCGAGGGCTAGGGGTAGAGGCACGAGGCGTGGGGAAGGTGGGCGTCCAACTCACTGCCAGGGTCAGAGGCAGTGGTCCTGGGCGGGGTGAGACACCACCTGCTGATGGGGGGCAGGGGAGGGAACGCGCAGAGCTACAATCTCTAGGTCATCATGTCTCAAGTACGGGACTCGTGGTAGAGCACTGTGAGGCCAGAACAGTGCGAGAGGTGATGTCGTGGATTGTAGACAATGATTTATAAGCCATTGTCCACCCCAGTCAGTCTTCCATGGCAGTCCATTCCATGTCACAGAAATCAGCACTCCTACAGCTCCCTCCACTCAGCACTCCTTCCCCCAGTCTGCCCCCTCCCAGCAAAAACTTTGGCATATTGAACGGCAGATATGAGGTAATGTTTCTGGCCCTTCCCACAGCACAAACCACTGTCCGGTTGCTGAGCTGAGCAATTTTCCGATGCAGGTTTTCAACCAGTCGCAAGTCTGTGGGTGATGATGCATTATTGAAGTAGTGGAAGAAGTGTGTAAAGAGGGGTGTCGGACGATGAGGAGACACGGTGGTCAGACAGTGGTGAAGGTGTGTCGGGCAGAAGGTCCGAGGGGGGGCAGACTGAGGATCGGAGGTATGATGGAGGTGACAGACCAAGCTGGGTTGATGAGGCCGGGGGAACACAGTGCTCGAGGCCGAGTCATATAGCGAACAGGTAGGAAGAGGCAGTGGTGGGGCCAGACGGGAGCAGTGCCAGAGCTGGTGCATCAGAACGCCAAATGTTTGCCAGTAGTCAAGCTCAGTGGCGAGCGGCTAGATTTCAGAAGTTGGAGGTTTTCTTTAAAGAAAACCGGTATATGACCGACGGCTGTGGTGTGCAAACCTTGCACCAAACCCGGATCAGCAGGGGTTCCACCACTACCACCTTAACTACCACCAGTATGCGCAGCATATGAATGCTAAACACCCCACTCAATGGCACAAGCCCGGTCACATCCGGCCGGGCACACCACTGCTCCTCCCCTGTGTCATCTGCTAGTCAGCCCCCTGCCAGGACCACGGGCCCCAAACACCTCCCGTGCGAAAACCCAATCTTTGCCTCACGATACTCAACAGCATCCACCGCGTTTCAGATCTCATACCCCGACGCTGGAGCACAAAAGGAGCATTTAGCGCACCCACCCCAAAAGCCCAAGCCTCAACGTCCACATCTCCAAGGTGTTTAGCCTGGAGATGCGTGCCCTATAGGTGTTAGAGATTCGAGCCTTCGAAACCTCCACGGGGCGGCCGCCCCTCGGGTATCGGTCCCCAAGCAGCCACTACTTCCGATGTGCGTCCCCAGCCATTGCACAAAGCACGTGTCAGGCACATAAGCCGTGCCCTGACCAACGCCGTTTCTGGACAAGGTCACCTGACCACGGACACATGTGGACGGAGTGTGCGGGCAGGGCCACTATATATCGCTGACGGCACATTGGGTTTTAACTGGTGGAGGCTGGGACCGAGTCTGACCTGGGGCCCTCTAATATAATGCTGTTTAAGTACGATGATGCTGGTTGGGCCGATCTCTTCACTCGGTCATACCAGTCGGTTAATCAAAGGGGCCACTATGCTCCTCCTCCTCCCACCCTCACTCCACGGCTCCTCCGAGGATTACATTCGTGAGCATGGACGCACATCCGTCGGGGAGTGGTAGCTCTAGGACACAGATGGGCAGCGGTGCCATCGCCATAACGACAGCAGGCGGTGTGCTACAAACTGCTGAGCCTAGGCGATGAAAAGGACACACGCCCAAGAGCTATTACAGGCATCAGGCGCACAAGGGATCTGTGGGATGGCACCGCTAAAGACTGGAAGCCAGCGCTGGGGTTGTGTTGTGACAACGGCGTGAACCTGGGGTGGCGCTCTGCAACTCGGCCAGACGGAGCAATGTGCAATGCCTGAGCCCAGTTGTTAAATCTGCAGTAGTTCAGGACGTTTCATCAGAGGGACATACCCAATCTGTCTGATTTGCTCACGAGGTGCGCCGCATCTGTGCGCATTTAGGAAGTCCAGCAACAGATGATGCCACTAATCGGGGCCCAGCGCAGCGCCGCGTTCCAACTCGCAGCCGCTACCCACTGTGTGCGCGAGGAGCGTGCCCACAAAGGGTGGAATCAACATTGACCATGTTATCCGGAGTGACCAAGCAGGCGCAGAGCGAGGTGTTGTAGAATGCAGAGTGTCTCAACTTCCACAGAACTGGTAGGCAGGTCAGTCAGGCTGCCTAGAGTCTAGCAGGATGATGAGAGATAGATAGCGGGATGTAGTGATATGTCTGTAGGGGTGCGTGGTTAACTTAGAGGAGTCAAAACAGATGCGTCGAGTGGCGGATGCCGCCGATCATCCGCCTCGACAGAGTTTCCGCTGCTGCAGTTGAAAAACCTCTGCGTCAGCATGAGTCGGAAGCATTGCGCTCGTCACAGAGGCGGGGAAGAAGATTCCCTTGTGTAGCCAAAGCACCTTAGGTCTGTTCTCAGCGCATATGGGAGGAGGGTGAAGGAGGATGAGGGGGAGGAACCGAGGGGGGAATGGAGAGATGTTGAGTGCAGAGACAGCAGAGGGGCCAGGTTCGAGTCCTTCACGTCGCGTGTCTGGGCAGAAGACGCGGCGTTGAGAGAGGGGAGGAAAGGGAGGGAGGGGGAGGAAATGGGCAGGCAGGCCAGTGAGGGGATGGAATTCTTAGCGGCGTTGGGACTCTGGCAAACGATATGGACAGATGGCAGTGGGCTAGGCTTGCCTATCCCGTGACCCCTCGAGCTGTCCAAAAGAATTCATTGCGAGCACCGAGTTACTGGGGTATTCACTCTCCGGGAGCCACGTGCGGTACAAGCAAAATCTTTCAGGGACTCTGTCATGCCCTGAGAGGAAAGGAGTGTGCGATGCATGAATACCCGCAGGCGCGGCATGGTGCAGGGCAGCGCTGAAAACAGTATTTCCCTTTCTGGACAGAGGGTGGACGGCGGTTAGGGCGGCAAGGGGCCGTACTTCGCGGGACAGAGTGGCAGAGGGAGAAGTAGGCGGGGAGGCAGCTTTTTTCCAGGCATGGGCAAGGGAGGGCACGCGGTACAAGGCCTTTGCCAGTATTTATGTCAACCTGTCACCGTCCCGACAGTCTCGGTGGTGCCAGGGTAGGGCTGATCTTTACAGAAGATGAGGTGAGGGAGTAGCGTAGCCTGGACCATACTCGTCCTAAAGATGATCTCAACACGGAGTCCCTACGAGGAACTACTGGGGGGTGGGTGGTTCCTTTAAAGCTGGACATGTGGCAAGCGGAGACCTGGACGCTGTACGCCTTTGGAGGTTGCTTGCCTGCCCGCCGCTAGCAGTGTTGTGCCGGTGAGGGTGGGGTTGTTCGTGCAGCTGGGTGGACATCATCATCGAGAGAGCGTACACGCCTGTCGACTAGCAGCGCTGACAGGGGCTGACGCTTATCAAGGGATGAGATAAAGCCTGGAGTCTGCGCATTTCATCTCCACCCGTGAATGGAAAGAAGCCTCAACCTGAGAATAAGGTATGCAATCTCCTCCTATTATCCTAGCTTCTAATTCTTTTTGTACACTTAAAAAGCATAGGGAAACTGGCTATTTTTTTGCCAGGGCCAACTGGCTCTAGCATATATGTATTTTCAATTTTTTTGGAGGGGGCGCCTACCCGGGACTCGGGTTTAAGCAATTTTTGGGAGTGGACGCAGTTGTACAGGGTCACTCAATCTAGTTTATTTTGTTGCTGGGAAGGACCACCTACCTGCTCCTATGGTTTGAAAACTTTATTTGGACTGCCACAACAGAAGGCACTATCCAAGATTAATTGTCTCCATAGAGCCTCCAACATGTCGGTCTTTAGATGTGCTCAACAGCTTGTGGCGCATTGCTACCTCAACGTCCTCACCAGTAGCGGCCTCCAAAATTCGCCAATATCGAGCCTCCATACATTCGTTACCTTATCAGGCGACCTGTGTGGGGTCGAGGCAGAATTTTGGGGTGTTTCATGGATTCCACATCAAACTGGTAACTATGTCGCCGACAACTGCTGTGTAATCCACCCAATATTAAGGCAAACTTTTAACAGTTTTGACAGCCAATATTATTTCAGCGATTTTGCGCATCTGTTTACATACCTCACCGCATAATGCGCACAAACTTTATAAGAGACGCTAGCTAGCACTTGGGGTCTTATACAGAAAGGTGTGTTTTAGAAGGACTGTTTGGGAGTAGCCTGAGAGGGGGCTGTGGGATTGGCGAAAGCGTCGCCTGGAGGGAAGTGGCAGCTGCCATCTCAAGATCCAACTGAGCAGTGGTGTGTTTAACTGCAGGCACCTTTAATCTACTACTAGTTCATGCCTCCATGAACATGCGTGCCCATTATCAAACGAGCTGATGTCGGGCAGAATTGTTGGGTGTTTTCAGGGCTCCACATCAAATTGTTAACTTGTCGCGACCATGCTGGGTAAGTCGACCAAATATACTGGCAAACTTTTATCCATTTAAGCCCATATTTAGTTTCAGGCGCTCTTGAGCATCGTTTACTTCCACTCAACCGGCCATAGTCGGCTAAACTATTAAAACGCTACTCACTTGATCTTATACCAGAGGTTCTTAGAATGCGTTTGGGGAGTAAGCCTAGAGACAGGGGCTTGGATTGGCAAAAGCTCGCATGGCAGCGGGAGTGCCGCCCATCTCAAGAATCCAACTAACATTAGTTTTAACTGCAGCACTGTAATCTATACTAGTTCTCTGCCCCATACATCGTCCCCTATCGAGGTGGAACGGCTGTGTCGGGCAGAAGTTTGGTTTTTATCATGGCTTCCACATCAAACTTGTTAACATTGTCGACACCATGCTGTTGTTAATCCACAAAATATTACTGGCCAAAATTATTATCATTTAGCAATATAGGTGTCAGCGCTTCTTGCGGCGATGCTGTTTACAGTCCCTCGACCCGCGCATACCTGAAACTTATAAAAACGCTACTTCCCAACTTGATCTTATACAAAAAGGTTCTTAGAAGTGCGGGGTTTGGGGAGTAGTAGCCTAAGAGGAGACAGGGGATTGGATTGCGAAAGCCGCTGCAGCGGAGTGCCAGCTCCATCTCAAAGATCCAACTAGAAGGAGTTTTAACTGCAGCACCTGTGTAATTACTACTAGTCACTGCTGCCGATACTCGTCCCCATTATAAAACGAGGCTGGTCAGGGCGCGAAGAATTTCAGGGTTTCACCAGCTAAATGGTGGGACCTGTGACGCCCATGGTGTCAGCGCCAGTTGGCTGGAGACCTGCAAGTTGCAAGCATAGCACGCGCCAATATGGCTGCCCAATACTGTCGCTATTATCATGGAGACCCATTTCCGTAATAAAAACAATTAAAAAAGTAACAACTAGGGTGCTGATTCGCATTATTCCTAGGTGAAATATTCAAACGAACGAGCGGGCCCTGATGTTGAAAAATTATAATTTGTTGTGCAGAAGAGAGTAACGTTCTGGCCCCCAGGCCCATTTTGGGGTGGGGAGGGAGAGGCCGAGGGAGACAGGGGCTTGGACAGGGCGAAGCCGACTGGCAGTGGGACAGCAGCTCCATCCCAAGATTGAGGCAGCCTCAGAGGCCTCCATGCTGCGGCCCTTGCCTGTTGTCATGTGTCACATGTTTGCCTCCACGAGCCTCCAGCAGCGGCCACCAAATGTCTCAGTGTTCAAACTCTCTAACCCCAGACGCTGGAGAGACGAGAGGATATGCAGCACATCATCCCCTTATCAAAAGGCTAGATGATTGTCGCAGGGCAGAATTTCAGGTGTTCACCAGAACATAGTGGAACTGGCCCCATTCTGTCGCCACCATGTGGAGACATGTGAGAGGTTGCAATCTAGCACGCAATTGAAGGCGCCACCATGACTGGTCGCTCTTAATCAGGGAAGTCGTCTCATGGCTGCACGTCCCACATGTCGTCCCTTATCAAAAGAGCTGTGTCAGGCATCATTTTCGGGGTTTTTTTTTTTGTTTTGAGTTTCAACGGGTGGGAAAGATACGTTATGGAACTGGTCGACTTAGTCGCCACCATGCTGTGGTTACGACTAAATATAACGTGGCCAACTTTTGTCACATAGGAAAGGTCATTTCACCTCCTTTGGTGAAGTGAAACCGGTAGGACATTGTGTGGATGTCGCCGATGGCTACTCTCTAGCCATGACACTGCTGACGCTGCCTTGACATTGCCGCCCTGTAGGGTGGTCCCAGGGTCAATAGTTGGAGGTGATGTTTGACATGCTATTCTAGCTTCATTCTGTCACTCTGTCATGGCTATTTGGCTGATTGCCGTGATTTTGGGAAGGTAATGGTGCGCTTAAGCAGCCTCAGAGGCTCCATGGATGTGCCCCTGCTGTTTCCTGTCCAGTTCCGTTGTGAGTTCCATGATTTTCTGAGGTTCCCAGGTGTTTGGCCAAGCTTCCTGTATGCAGAGCCTTGCGTCCCCTTGAAAATGCTCGAGTCTCCCAGGATTGAGCTCATTGGGCTAGTTAGTCGAGACGAGCTATTCGAGCATCGGGAAAAGTTCGTCTCGAATAACGAGTACCCGAGCATGTGGTGCGCGTAATCGTCTGGTTCTGTCGCTCAGCGTGCGGAGAGGAACCCTCTCGATGCCGGTGACTTCCAAGAGGAAAAATCGCACCTGTGTGTAATGATAAAAAGATGCCGCTGGACCGGCGTAGGAGAATATTTTATCCTAGCCTGGGAACCATCTGTTACATGTTCCATTATATAAAGAATACCGCATTCTTTATAATAATTTAATCTTGCTAAGTAGTATATAGGTTATATGATGGATTTATTTCAATATGTAATTACATGCTTGGTTGATGATATTTTCTGGATGCGAGGAGAGAGAAGGTGCCGCTGCCAGGGTATGCAAGAGCCAATTACCAATATGATGATTCAATGAGTCACATTTCCTTTTTAGTGGCAGATCACCCCAATGTGTATTTAGATCATGAATGTAAGGACGAAGAAAGAAGCACTGGTAGAAAACGCGTGGTAGGATCCGTATTGGGGTTATGCGAAGATGTGGACCTTGCATTTTAACATTGTAGGCAATGTAAATATTCGTCTATTTTTAAGAAAATCGAGGGAGTGCTGGAATACCACTTCGTTTTCTCAACTTACAGTATTGTTCAGTAATTCCGGCAGGACCGTCCGTTACAGGCTGTCGCGGTTTCCTACGGTGCCCGAGACAGACAGTCAATTGAATGAGAGTGCCCAAGACCGTCAGTTAATGGAATGAGATTGCCCAAGACCAATAGTCACTGGAATGTGTTTGTCTGAGAATGACAGTCACTGGAATAAGAGTGCCTGAGACCGACAGTCGCTGGAATGAGAGTGCCTGAGACTGACAGTCACTGAAAGAGACTGCCAGAGACGGTCAGTGACAGAGACAATCAGAGACAGTCAATCGATATATATAAAATATTTTTTGTTAACCCATTTTAATTTCTTACTAAGAGCAGTTATTTACTATCCCGGGCAACACCGGTAGTTACAACTAGTTTTTTATAAAAAGTCACAGACAGCAAGCAGAGCATAAGAACACTGCAAACAGATTTTTTAAGGGGCCAAAGCAACTTTAATAAATCAGATGGGCAGCAAAGCTCTAATGATAAATAACACAGTTTGGGGGACAGTTCCCACTTTTTTGGCACCACTGGCTCTGGTCTCCTGATGTTTGTGGTGCGCAGCTGCATCAACACACAATTCTATGCCAGGTTCTAGCTGTATGTCAACTAATGTTCAACCCCTGATATATAAATGCGGTCTATCACTTACTGACAATGTTTTGTAAAATAGGTATTTATTAGAGATGAGCGAACATACTCGTCCGCTCGATAAAATGGCATCTCCCGCCGTTTTGCTTTTTGGCGGCCATAAACAGAGCCAATCACAAGCCAGGAGACTCTGCACTCCACCCAGCATGACGTGGTACCCTTACACGTCGATAGCAGTGGTTGGCTGGCCAGATCAGGTGACCCTGGAATAGACTAGCCGCTGCCCGCGCTGCTCGGATCATTCTGTGTCTGGATGCCGCTAGGGAGAGAGCTGCTGCTGGTCAGGGAAAGCGTTAGGGTGTTCTAGGGTGTTAGGCAGGAGTGATTCTACAAGAACCAAACAGCCCTTCTTAGGGCTACAATAACGTTATACATTTTTTTTTTTATTTGCTTGTGGCTGGGCTTGCTGGCACTAGTAGTGCAGCTAGTACCATATTGTGAGGAATTTGCAGGGGGACTTGCTACCGTTGTGTTTAGCTCTTAGTGACACACATATCCACCTCAAACACCAAAGTGGGACAATTTATCAGGGGTGCTGATTTTTTTTTTTTTTTACCTTTATTTCATTTTATAGCTCAAACTCATCTTGCAAAGCAGTGTGCTTTCATTGTAGGCTACAAAATAGCCATAGGAGAACCCCAACGGCTTACTTAGGCCTACAATAGCGTTATATTTTCCTTTTTTTTGTTTGCTTGTGGCTGGGCTTGCTGGCATCAGTAGTGCAGCTAGTACCATATTGTGAGGAATTTGCTGGGAGACCTGCGACCGTTGTGTTTAGCTCTTAGTGACACGCATATCCACCACAAACACCGAAGGGGGACAATTTATTAGGGGTTTGATTAGAATTAGGCAGAGTCTGCTGATTTATTTTTTTTTTTTACCTTTATTTCATTTTATAGCTCAAACTCATCTTGCAAAGCATTGTGCTTTCATTGTAGGCTACAAAATAGCCATAGGAGAACCCCAACGGCTTACTTAGGCCTACAATAGCGTTATATTTTCCTTTTTTTTGTTTGCTTGTGGCTGGGCTTGCTGGCATCAGTAGTGCAGCTAATACCATATTGTGAGGAATTTGCTGGGAGACCTGTGACCGTTGTGTTTAGCTCTTAGTGACACGCATATCCACCTCAAACACCGAAGTGGGACAATTTATTAGGGGTTTGATTAGAATTAGGCAGAGTCTGCTGATTTATTTATTTGTTTATACCTTTGTTTCATTTTATAGCTCAAAGTCATCAGGCACAGCAAAAAATCCAGTTGTGTGCTGTCAGTGTAGGTTAGAAACTAGCCATAGCAATAGGATAGCATCGTTTTGTTAAAAAAAAAATAAAAAATAAAAAAAATAAACACACAAAAAAAAAAATTAAAAGTTTACACTTTAATTTGGAAAATGTTTAACCCGAGGGCTAGGGGTAGAGGACGAGGGCGTGGACGTGGGCGTCCAACTACTGCAGGGGTCAGAGGCCGTGGTCCTGGGCGGGTTGAGACACCACCTGCTGATGGGGGAGCAGGGGAACGCCGCAGAGCTACACTCCCTAGGTTCATCATGTCTCAAGTTACTGGGACTCGTGGTAGAGCACTGTTGAGGCCAGAACAGTGCGAAGAGGTGATGTCGTGGATTGCGGACAATGCTTCTAGCCATTTGTCCACCAGTCAGTCTTCCACGCAGTCCACCCATGTCACCGAAATCGGCACTCCTCCAGCTCCTCCACCTCAGCCTCCTTCCCCCCAGTCTGCCCCCTCCCAGCAAAATTTGGCATTTGAACCGGCATACGCTGAGGAACTGTTTTCTGGACCCTTCCCACAGTCACAAACCACTTGTCCGGTTGCTGCTGAGCAATTTTCCGATGCCCAGGTTTTCCACCAGTCACACAGCTCCCTGCAACTACTGGGTTTCAAAGCTGGACATGTGGCATGAACTGGCGCTGTACGCCTTGGAGGTTCTTGCCTGCCCTGCCGCTAGCGTGTTGTCCGAGCGGGTTTTCAGTGCAGCTGGTGGCATCATCACCGATAAGCGTACACGCCTGTTGAATGACAGCGCTGACAGGCTGACGCTTATCAAGATGAATAAAGCCTGGATTTCTCCGGATTTTCATTCTCCACCAGGTGAAAGAAGCTCAACCTGAATAATGTATGCACTCCTCCTCCTCATTGTCCTCCTTCTCCTCCTCTTTGTACACTAAAGCATAGGAAAGTGGCTATTTTTTGCCAGGGCCAAATGGCTCTAGCTATAGTACTCTATGTATTTAATTTTTCTGGAGGGCCACCTACCCGGTCCTCTGTTTTAAGCAATTTTTGGGAGTGCCACATACAGGCACTCAATCTATTTAATTTTTCTGGAGGAACACCTACCTGCTCCTCTGGTTTGAAAACTTTTTTCGACTGCCACATACAGGCACTATCCAAATTAAATTGTCTCCATAGCATCCTCCACATGTCGTCTTTTTAGCTGGCTCCAAACGTTGTCTCCATTGCTACCTCCACACATCATCGCCATAGCTGCCTCCAAAAGTTGTCCATATAGCTGCCTCCATACATTGTCTCCTTATCAAGCGAACTGTGTCAGGCAGAATTTTGGGTTGTTTTCATGGATTCCACATCAAACTTGTTAACTTTGTCGCCACCCTGCTGTGTAATCCACAAAATATACTGGCAAACTTTTATCATTTACTAATATTATTTCAGCGCTTCTTGCGCATTTGTTTACATTCCCCTCACCCGCCATATCCTAAACTTATAAGAACGCTACTACACTTGATCTTATACAAAAGGTTCTTAGAAGTGCTGTTTGGGGAGTAGCCTAGAGACAGGGGCTTGGATTGGCGAAAGCTCGCCTGGCAGCGGAGCGCCAGCTCCATCTCAGGATCCAACTAACATAGTTTTAACTGCAGCACCTTTAATCTACTACTAGTTCACTGCCCTTCCCCTGTGTCAGCTGATAGTCAGCCCCCTGCCCAGGACCCTGGCACAAAAACCCCATCGTTGCCTCCACGATCCTCCACAGCATCCACCAGCGTTCAGCTCTCCATACCCCAGACGCTGGAGCACAAGCTGAAACAGTATTTCCCTTCTGACAGCGCTAGCGGCAGAGCAGGTGAAAGAAGCTCAACCTGAATAATGTATGCACTCCTCCTCCTCATTGTCCTCCTTCTCCTCCTCTTTGTACACTAAAGCATAGGAAACTGGCTATTTTTTTCCAGGGCCAACTGGCTCTAGCTATAGTACTCTATGTTTTTAATTTTTCTGGAGGGCCACCTACCCGGTCCTCTGTTTTAAGCAATTTTTGGGAGTGCCACATACAGGCACTAAATCTATTTAATTTTTCTGGAGGACCACCTACCTGCTCCTCTGGTTTGAAAACTTTTTTGGACTGCCACATACAGGCACTATCCAAATTATATTGTCTCCATAGCAGCCTCCACATGTCGTCTTTTTAGCTGGCTCCACACGTTGTCTCCATTGCTACCTCCACACGTCATCGCCATAGCTGCCTCCAAAAGTCATCCATATAGCTGCCTCCATACATGGTCTCCTTATCAAACGAACTGTGTCAGGCAGAATTTTGGGTTGTTTTCATGGATTCCACATCAAACTTGTTAACTTTGTCGCCACCCTGCTGTGTAAATCACAAAATATACTGGCAAACTTTTATCATTTACCAATATTATTTCAGCGCTTCTTGCGCATCTGTTTACATTCCCCTCACCCGCCATATCCTAAACTTATAAAAACGCTACTACACTTGATCTTATACAAAAGGTTCTTAGAAGTGCTGTTTGGGGAGTAGCCTAGAGACAGGGGCTTGGATTGGCGAAAGCTCGCCTGGCTGCGGAGCACCAGCTCCATCTCAAGATCCAACTAACATAGTTTTAATTGCAGCACCTTTAATCTACTACTAGTTCACTGATTCCATACATCGTCCCCTTATCAAACTAGCTGTGTCGGGCAGAATTTTGGGTTGTTTTCATGGCTTCCACATCAAACTTGTTAACTTTGTCGCCACCCTGCTGTGTAATCCACAAAATATACTGGCAAACTTTTATCATTTACCAATATTATTTAAGCGCTTCTTGCGCATCTGTTTACATTCCCCCCACCCGCCATATCCTAAACTTATAAGAACGCTACTACACTTGATCTTATACAAAAGGTTCTAAGAAGTGCTGTTTGGGGAGTAGCCTAGAGACAGGGGCTTGGATTGGCGAAAGCTCGCCTGGCAGCGGAGCGCCAGCTCCATCTCAAGATCCAACTAACATAGTTTTAACTGCAGCACCTTTAATCTACTACTAGTTCACTGCCTCCATACATCGTCCCCTTATCAAACGAGCCGTGTCAGGCAGAATTTCCAGTGTTTCACCAGATACATAGTGGAACGCGGCCCATCTGTCGCCGCCATGCTGGAGACCTGAAGTTGCAATCATAGCAGTGCAATATGGATGCCCCATACTGTCGCTCTTAATCATGGAACCATTTCCGTAAAAACAATTAAAAATAGAACCACTATGCTATTCCATTATTACTAGGTGAAATATTCAAACGACCCGGCCTGCTTTGAAAATGATAATTTTTTCAAAGTAAACGCTTCTGGCCCCCACGCCCATTTTGGGTGGGGAGGAGCCGAGAGACAGGGGCTTGGACAGGTGAAAGCTCGCCTGGCAGTGGACCGCCAGCTCCATCCCAAGATTAGGCTGTCCACCCGGTTGTCAGGCGTCCGTCTTCTTTCTTCTCGCGGTTCCTCTTTCATCTTCCGGCAATGGACGCTGCCATCTCTTCTGCTAGCAGTGCGCATACTATGCCGCTGGTCCGCGTTTGTTGACGTCATCGTAGGCCGGTCTAAGAACACCATGGCCGCCTCCCCCGTCGGAAGATAGACGAGGAGAAGCGGAGCCGCGAGACGAAGCAGAAAGAAAGACGGGACGCGCTGAATCGGGGCCATCGGTAAGCCGCGGAGGGTGCGTATTTAAGTTTATTTTGTTTTAAGGTGGCTGGGTCCTTTTTTGTTATAGACTTTGTCTAAGCCGCGGGACGTTTTCAGACAGTTTTGTGATTACAAACCGGCTGATTACGACGAGGTATATACCGGTACTCGGTATAGCAGACCCAAGTAGAAAGCCAGAAGGGCCCTAATTGTACCACACAAAACCAGGAAAAAAATTGACTCGAGTAATACGCTGAGTGTGTCAGGATCCAAATGTTGTTCTGGTGCCTGGTTTGGGTACTCCTTCTTTGCTGAGCATCAGCTAGCGGAATAGATTGTATGCTGTGATTATTGTGTTGAACTAGCTGTAAAAACCCACCCACTGTTTCTCCTGATTAGAACCGCGCCATGAGTTTCCCTGATCGTTCTGCCTATATATACGTTTCTCTGACACTTCCCTGTTGTGTTAGTATTGTGTTCAGTACTGAGTAAAGCCTGTACACCAAGGGACCTCCTTGTGGAGATTTCTTCCAGTTCTTGAGAACATCACCTTGCTTGAATGCAGTTGTCTCTATACTGCCACTTTAGCTTGCCTTGAACGGACAACAGGATCTTAACTCTGGTCTCTGACACTCTGTCACGACGGAGCATCTAATGCAGCCCCCTGCGGGATTCTCATGTATTGGCCTCCTCTGCCTTACCTGACTACTAAAACTCATGCTCCCGCCCCGACTAGTAGTTGTTGACAGGGATACTAACACCTAAATGGAGTCCGTTGGGAAAGAAGCAGGGGGAGGCCTGTGTTCCAAAAACGTAGAAGCTGCTCGGAGGTGCATGCAATGTATGTGGAGGTCCCAAGATATGAAAAACAATGGGAGTTCTGATCAGTGATCGCTGTTAAAGATAAACTAGTGCACAGCCAAGCTCTGAAGGAATTGCAGGATCAATGAATCCGGTCCCACAACAATAGTTCTGCTGGCTACGCAAGACCTGTTTCCCGCCTCTGTTCCATCTCGAGATTATCTCCATTTAGATTTCAATGGTGAACGGGGACAATTCAGAGGCTATGAACGAGTGCAAGCCTCTTTATACCTAACTTGACGGCATAAAATCCAGTATTCAACATGAGAGCTCAAGCGTGCTGTGCATTCTTATGTTTACTAACAAACGAAGCTTTGCATGGGCACAGCGCTATCGAAACCATTGGACAATCTGCGTCTTAAATAGTTAACAAAGACTTAGGAATCCCTGAAAGGGATGTTCGATAACCCCAACAGAACAGTTACAGCAGAGACTACCATTATTAGCGTGTACGGCAAGGCAGACGTTTGTGGCGGATTATGCCCTGGAATCCGAAGATGCGATTGGGATACTAGCAGCTGGGAATGACTCGCAGATTAGCCACTTTTTTAAAGAGTGACTTCAGAGATATTAAAGAGAATTAGCACGAGCAACGCACCCTCCGTTTTCTGAAATTATGATTCACTGCATTCGATTGATACTCGTCTGAGGCTCCGTCGCCAAGAGAACTGGGGCTTTGCACAACCGCCACATCTGGTCAGACATTTACCACAACACCACTGGGTTTTACAGGTCATCTGCATCAGGGTCTCGTGATCCCAACCCCGAACAAGCAAATTGCTTGATTGGCAATTCCAGAACGGGACGATGCGAGCGAAGGGAACATAGGTTTAAAGACAATTGTGCTGTATCTACGCCTGGAAATCGGAACACTTCCTTATAGCACTGCCCAAACCGCCCTGCAAATCGCCCTCGGAGAACAGTGGCAAGCTTAGTGGACTAATGCATCAATGAGGAGTCGTCTTCTTCAGAGGGGAAACCAATCAGCGGGAAGAGAGGGGGCATTATAATCCCTTTCAAGTGACCTCTGAGGTTTGAATGAAAAGAAGATAAGGACTACATTACTTTATTTCCCATTAAATATGATAACTCCATGTGGATCTCAACATAAAGCTATTGTGGCTTTGGGGCAAGCGGACACTTTCATGGACTTTGTTTAACACAGAAAGAGGAACGTCCATTTAAAAGACCTTCACCTATTTGAGGTGTCTTGAGTTCGGGCCCGAGATCCTGAAAACTGTACCCTATAGATTCTCCTAGAACTCAGAATTATGAAGATTCTTTCTTTTACTAATTGCTCTCCACATTTCCAGTCAGATTAGGCCTACGTTGGTTACAGACCCAGAATCCTTCCAGTGTCGATTGGGGAACCAAGGTGCGAGATTCCCCACAAAAGACAAAGAGGTCAAAAGATCAACCTGAATCCTAGTTTCTACTCAAAAACCAGGAAACAGCCTAAGTTACCGGCAGATATTAGGAGGGTTGAAGGAGGGTTGTGAGTTAAACAGGAGTGGAAAAACCTACCACCTCACCGCTGTTATGGTTGCTCGATAGAGTTGTCCGGAGCACCCATCTCATTTGGGACTATAACCCATTATCAGGGACCGTAATAAAGCCCCTTCAAAGGATTCATTGATCGAGAACTTGAAAAAGGGTACTATTTCGGCCATCTTCCTCTCCTGCAGGGCTCCTATTTCTTGTTAGAGGTGGACGGTTCATTATGGCCAGTGGTAGATTAAGAGAACTAATTAAAAGTACAGTAACAAACATTATCCGTGCCTCTATTCCCGGAGGTTGAAAGTTCAACGAGCAAAGTTTTAGCAAATTGACTTGCGGGGTTGCTTACCAATCTTAGTTCCGGATACGGCCAGGGGGCGAGGAAACCGCCCTTCGTACTCGATATGGAACACTTTGACAGCTAGGAGTATGCCATTTGGGCTGTGCAACGCTCCTGCTACCTCCACACACTAGCAAATGAGATATTCAGATACTTACTAGATCAATTAATGATAGTTTATCTTGATGAATATTAATTTTCTCTGGATCACTAGAAGAACATCAAGAGCATTGTAAGATGTGTTTTAAAACGACTGCAAGAAAACAACTTTACTCAAACTAGAAAAATGTGGAGTTCCATCGGAAGAGATACAATCCTAGGATAGACATATCTCTTACAGGGATTGCTATAGATCCCAGAAAGATCACGCGTGATCGATTGGCAACCCCCAAGCCCATAAAGGGAAGTACAAATATTCATAGACTTCCCTACATTTTTAAAGACGATATATTAAGGATTTTTCAGCATTGTAGCTCCTATCAGCTGAGCTGACACAGAAACAGAGCCACTTTTCGGGACAATCACAACGAATGAAGCTTTCGTCTTGTTTTAAGCTTAATTACAACAGCCTCCGTATACGTATCCCAATCCTGAACTTGTTGTTTTGAGGGAAGTTATGCATCAGATGGTGCAGGTGGGGAGGCTTCTGTCTCAGAGAGCAGTGAGAACAGCTGTTCCTCCATGTGCATCTTCTCCCAAAGGATTGTCTCCTGTGAAGACGAATTATGATGTGGGAACAAGAATATCCTATTGTTTCGCATTAACGAGTGAAGACCCCATCTCAAGGAGCTTCACACCCGATATACTGTAGTTTTTTAACTGACCACCGCCAACTTAGAGTTTAAGGCCAGCAAATACCTCTCTCTCGTCAGACATGAATCACTATTCCTGAATCACTTTAATTCACAAGTCTTTTCGACCAGGGATCTCGTAATGGCAAAGCAGACACTCTATAACAGAGGGTCTAGTGATTCTAACCCTCAGTTCCACTATCCCATTGTGCTGAGAAAAGGGTGGTAACGGTATATCATGAAGGTTGGACTTGCTCAAGGACTAAAAGTGGGCAGTATGACACTTACCCATTTTTAGGAAAATCGTCGGGGATGTACACCTTCTTAATTAAGTATGGCTGATGGTAAGCATCTATATATACCAGAGGGCCTCCACAAGAATGCGTTTCTGGATCGCGAAGGGGACCGGGGTAAGTAAATGCCCCATTGCCTTTTGCTGAATTCCTTGACAACAACTCTCAGAATTCTTCAACAAAACAATACTAATTTTTTGACAACTGTAGGGATATCCATCAAGCATTTTCCCAAAAATCCGGTTGCTCGCTTCATTCAAAGCGGTTACGGAAAGACTCACTCACTGAACAAAATTAACATGTTCCAGGGACAGTTGGGAGCTGCTCAGAGCGATATACGAAAGCAACAGATAAACCTCGGAGACTGGCGCTAAATCAACGTTTTTCAATGCTTGCACTACGTTACTCCATGGCCACAGGATGCAAGATCCCTTGAAGACTTCTTTTGAAGACTACCTTTTTCTCTCATTATATATGCCCTGACAACCCTATTAACCCTTAACCCCTTCAGGCGCAAGCCATTTGAGCTTAGGCTAGCCCGATTTTTTTGGTTCTGACTGCTCGCTTTTAGGTTTATATACTTCTGAAACTCTGTGACTTATACAACAACGATTGAGATTGTTTTCTCCCCCCTTTTGTATACTTTAGGGTAACATTTGGTGATCAGTTTGCATTTATTTACAAAAAAAAAGGAAAAATATTGATAAATTTTTTGAAAAATTTGCCATTTTAGAATTCTAAATCCTTGCGTTTTAGCAGGTAGATTTCACCTTAATAAGTTGCGGAAGAAACATTTCCCATTTTGTCTACTTTACATTTCCTAATTTCTGAAATGTCTGGATAATTATGGTTGATGTCACGGAGGCTTACAAATAGAATATCGCTTTCGGATTTTCAGAATTGGACTATTTTGCGGATTAATAAAGTTTGAATGAAATTTTACATATTTAGCATTCAAAACCACCTATATAGTACCCATTTGAAAATCTGCACCCCTCAGCTATCAGAACAGCTTTTACAAAGGATGTTCACCCCTTGAGATTCTGTCATAGTAATGAATCAAATGGAGGGGTGAAAATTTAGAATGGGGTCAATATTGTTCCCTTAACGTTCTTTAGCCCTAACATGTACACATTTCCAAAATATAAAAAGAGGGAAAACCCATCTAACCCAATTTGTTCTGCACTTTCCTAGTACCAAAGACCACCCCACAGTGGCTGTGGACTTGTTTTATGGGCGACAAGCGAGGGCAGAAGGGAAGGAGGGAAGCTGCAGATGTGTCAGGAATTTAGTTCCCCATCATTGGCCCCTGTCGGAAGTATAGAAACTTTTCGTTTTCCGTTATTTGGCGATGTTGACTCCCATTTTTTTTCGGGCCGGAGATGCTTTTTCATGTTACCACATTTGGGGTTAGCATTCCTATTGTTGACCCATTCGGCACTTTTTTTGCGGGCAGGAAGTAGGCAACCGCCTCACTTCTGTACTGGATTTTTTAACTTTTGGTTTTGGGTTCCCGTTATCGACAATTAATCATGTTATCTTTCTGCTCTGGGTCGCGCAAGTAACGGGAGACAATTCCCCTAACCCAGAAAAAAAGAAAGACAAAAATAAAGGACAGAGAGAAAGAGACAAAGACGAGAGAAGGAAGGAAGAGAAGAGAAATGAAAAACAAGCAAGAAAAGTTTTAAAGAGAAGAACAAGAGAAAGAAAAAAAAAGAGAGAAAAGAAGGAAAAAAAAGAAAAGACCAGAGGGGACATAAATATTGTCTTACGTTTACTAAATTTGTCAACAAAACCCCTAATGTGGGGAAAAATCCTTAATTTAGGTATTGCCGTTTCCAACGTGGCATACATGTTACTTTTTTGGGCTAGGAATGCTGGTGATGGCTGTTTTTTGCGGGACTGTGTCTTGCCAGTACTCATGTCTGAGTACATATGATTTTTGATCGCATTTTAAGCATTTTTTGTGGGATGAAAAGGTAAAAAATCATAATTTTTGGAGGGTTTATAACAGTTTTTTTTGACGGGTTTATCGTGGGGGTTCAATAATACATTTATTTTTTTATTCACGGGTTGTTACGGACGCGGTTGATACTAATATGTGGGGTCTTTGTGATTATGATTTAGACTTTTTTGAGGTTATAGTCTCTTTATATGTTGTGGGGGTTTGGGGCATTTTTAGTGATTGATGACTTTATTTTTATTAATAACTTTTTTTTTTACTTTTTAACCTTCTACCATGCCGACATGACCAAGCAATCATCTGATGCTTTCTTATGATAATATTCGGCAATTACTGTGTATGCAGAGTTTATCAGTGTCACCCTATACACTGCATAGGCGGGCACTGGTGCCAGTAGATGACGTCACAGGACGCAATCTTACGGCCCTTTTGCAAGTACTCTGGGGTCCAGATCGGGACCCAAGGAGTGCTATAGCACGATCGGCGCCCCCGAAAACGGTTCGGGGGGGCCCGAAGTGGGGAAAGACCCCCAGAGCTTGTAGATGCCGCGGTCGCGCTGACCGCGGCCATTTAACGGGTTCGCACCGCGATCGGAGACAACCGATTGGGGTGTTACCACTGGGGTGCGGCTAGTGTTACGCCGGCACCCGTGTTTCCCCCGATGCCGTTGGCTCTGATCCAGAGCGAGCCGGCATAAGTGCCGGGCGGAATATATCCGCCACTGAGCGTAGTCATAATCAGCCACGGAGCGTGAAGGGGTTAAGGACGTGGCCATTTGTAGCTCAAACCCTACGACATGTGACGATGTACATCACACGTCGGGTCCCGGTACATGGAGAGGGCTCGCGGGCGAGCCCTCTCTAGCTGGTACGTCTTGCTGCTATTTAAGCAAAAGCTTACGGTTAACCCCGCGACGGTTTTGAAAGATCGCGGCAGCATCTTTCCCTTGTCGTTGCTCCCCGTGACGTAATCGGGGGCAGCGATCCGTCGTCATGGTAGCTTAGGGTCCACCAAGACCGAAGCTACTTGGGGTTAACCATTCATTAAATTGGCTGTCAGCAATTGTAATGTTGAGTAGTAAAATCCCCATATCGGGATCGGATCCCCTCCACCATCGGTTCCCGTTCCCCTAGGGCGTCTGAAAAATAGTACGCCGCACAAAATAATAAAAAGAGTTAACCTACCAAACCTTCTCATAAAAACCTCAAAAAATTCCCATCACCCCCCTTTCCTCGAATGCTCTCCATAACAGTAAAAATCCTAAACACCTTAGGTATTGGCCGCGTCCGAAATGCCGATCTATCAAATTGAACGGTTTTTCACGGCGTTAACCCCGTTCCGGCAAATCGCCCCCCGTCGCCCAGGCCCCTTTTTGCCCTTTAAGAACACCTTCCCATTCTCTACCAAGGTGTGCTCCACCAGTTCTTTACAGTCCTTAAAAACTGCTACCACTGTCCCCGTCCTCCCCAATCCGCAGAAACCACTGACACCCCCACGCTCCGGACCTCCCACCGTATGCCAAAAGTTATTGCGCCGCAGGGAAGCTGCAAAATCCCCCCAAACATTTTGTCCCGGCGGTTTTACTTTTTAAATGTCTGCAACACTTCTCCACCTATACCAATTGGTCTCCCGTTGAATCGTACCGACCAAAGAATAAGTAGCCACGTATTTGGGGGGCACAGTGAAATCCGTAAAATCGAGCCCACGCCTCCGGCACCAAATGCGTTTTTTTACCAATTCATGCATGTGGAAATTTTTCAGCTTCCCGGTACACATAATATGAAACAGATATGTGAGCATATACTATCTGCTCTTCAGTAAAGATACAGTATTAGGGCAACAACGGTTTCTGTTATACTTTTGTTGTCTATCCTGATCGCATCCAAAGACTACATTTACCAGCATCCTTTGAGCAAATCTCTTGCACTCACTAGCAGCCATGCCGTTGCTAACTGTGGTGTGGTGTTCCATGACGGCCCAAGCAGGAGGAAGGAGGATTGTCGGGTCATGTGATCGCCCGCAGGACTCACTACACACAGGCCACAGCACGCGGGGGTTTTTGGGGGAGGCAATCTAGTCAGCCCAATATATAGGAGTACACCCACTATGTATACCATACATCCTGAAGAAGCACAGGACTAGGTGGCGCAACGCGTGGGAGCCATTGATTTAGGCATTTCACAGGATAAGCGCTTGATTGTAGTTATTTAGCTTTGATATTATCTTACGGAAATTGCTTGCTGGTGCGGGCATTACAGGGCGAGAGGTTTACAGCACCCCGCTTTATTCTGTGCACAATCCCACGTGGCTGCTATTGATCCGTTTGGCATTCATTTTGCCACATATTTGAGGAGACATAGGACATGACTGTGCACCGTGGTGCTTTAAATGTTTTAATTGTCTGTCGTATGAATTTACATACAGATATTTGATATTTTCCAAAAAATATATATTGTGTGGTACATTTAAACATGTCAGATCTGTTTGTTGCACTGAAATGCTTGTTTTTGACATGGGTCCCATGTTTTATTTTTGGTTTTGCGGCATCGGCTTTTCCTGTATATTATTAGTTAGTTTTGATGCTAGACCAGTGTCGGATTAATCCCAATTTTCACAAGGGCGATTGCGACATTTTAATGAATGAGGTATAGAAAATCCCCATCATTGCCATACTGTAGGTATGGCAGTAGTATATGGAGGGCGATCGACACTCACTAGGAAGTCTGAAAAATAGTAAAAAATTTTAAAAGTTTAAAAATAACATATAATTTAAAAACTAAAATTCAACAACCCCCTTTCCCTAGGAAATCATATAAATAACCAATGAAAATCCAGAACACACAGTAGGTCGCCGAGTTCTGAATGAAAATGGAATCTATAAAATATAATGAAATTTCAATTCTATAAACCTGATTAAAAAGGCCAATACAGTCCTGAAAATGTAGTATTGAAAAATTCATTCCAAACGCCACACAAATTGGAAAACACCCACAGTCAGCACACCGAACGTATGAAACAGTTATTAAGAGGCAGAAGATGACCACATTAAAAAAATCTTGGACGGCGGTATTTTTGTTAATTGTATGAAACCAGTCTATAAAACTATATAATGGTAGCCTTGTAATCGTAACAACTAGGGATGGAGCGAACATACCTCGTCGAACTTGATGACGTATAGCGCATTAGCGTACTGAAACTGTGTCTTGTGACGAATATTCGCCCGCACGAGGGAAAATGGATTCTCCCATCCCCGCCGTTTTTGGCATTGTTTGGGCGGCAGAAACAGAGTCCAATCACAAGCGGAGACTCTGCACCTCCACCCCGCAGTGACGTGGACCCTTACACATCATAGACATTGTTGGCTGGCCATATCACAAAGGTGACCCTGGAATAGATAACCCTGCCCGTGCTGCCGCACATTCTGGTTTTTTCTGCTGGATGCCGCTAGGGAGAGAGCTGCTGCTGGTCAGAGGAAAGCGTTAGGGTGTTCTATAGATAGGTTAGGCAGGAGTGATCTACAAGAATCCCAACAGTCCTTCTCGGGTTACATAACGTCTTTATTTTCCTGTCTTTTTTATTTGCTTGGGCTGGCTTGCTGGCATTAGTAGTGCCGACTGTACATATGTGAGGAATTGTGCAGGGGCGACCTTGTGGTTTAGTCTTGGTGACACCAACATCCCCTCAAACCAAAACCGAGTGGACAATTTATTGGGGTTTGATTTTAGAATTAGGCCAAGTCTAGCTGATTTTTTATTTTTTTACTTTTTTCCTTCTATACTTAAAGTCCAATCTCTTGCCAGCCACAAATCCAGTTGTGTGCTGTCAGTGTAGGTGTAGAACACCGCCCTAGCAATCATAAGCAATCATTTTGTTTAAAACAAGTAAAAACTCAACCACAAAAAAACAAAAATTTAAGTTTACCTTATTCTTGCCAATGTTTAAAACCCGAGGGCTCGGGGTAGAGACGAGGGCCGTGGGACGTGAGCGTCCAACTATGCATGGGTCAGGGCGCTGGTCTGGGGGGGTGAGACACCCACCTGTGATGAGGGATGCGAGGGGGAACGACCGCAGAGTTCTCACTCCCTAGGTCCTCAGTCAGGTCAAGTTACTGGGCCCTCGGTGGTAGAGCACTGTTGCGGCCTAAAGGTGGAACGAGGATGTATGCGTGGATTGCCGACAATGCTTACTAGCCATTTGTGCCACCAGTGCAGTCTTCCACGCAGTCCACCCATGTCACCAAATCCGCACTCCTCCAGCTTTCCCACCCCTCAGCTCCTTCCCCCCAGTCTGCCCCCCGTCCCAGCAAATTGGCATTTGAAACACCGGCTACCATGGAGAACGTGTTTTTGGACCCTTCCCCGTCACAAACCACTTGGTCCCGGTTGCTGGCCTTGGCAATTTTCCAATTCCCAGGTTTTCCCAGCCGTCGCAGTCTGTGGTGTAATGCATATATTGACGGTAGTGGAAAAGTGTGGAGAGGTGTCGGACGATGAGGAGACACGGTTGTGTCAGACAGTGGTGAAGTTTGTTGTCAGTGGCAGAAGTCGCGAGGGGGGAGCGGACTGAGGGTCGGCGAGGATATGAGGTGACAGCCCAACTGGGTTGATAGGCGGGGTGAACACATTGCTTCTGAGACGGGGACGAGTCTCGATAAGAACAGGTGTGGAAGAGGCAGGTGGTGGGGCCAGCCGGAGAGGAGGGCAGACTGGTCATCCGCCAAAATGTTTCAGTAGTCAAGCTCCAGTGGCGAAGGGCTATATTTTCGCAGAAGTCTGGAGGTTCTTTAAAGAACATCGCGGATGACCCGAGCAGACTGTGGTGCACAACCTTTGCCAAACAGGATCAGACGGGGTTCCACAGACCCTACTACTTAACTAACACAGTCCATATGCGTCAGGCATATGCAATTGCTAAGACAACCCCACTCATGCACCAAGCCACGTTCACCGCTCGGCTGCGGGCACACCACTGCTCCTTCTCCCAGGTCACTCGGCTAATCAGAGCCCTGCCCAGGACCACGCCCCAACACCTCCCGTACGAAAACCCCCCCTTCGCCTCACGATCCTCCCAGCCATCACCACGCGTTCAGCTTTCCATACCCCAGACGTGGAGCGCAAGGAGTTAGAGCGCAACCCCACCCACACTCCCAAGCCCCAACGTCACACTCTCAGTATTTGCTTAGCCCTGGAGATGCTGCCCTATAGGCTGGTTAGAGACCCTGAGGCCTCTTCGAAACCTCATGCGGCGGACGGCCCCTCGGCATTCGATCGCCCATCGCCACTCACTTTTCCCGATGTGCCGTTCCATGCCCTGCACAGCACGTGTCAGAACATCAATCGTGCCCTGACCATAGCGCGATTTCTACAAGTCCACCCTGACCACGGACACGTGGACGAGTGCTGCCGAGGCAGGGCCACTATTATTGCTGAGGCACATGGGTGTTAACACTTGGTGGAGGTGGGACACGAGTCTGACCTGGGGCATGCTCATATACTGCCAACGCCGAGATGCGGGGCTTACCCGGTCCAGGCTCTCAACGGCCTACTATGCCTCCTCCGTATCCCACCCCTCCTCCACTCCTCCTCCTCGCAATTACCTCCGTGGGCATGGCGCATCAGGCGGTAGCTCTAGGCACAGCCCAGCAGTGCACGGCTAAGCGGACAAGCAGGCGGTCTCAAAAAACTGCAAGAAGGCTACTACAGGGCCTCACGGCGCGCAGATGATCTGTGCGCTGCACGCGGAAGCCTGTAACGCCGGGCTGGTTGTGTGAGACCACGGCCGTCGAACTGGTGGGGCTCTGCAAATAGGCACAGATGACAATGCTGTATGCACTGGCCATGTGTTAAATCTCATAGGTCAGGCGTTTTCCTCAAGACATTACCCCAATCTGTCTGATGTGCTACAAAGGTATGTGCGTGCTGATGTCGTGCGCATTTTCAGAAGTCCTAGCCCAGATGATGTCACCTTCAGGGCCGCGCAGGCCCGCCTCCAATGCCCGTCACCGACGTGGTTGCGAGTAGCCCACGAGTGTGGGGCATTCAAATTCTTACCATGTTTATCCAGGAGTGCCCAGCGGCGCAGATGATTGATAGACTGCCAGCGTTCCACTTCCACCAGGGAGACTGTAGTTCAGAGTCAGTAAAGCTTCCTCAAGTCTACAATGAGGAGTCGGACTGTGGTGTCGTCTGAAATCTGTCAGGTTGATGAGTAACTTTGAGGAGTAACACACGATGGTCAAGTGGCCGATGCCGCATATCAGCCTCACATCCCGCTGTGCCTGTTGAAACCCTCTGGTCCAGCATGAAGTCGGAAGCTTGTGGCTAGTACCCGAGCTCGGGGGAAGACGAATTCCCTGGTGATAGCCACACAGGCCCCTTAGGTCTGTTTCTCCGCATATCGGAGGCGGAAGAGGCGAGGACATGGGTGACGAGTCAGAAGAGGGGACCATTGTTCAGTCCTCCTGGTAGCGTGTATGGGCAGAAGCAGAGGCGTTGAGGAGGAAATGGGCAGTCAGGCAGTGAGAGTGTATAGTGAGTTTTGCGCGTTGGGACTTGGGCAAATGGCCGATTTCATTGCGAGGCTGCTTATCCCGTGCCCCGTCGGTCGTTCAAAGACTTATTTCCGAGCACCGATTACGGACTGGTATTCACTCTCCTGGACCCACGTACAAGCAAATTTCCACTTTCATCCCTTGCGCGGAAAGGAGTGTGAGAAGATGACTACGAGCGGCCGTGAGTGCACAAAGCTGAAAAGTAGTTCCCTTCTGACAGCGCTAGCGGCCGAGTGCGTACTTCTGCGGGACAAGTAGCAGGGAGGTAGGAGAACAGGCAGTTTGTCCCGCACTGGAAGGGGTACGCTACAAGGCCTTTTGCCCGTTTTATGTCACCCAGCAAGACCATGTCTCCTGTCACAGTCTCGGCAGAGTAGGGCTGATCTTTACAGCAATATGGTGAGGCAAGTACCGTAGCTGACATACAGACATTGTGCCTAAATGATCCAAGCTCCCTAAGACTACTGGGGTCAAGTGGCCATCCCAGGGCGCACCCACGACCCCACTGGCGCTGTACGCCTTGGAGGTTCTTGCCTGCCCTGCCGCTAGCGTGTTGTCCAAGCGGGTTTTCAGTGCAGCTGGTGGCATCATCACCGATAAGCGTACACGCCTGTCGACTGACAGCGCTGACAGGCTGACGCTTATCAAGATGAATAAAGCCTGGATTTCTCCGGATTTTCTTTCTCAACCAGGTGAAAGAAGCTCAACCTGAATAATGTATGCACTCCTCCTCCTCATTGTCCTCCTTCTCCTCCTCTTTGTACACTAAAGCATAGGAAACTGGCTATTTTTTGCCAGGGCCAACTGGCTCTAGCTATAGTACTCTATGTATTTAATTTTTCTGGAGGGCCACCTACCCGGTCCTCTGTTTTAAGCAATTTTTGGGAGTGCCACATACAGGCACTCAATCTATTTAATTTTTCTGGAGGACCACCTACCTGCTCCTCTGGTTTGAAAACTTTTTTGGACTGCCACATACAGGCACTATCCAAATTAAATTGTCTCCATAGCAGCCTCCACATGTCGTCTTTTTAGCTGCCTTCACACGTTGTCTCCATTGCTACCTCCACACGTCAACGCCATAGCTGCCTCCAAAAGTCGTCCATATAGCTGCCTCCATACATTGTCTCCTTATCAAACGAACTGTGTCAGGCAGAATTTTGGGTTGTTTTCATGGATGCCACATCAAACTTGTTAACTTTGTTGCCACCCTGCTGTGTAATCCACAAAATATACTGGCAAACTTTTATCATTTACCAATATTATTTCAGCGCTTCTTGCGCATCTGTTTACATTCCCCTCACCCGCCATATCCCAAACTTATAAGAACGCTACTACACTTGATCTTATACAAAAGGTTCTTAGAAGTGCTGTTTGGGGAGTAGCCTAGAGACAGGGGCCTGGATTGGCGAAAGCTCGCCTGGTAGAGGAGCGCCAGCTCCATCTCAAGATCCAACTAACATAGTTTTAACTGCAGCACCTTTAATCTACTACTAGTTCACTGCCTCCATACATCGTCCCCTTATCAAACGAGCTGTGTCAGGCAGAATTTTCAGGTGTTTCACCAGATACATAGTGGAACTCGGCCCATCTGTCGCCGCCATGCTGGAGACCAGAAGTTGCAATCATAGCAGCGCAATATGGATGCCCCATACTGTCGCTCTTAATCATGGAACCATTTCCGTAAAAACAATTAAAAATAGAACCACTATGCTATTCCATTATTCCTAGGTGAAATATTCAAACGACCCGGCCTGATTTGAAAATTATAATTTTTTCAAAGTAAACGCTTCTGGCCCCCAGGCCCATTTTGGGTGGGGAGGAGCCGAGAGACAGGGGCTTGGACAGGCGAAAGCTCGCCTGGCAGTGGACCGCCAGCTCCATCCCAGGATTAGGCAGCCTCAGAGGCATCCATGCATGCTGCCCCTGCTGTTTCCTGTCCATTTTGCCTCCACGATCCTCCACAGCGTCCACCAATGTCTCGTTTCAACTCTCTATACCCCAGACGCTGGAGCACGAGATGATATGCAGCACATCATCCCCTTATCAAACGAGCTGTGTCAGGCCGAATTTTCAGGTGTTTCACCAGATACATACTGGAACTCGGCCCATCTGTCGCCGCCATGCTGGAGACCTGAAGTTGCAATCATAGCAGCGCAATATGAATGCCCCATACTGTCGCTCTTAATCATGGAAGTCGTCTCCATGGCTGCCTCCACATGTCGTCCCCTTATCAAAAGAGCTGTGTTAGGCTCATTTTTCGGGTGTTTCACCAGATACGTTATGGAACTTGGTCACTATGTCGCCACCATGCTGTGTTATCGACTAAATATACCGTCAACTATTTGTTCACATAGGAAATCATTTCACCTCCTTTGGTGAAACCTGAGTCCATTTAGGGTATGTCGCCATGAGACTCTCTAGCCTGCCACTACTGCCGCTGCCTCTGCATGCCGTCCCCTATAGTGTCAGGGTCAATTATTGGATGTCTACATGCAGGGCGTAGCTTCATCTGTCACTCTGTCATGGCCATGCTGTTGCCCATAATTTTGGCATAATGGTGCGATTAAGCAGCCTCAGAGGCATCCATGCATGCTGCCCCTGCTGTTTCCTGTCCATTTCCGTGGTGTTTCCATCATTTTCTGAGGTTCCCAGGTGTTTGGCCAAGCTTCCCTGTGCAGAGCCTTGGTCCCCTTGAAAAATGCTCGAGTCTCCCATTGACTTCAATGGGGCTCGTTATTCGAGACGAGTTTTCGAGCATCGGGAAAAGTTCGTCTCGAATAACGAGTACCCGAGCATTTTAGTGCTCGCTCATCTCTAGTTCTGTTCCCTCCACTTGCTGAGATGGTAACCCTCTCGATGCCGGTGACTTCCAAAGAGGAAAAATCACCCTTGTGTATATGATAAAAAATGCCTGGACAGGCTAGAAATATTTTTATCCGTAGACTTGGAACCATCTGTTACATGTTCCATTATTATAAAGAATACAGCAATTCTTTATAATAATTTATATCTTGTAAGTAGTATATATGTTTATATGATGGATTTATTTCAATATGTAATTACATGCTTTTGATGAACTTTTTCTGGATCGTATGAGACATTTCCGCTGCCTGTATGCAAGAGCCAATTAACCATATGCTAATTCACCTGGTCATTTCCTTTTTTAAAGATGGCAGATCACAATGTTATTTAGATCATGAATAAGGACGAAAGAACACTGGTCCGAAACGCGTAGATCCTGTATTGGATGTTATGCAAGATGTGACCTTGCATTTTTAAACATTTATGCAATAAAATTCGTCTATTTTTAAGAAGAAATCGAGTGCTGGAATACCTTCGTTTTCTCAACTTACATATTGTTCAGTCATCCGGCAGGACTGCTTAATTCCTTGCACCGGGAGCTGGAGTGGAGTCGGACGTTGTCTACACTGAGAATGCAAACGTGAGTGAGAAGTCACTTTCCATCTTGTGTTCATTGTTTCCAAAAATAATAAATCTGTATAATGTGACCTTCTACTGCACTTGCATATGTAAATGTTTGTGGAGGTTTAAAGAAGAGGAGGGTTCACATAGATTTAAGAAGACCAATCTTCTGCAGTTACGGATTTCAAAGTAATAGCCTCTGGTAGAGGTGGAAGTTCTTGCGTTCATCCCTCTCTATCTTGCTCTATTTACCGTCCTTCTCAGATAGCTTCCCGTACAGGAGGAGGCAGAGCTCTTCTTGTGTCTGATGTTCTTGTCATGTTTAATGAATGATGCTTTAGTAGCTTTGATATGTGGCTCTAATTTGCAGCTTCAAATAGACATGGTGGAAGCCGATATGGCAGGTTATCAGTAGCCGCAGCCCGTACACAAACCCCATTTACTGGAGAAAGTCCAGAAGATCAAAGTTAACGTTGCATTTTAGGGAAGTCAAGTGTTGTTAAAATTGTAACAACCCAACCTTGATGCTTTTCTCACTAAATTATTAAGGGACAATTAATTCGACAAAATGCATATCCACATCTCTTCAAATTTAGAAGAAATAAAATAAAAAACATAGACAGTAATAGAATCCATAGTCCGGGTGCTGAATAGGTGCAGTAATTGGTTGTCTGGTAATGTGTAAAACGATTGTTGAAACACAGACACCTTTCTAGTCGACACAGGATTTCAGATATTGGATCCTCATCGATCAGGAAAGTGGTGGACCTAAAATTTCCACCATTCTTCTTGGTGCTTGGGTAACCAACTCCCTTGTGTCATGGTTGCCCCTGAAATTCATGTCACGGATCATGGGCACACCCGTGCCCCTCTCTGTGGCACTGCGGCCCCGGCTCGCACTCACCTCTCCACGCTCCTGCTCCCGTACTGGCCAGGCCTCGTGCACTTGCCAGCTCTTTAAGATTTAAGGGGACAGTGCACTGCTGATTGGTGCTGGAACTTCTGGGTTCTCATTAAAGGCCGGCTGTTCCCATCATTTTCCGCTGGATCTGTGAGCTACCTAGTGATTAGAGAAAGCTTCCTGTTCCTTGCTCCGTGTTCCTGTTTCCTGTTCCCATGCCGCTCTCTGTTCTGCCTTGATCTCCTGTTGCTGACCCCGGACCTGTACTCTGACCTCTGCATCTGACTACGAGACTGTCTCCAGTATTGGTACCTCGACCTTGGCTGCCACTACTGGCTAGTCGCACCTGTGGATCGACCTGGTGGCACCCCATTGCAGCAAATGGTGGGCTCTGACCAGGTCCCACTAAGATTCCGGTCCCAGGTGTCGGCTAGTACAACCTCCGGTGTTGGTCCAGGGGGTCCACTGACCCCGAACCCTGACACCTTGTCTCTTGGGGCATCAGGAGAATGTCTGCCATGTCAACATACTGACGCATTATTCATTGGGAGGACTCAGTTGGACCTTTAATCCCCTGTCTCCTGACGACCAGTGGACCCAGTAGACAGACCCCAAGTGACCAGACAAGTCCTTTACCCTGATACAGCCTCTTTGAAGTAATGACACAGGATCATTACTGGGAATTACCTCAGATTTTATTAAACACAGCTCCATAAGAAGAGAATTTGGATGGGTGATCTCACATTTTATACTGTAGCCAAATAAGTAAATGTTTCAAAATTATCACCAAATTTTAACCTCTTCACCTGGGTCATCATAGGTTGATTATTGGTCAAATGAATGTTCTTAGGAGTGTCCTTTCCAGATCAGTGCTCTTTGGCGTATCAACAAACAAATGAATTCATTCTCAAATATTACTCAGACCCCACCTTAGAACCAACCCTGATTATTTTGGACAACCCGAGCTCCTTCCTCTCTCTTTCCAGCCTTGCCTATTCTTTTTCTCCTTTCCCAGACTATTCATCATTCGTCATCGTCAAAATTAATGCTTTGTTCTATAAATCATCATTGGGCAATGTGGATCCACTGACTATTTTACTGTAAAATCGGACATAGTGGACAAATCTAAGAACATGAGACACAAACTTTAGACATGGACCTTATATGAGTTCTTTTTTACTCACTACTAGTGGCAGACAGCTCCACATAAAGTTTCTACGCAATTTGGTTAAAGTTATTATAATTAAATAATTAAAGTTGTGATATTAAAATTGCCTATTAGTGCTTCATAGACTCTGTAATTAAACCTGCCATGATAATTGGGCTGCGAGGAAAAGGCTTTTATTTTAACATAATTCTGGAAACAAAAGGCATAATAAAACCAAGTTACTTTATTGTCTAGTGTTAATGGAAATGCACTTAACAGAAAAAGAATAAATAACTAAGAAGATGTTGTTTTGAGGCGTACTCCCAGAAGACCGGAAGAACCTCTAGTGGGACCCAACTGTAAACCAACATTTGGGTTCACAATTCCAAGAGAGCACCAGATAGAAGGGATGGAGCCAGTTACCCACCAGTTGGGTCAGTTTATTATGGGCCTATTGACAAATAACTTATATTGGCTCCTTGTCCTACTGCTGACCATCCCACAGGTGACATAGGGCTTGTAGGATGACAAGTCTGTCTGTGGTGCAGGCAATCAGATTTTGTCATTGGGGCTTATTTACTAAGGGACGCAGATCGCACTTTAGTCAGTTTGCGCAGCTTTGATATGTATTTAACAGGGGTTGGCGTTGGGATTGTGTCGCACGCGATCGGTCTTTGGCGTGGCTACGCTGGCTTCCATATGACACAAATCGGGAGGGGGGGGGCATCGGACAATCCGACTGATTCGGACTGAGCGCAGGATTTAACTTTCAAATTGTGTCGCAAGATCAAGCACCTACATGCACCAGGAAGAAGTAGCTGACCTCCGGGTACCTGAGTGGGGAAGCGACACATGCAGGATATCGGGCGCATGATCTTAGTGAATTGCGGCACAGTGCAAAGTGCCCACCTGCTTGCGTCAGAGGAAGCTATGAGCTTCATCACTTACCCTCAAAACTCCATCTGGTGATAAAAATCTTTAATTCCCACCACTGGAAATGTATAGTGATCATCCACCTCAAGGAAGAAATTGGACATTACATCAGACACGTACAGTCAACATACCTGGTACTCCTCCAGTTGCCTGAATTTCCATATTCTCTTCCTCCATTTGGTCCCTCTTAAGTTGGCCACTTTCTGCTGGACGGAAGCTGTGTGAAAGTTAAAGACACTTCCCTCCATTCAACCAGTTTAGGATAATAGCGGAGGTGTGATGTCCACAAGCGTTTTTTCCCCTTTAATGTATAGCAGTAAACTTTGTGGCCCTCTGATTGAAGGGGGTCCTTATACAGTGCTGGAATGCAGTTTACCTATGCAAGGAATCAGCTCAAGGTGGAATGAAGACCCCCGTCCTTGTGCCTGGTGTCACTCTTCCTTCTCCTCTCGGTTTAGTTTCTTGCCTAAGCTGGACAGAAGGGAGGGGGAGAATGGCCCGAAGTCACCCAAAGGGGCAGAGTTTCACATTAATGGAAACTAAGACACAACTTTGCTTTGGGCCCCCGAATGCCAAATCCACTCCTCAATGTCTTTGTGTCATAATGGTGGCTTCCTAAAGAGTTCAAAGACCATTTTAGAAAATATCTAATGGGGGAGGTGAATAATACCATGGAGTCACCTGGAAAATGTAGAGCACTGGGTCTTTGATCAATGCCTAATTTATAGTTCAGTTTTGTCTTTTGGATGGAGAATCTCTAATAGATGGAGAGTTGTGTGGATCTCTCTATTGGGCACATGTATCATTGTTTTGGCTTTATGCTTTTTTCCTCTTTTTCTGCTTTTTTACTGGTCAGAGGAGTTTTGCCTTTTTAATACATCTGAGTTAAGGTCTTCAGGTCCCCTGCAGGTGTGGATTTTAGACTTTTTTTGAGACTTCATACAAAAAAAACACAACTTTAACATCTGGAATCAAATGATAACTCTGCAAACTCTACAGCAAACTCAACAATGGCGAACTTGATTGGGAGATTGTCTTAGCAACAAAAAAAGAAGAGGAAGCCAAGCCAAAAACAAAGCTACATGTGCCCCTATGTATCTCATGTTTGAAGGCCACATATTTAAGCCCGACCCGAGCAGATGAAGTTTTGTCCCTCTACTCATAGGAGTCGCATTCATTACAAATTCTGAGAGTCTTCTCGAAGTTCCCTAATTTATTTTGCTTAGAGGTCCGAAAATAAATAAAAACAAATTTCCATATGGAGAAGCGTGTGATATCTTCAAACACACCTAAACGGGGCTGTAGCATTGCCGGTTGTGGAGAGTCTTTCATCCCCGGCAGTGATGATACGGGGACGGCGTCTCGTTGCGCAGGTTTACTCACAAATAAAGTGCGCTCTAATTAGTCACATTAAAACCTAGGAGCGCGGCGTCTCTTTGTGATATGGTAGCGGTGGATTCTGCTTTTATTTATAGCCCCCGCTCCTCTGAAGAAGCTTAAATTGCAATATGTTATTTTGATAAGGAAAGGAACAATGTCGTCTGTTTTCTTGTTGCCAGAGCTAATTAACTAGATTGCTTTCAGCTCCGCAAACAATGTGCAACACCTCAGATGGGAAATTGTCAGAAAAGTAACACTACAGGCGAATTTCTGTCATTATAATGCCATCCAGGTAGTGGATTGGTTGTAGTTTTTTTTTAGGAGGAAGGGTAGGGACAATGTTACTACGTCGAGTACTTCTGCATCACCAAGATGGCCATACATATACAATTTCAGCAGGTTTGGCCTTATAACACATGTGGGTAGTCCCACCTTTCCGACAGATGGTGATGGCAATAATGGTTGGTCATGTTGGATTTCAACATGTCCCATCCTTTAGTTACTGGGGAGCTTAGCCACCAAAGATGTCTTGGAGAAATAAGATCTATTGCTCCTCTTTTACCATTGAGAACATGTGCACACTCCCCACTTCATATGAAGAAATCAGGAAAAATAGTCTCAAGCCCATCATTTTTGGCCCCCATATTGTGAAATGGCTCAAGCGTTCGGGTGCAACTTCCTGGTCCCTAATTTATCCTAAGATTTAAAGGGCCAAATCCTTATAATTCCCTTATCTAGACTATTGCTTTGAACAAAAAATGGAAAAACTGTCTGAATTTTAGATTCCCAAGACCCAAGAAATAGAACTTACTGATATTGTGAGGGTATAATGCCAACTGCCCCAAATTACCCTACTGTGTCACCGTATATTATAGAACCAGAGGTAGAATTTGAATATCCTGGTCCCTGTTTGATCATGGTCTCTGCAATGTTACCCCACCGGGATCCGACCACAGTGCGGGGGGCAGCTTCATTCTGAAGGACCAGAGCGGCTGAATGGACACGTTTTTCTAACACTTGCAATAATTTTTCAGCAATAGGGTTTCTTAGGCCATAAATTATTAGGGATGAGCATGTTTGGGGTCGTGCATGCTTGGGTTCGTGCTGAAAATTCTAGGTGCCAGAACTTGGTCCCAAAGTCAGAAGTTGGGGTTCGGTGTTGCGGCTCGCGCCACCTTGAAGAAACTGGTTCTGTTTGGGTTTCCAAACCTTTTATCAAGGTTTGCCCAAACCGGCAAAGCCTGATTGGGTCTGCTCACCCTCTTTGATAACCTATCCATGGCTTAGATTATTAAAATGTGAATGGTATGGGTGTGACACCTGGGATCCCGGTTAGGGCTTAGTAGTGGTGCTGGATGTCCAACCCTTGCTGCCTCGGGCAGGAAGAGTGGTGGGTCACGGTATCCATTGTGGACAATTTGTGGCCTGGGGACTGAAACCACTTCCCAACCCCTCTGAGCATCTATAAATGGTAATTAATAATTTATCGTCGTAAAACCCCATTAGTAACAATAATTTTACTTTTCGGTGCAGCTGTGAAGTGCATCACATGACTTTTATATATTTCATCTTCCACCGAATGCTGTAAGGAGTAATGTATCGGCTTCAGCAGTTTAATAAAAGTGGAAGCGACTTTGTAGATACTGCGCTCCATTCACAGATGGCCCCACACAATCCGCATTCATCATGACTGATGTAGTCGTTGGGCTTCACACCCCGGCCATGCAGCATGAAGTCTCCTCTTCCACAATAGACTCTCATCCTGTGCCGACTCTCTCGCACCGCGCTTCATCTCTTCTCACGGTTGCTGACGCCGAGCCGCTCATTCCATTGTCACTTTCTCCTTGACCTCTGTGGAGAATGATGGGACCTACTGCAAATTTGTAAATGAAACAATAGCCTGCAGGCTTCGCTCATACATAGGGTGTGCGCGGAGAAGGATCTCACAGTAAATAATATTTGTCTGGTGATTTATTTCACCGCCAGCATTCGCTCATGTCCTCGTTCTGTCTGGAAAAACTGAAAAATAATAATGTCTTGATATCCGCTGAAGAACCATTCACCAGAAGTGAGCCAGAACTAATATATTAGGAGAAATTCCCTAATATAGTGTTAACGTAGCCCTAGATGCATCAGAGAGCTACAGCGCCTACGGAAATCGCAATCTAGATTCCCTATAACACAAATGCTAATTTAAAGCCAATTAACTTAAAGGAGATATTTCACTACACACATATGACAATAGGGGCAGATTTAGAGGCATTTTGAATTTAATTTCTTGCCCCCATGGTTGATGAGATATCAGTCCCAGTATCTGACCGTTCTAATCCTCTCCACTGTCAGAGAGGATGTGCTGGAATGGAGAAAGAGGGGGCGTTTGTCATGATATCTCATGTCAAAGAAGATTATCATTCTCAGAAACAGCACCTCCTCACTGACAGTGAAGAGGATTATAATGGTTAGATAGCAACTCAGCAACTCTGATTGTTTGAGAGTGCCACTGAATCCGTGTAGCAGCCTTGACATTGTGGTATGTTATTGCCACATGTGTAAGGTGGTGAAAGGTCCTCTTTAAAGGGCACCTACCACCCCGATTCTACCTACCTTTTTTGGGCTAATCCTCACGTCCCGGGTGTCTTTTAGAAAACTTTAATGCAGGTATATGTAAATTTTTTTATGGAATTCTAAAAAAGCCTAATTGATGCTCAAAAAGTAGCCATGAGGCTATTAAAAGACTTTTACATATCTTAACATCCAACCACTGCTGTGAGGAGTAATGTATCGGCTGGGAAGGGAGGCTGGCGCAGTAAGTGGCAGAGGTCATGGTGGATCACTGTTAGTGGTCGGTTTCGACCTTGAAAAAGGTTCCCAAACCCTTTTATCAAGGTTCAACCTGCCAAGCCTGATTGGATCCGCTTGTGGTCGACAAAGGTGGGTTAACTATATGACCATTGTTGCCAACAATTTTAACCAAACTTGCAGAAAATCAGAGCAAGTAACATATCACAAACTGTGGGGGATAGACCATTTTTCTGGCATAGATTGTCACCAATAATGACATCAAGAACCAGTAATAACATTTTGTGGGTTGTTGGAGATTCTGGAACCTTGGGTGGTCTAACACTGTAAGGAGAAGTGTATATAAAACAGGCCCAAGAAGAATACGGAAAATTCCAGAGGTGTTTTTGTGGAACAAAATGGCATTTAAATCATATAATGATATAATCCCTATAATTCATGACCACTCTGTGATTATTGAGCTTTGTCCTAGGATCGATCTTAAAATGCAGGCCACATCCACCCATGCAAAACTAAATACATAGCATGTCTCCCTGTCTACCCCTCCCAGCTATTATAATCACCAATAGTCTGCAATATCAAGATCCTCCCACTATACTCAAACACTGCTATACTACTGGCTTTGCTACACATGTGGTCCAATTCTTTTGGTTTTGTTGTACAAAGAATACCGAAAATGTCCTTCCTCTGTGCTTTTCATGATTACTTTACTTTACACAGCACTGCTTGATCATTGCACAATCACAGCATTGCTTCATCACTGCACGACCACAGGTCTACTTCATTGCTGCACAGGCACACAAGTGATTTATTGCTGCATGGCCATATTATTGATTATTGGTTGCATGTCACCAGCTCCGTTTGATCACTGTACAAACTCGGCTCCATTTCATCTTTGCATTTCCAAAACTAATGGCAGGGCATTAAACCAACCAAATATACAAAGTTTAACTCCTTCAACTTATAGAAAAAGGAACCTATGAGTCTGACTGTTGGATTGTGGGGCTCTATGTCTATCAGTGCTCTAGTAGTGAGTGATTGGCTCTAATTTGAAAATAGATGGGGCAGAAACCCAGTCAGTTGGGCAATAGAGTCTATTTTGTAAGTACATTTTGTGATGTATTTACTAATTTTTGAATTTTTACGTCCAAATTGGCAAAAAAAATGCTTTAACCCTTCTTCTTAGGGTTTGCTCTTAAAATATTTGTCAAACAATCTGAGATCTGGTTATTAAAATCCTCTATATTAGTGCAGATCTGTGTGAGGCAGGTGCTAAGGAAATATTTTCTATTGTCCTTCCTAAGCTGAGACCCCGTGAAACATTTACATAAATAGCCCGCCATTTATCACACGTCTCGCTGCAAAGTGTTGAAAATTACACTCCGCCAACAGGGCAATGATAAATGATGAGCATCTTATTTAATTTTTTAATTTTTTTTTTAGTTACATAAGGCAATGTAGATGGTAGCAACTTCACACAGCGAGCAGCTGTATGATGGCGATGCCGGTGGGACATGTTCTCATGTATGATCCATTATGCTGCAGGAGGTGTTATCTCTTACCTCGGGGAGATCCGCACGGTTGTGTTTTCTTTGTATTTATCAGTGTTTAAAAATTTTCCAATGGAAAACTAAGAAGTTTAAAGGGACAAAGAAAAATAAAGCTAATTTGATCTGATTTCCCAAATTAGTTGAAAATGATATGGCTAAAAGTGACCACCAGAAGTTTTGACCATGCACTTTAGACCGTGTGAAGTATTGATCCAGGAGAGCTGTGTCAATGTTGTTAGTAGCAGCAGGACTGTAAAATATGGATGTATATTCCAGAATAGTGGTTTCAGAGGAGGGATAGGGTGTATCTTTAGCTCTATTCATTGAGCTGCTCCAATGCCCCTCCGCTATGCTCTTAGTACAAGCTGTAGAAAGGTTTGGATTGGATACTACAGCAGTTACTAATAGCAATGTGGAAAGGCTGTGAGGCAGTTCAAAACAGAGTATGTCCCACATTAATTTATTTCTCAAATCTTTGTTCCTGTATACATTACCATCTGTATGTACATGATATAGTTACCATTAGTTATTCTATGAAAAACAATGGGGCTTATATACTGAGGGTCCAGCGGCTGCATTTCTGTCAGGATTTCCAACGTTTTGGGGGATCACGCAGCTGGAACAGGTATTTAGAAGGCAATTGTGTTGCACGTGATCGACTTTCATGTGACACAAATTGGGAGGTGGGCCGATTCGACAGCTTCAGACTGAGTGCAGGATTTAACTTCACCTGGACCTGAGCGGGGAGCAACACATGCAGGATATCGGGCGCACAATCGTTGGACACTCCGGACCTCGTGAACTCAAGTGGCCGGGTAAGTAAATGTGCCCCAATGTACCGATCTGTTTTAGTGAAAAAAAAATAGAATGATGGTGGCCATTCAATAGACCCTTCCTAGTGAGAGATGGTGGGACAGCCGGATTATAAGGTCAAAAAGAGAAAGGCATTGCCTACTCATTAACACATACAATGTCTGTGGATACCAGTAGTTATTCTATATAACCAAGATAACTAATCAATTAAAGAATATAAGATGGTGCCATGTTCAGTGTTTCAAAAACTATAGAGTGATGGTGGCCCAGTCAGATAGTAAGGTCAGAGGTAGGACTCAGTCAAACAAATATAGCTACTCAGTTACAAAAAATGAGAGGTTATTAGTAGTTACTCTATACAACCCAATGAACTAATTGACTAAGATGATTCCTATTAAATACCCCAGGTCTAGTAAAAAAATTGTGTCAGCCTTAAGGACACAATAAGGAGGTAACACATTAGCTATACAATGGGGCTCATTTACTAAGGCTCCGCGGACTGCACTATCATTGGATATTCCGACAATTGGCGCCGCATTTAGAAGGAGTATTTGGCACACACGATCGGATTTTGGTGAATCGGCGCTGGCTTTCATGCGACACAAATGGGGGGGGGGCGGTCTGTCGGACGATCTGACTGATTCGGACTAAGCACCGGATTTAACATTTAAATTTGTGTCGCAAGCCAAGCACTTATATGTATTGGGGAAGAAGAAGGTGAACTCCGGCGGACCTGATCAGGGAAGCGGCACATGCAGGAATCGCAGCAGATGTGCATTCTGGCGGACATTCCGGATCGGGGATCGAGCTTGGACGAGTAAGTAAATGTTCCCCAACATCTTTGGACACTAGTAGTTATTCTATACAACCCAACACACTCATTGGTGATAGAACAGGAAATTACAAGATGTTACCAATATATCACATCAAACCTGGGGATAAAGGGTTCTAGCCAGGTCATGAGGTCAAAAGGGAGTTAGACATTGCCTAAAGAGTCATACACAAAAATTAAGAAGATGTTGTCTATGTACTACATCAAACCATAATGTGAAATGGTACCAACCAGATCGAAAGGTAAAAAGGGAGGTAGAAATTCCCTGATCAGTCATGCATACAATCTCTGCGGTCACCAGTAGTAGATTTTAACTATGACAAATGGTCCAACTAGATAAAAAAAAAGCCAAAAGGAAGCTAAACATTCTCTAGTCTAGTATATCTATGGTCACCAGAAGTTATTCAGTGCCACCTAACTCTGATTATACAGACTGAAATATACAAGATGGGGGCCATATGATGGATGAAAGCAGATGTTACTGGTACTACCAGATCATAAGCCTAAAAGGATGTAAGACATTAGCTATTCAGTCACACACAATCTCTGTAGTCATCAGTAGTTATTCTATACAACCCAATATCAAAGAGAAATTATGAGATGGTGGCCTTTCCATGCATTAACATTGAAGCCTTCTATTGTCCTCTAGCAGAAGAGGCTAGATCGGTCCATTCTGTCAGGCTTCTGAAGTAGTGAACCCCCTGGACCACCGCGGACGAAGACACAAGCTGACACCTGGGACCAGAATCTAAGTGGCAACCGGTCTTCACCAGAGCTGGCCGCAAAGCAAGATGGTCTTGCTGCAGCATGGTGCCCACAGGTCGTTCCACAGGTGTGACTTACCCGCGGTGGCAGCCAAGGACGAGGTACATAAATACTAGGCAGTCTCGTGGTCAGGAACAGGCCGATGGTCAAGGCAGGCGGCGATGATGCAAGGTTGAAGGCGGAGCAGGAGATAGGAGTTGGCAGCGAAGGAGCAAGGTCAACTACAGAACCAGAGTCACAACGGAAGGTCAGAGAAGCTTTCTCATAGGCATGAAGCTCTAAGATCCGGTGGGGATGGCTGGTAGGCCGGCTTCTCAAGAATCCTGTAATCCCATGCATGTGCTGGCCAGCCGGGACGGGAGCAGGAACGCGGAGAGGTGAATGAGCTCGGAAGGGGGCGCCGCTACGGAGAGGGGAATGAGTTGAGGATTTTGAATTTTTACCGAGGAACTTCAAATTTCACCTTCAATGCAGATGCTACCTGAAATTGTGTTGTGATCTATCCGAGTCTTCCTATAATTGCTGTAGCATAACTTCATCTTCTAAGTGTTTTCAGTCTTCTCGAATTCTTCTGAAATTATTCCCTTCAAGTGTCCATGTTTCTGCCTCACTATAATTTGTATCTCTTTTACAAGAAGCTATGGATTAAGGAACTCTCCTCCATGGCCGGTCATGCGATTACTGTAATTATGCGCACCTGTACATCTATGAATATGCATACCGGCTGACGATCATCATTTGCATGGGCAGAGGGTTGTCGGTAATAGTACATTTCAGCATCCATCCTCCTGTCTACTGCCAACAGCTGGCACCTAAATTTTTATCAGAGACAGTGTAGATAGTGAGCGATGGCGGACTGGCCAGATCGTAAAGCCAAGAGGAGCCAAGCCAAGACATTACCTATTCCACCGCTTCCCTCCTTTTGTCAAAATCTCAATTGTTATGGGTGAAACAATGCAATGCTGGAGGCGCGATAGACAACCGGTAATTGTAGAGCAGGAGACAAAGCGCTAGCAATGAGGGAGTTACCCTCCTCTCTACGGAGGGGGTTGTGATGGTGAACCGGCAGGAAGGGCAACGTCTTTGTAAAGCGTTTGTGGTGAGAAATCTTAATTATATCTAATTAATCCACCTGCTGATCTCCTATACAGAAGCTTTATCGATTCAAGCGGAATTTAAGAACTTACTCCATCCAGAAGTTGGAAGCTGACCAAATTTTTGCTGACCCATCGCTACCTCGAAAAATCCATTGTAATTAGACATCTGCATCTAATGGATACGTGAGGTCTGGGGCGCAACAGACTCAAAATGCTAAAAAGTTTAGTGGGTGTTGACTGAGGGAGAAAGTATCGGTTGTGCTGTAATTTTGGGAAGTGCATCGTAGTGGAGGATGAATCTGAGTTATCTAAGTTAAAAGGAAAACTTTAAAGGGATGTGGCAATTGTTTTATTCCAGTAAGAACGCCACTTTGATCCAGTGACCATGAGTGGTAATGCAGGCAAGGTGAATGAAGCTGAGTAACAATACTATGAAGCACATTTATTATAAACTGACAGTAAGTGCACCAGATTATCATGGTTCCCCCCGGCTCCAGCCTCCTGTTTGGGGTGGGCTTAAGCACAGCTCAGTGATGGGTGCGCTGCTGGGTCAATTCTAAGCTATAGGCAATGCCCATCCCACTGAACCAACCCCTCCTCGCCGAAATGGAACCCCCCATTTCTGTCACATTAAAGCCAGCGCAATTGCGACAAAATCCGATCGCTTGCAACACAATCCCCTGTTAAATGCAGCGCAAATTGAAAATCGTCGGAATATCCGACGTTTGTGCGATCCACGGGCCCTTAGTAAATGAGCCCCACTATATTCTATTCTGTTATATTTTCTGGCAAAAAATCTATTCACTTCTTCCAGCCCAAACAGTCAAGAGGTGAAAACAGATAATATTCCATCTCTCCATGCCGAGGTTTCTAGCTTAACATTTCTCTAATGAAAGATCCACTCCCTAAAATATTAGATTCATGGCAAAGCAGAGGGATTATTTAGTGACTCTGTCACCCGGACACAAAACCTCCCTATTTCTTCTCTTTTGCTCTGTCACCGCTCTACATCACTCTGATATATTATCACAATACAAGCCGTGTTATAAGGAGCGAGCAGCCCGGGAGAATCACTGGATATACCCAGAGCCACTAAGGTTAAGAAATCACCGGCATATCATCCTATCGATCTATCTATCACTACTACAGCAAATCTATCTATCAGTCTAGAATCGTATCTAGATCACTATGCGTACACTAAGATCTATCAGAATCTAGATCTACAGAGCTATCTATACGATCGAGCTAGCGATACATCAGCATGACACAGATCTATCATCTAGCGAACTACACACACGCGACTCTCAGCTTCTATACACGATCTATTAGATAGCTATCTCTCTATCATCTATCTATCTTATCTATCTATCTATCTCATATCTATCTATCTATCTATCATCTTCATATCTATCTAACTCTCTCCTATCTATCTATCTAATCTATCTCTCTATCTCATATCTATCTATCTATCTCTATACTATCTATTCTATCTATCTATCTCATATCTATCTCATATCGGCTGGTGCTTTATTCCTGAGGACCACTCTCCAGGACCACTCCAATACCAGAATCTGCTGTTTGACCGTTGGTCGTTGCCTGTTACCTGTTGTTCAATAATGAACTGTGAGTTCATTTGCACAATGTTGCCTCATCTGATCCCTGGATAGGACTGTCACCACCACTGGCTTCCCAATCCATTACCCAGGGGACCTATCTACAGACAATCACGGGTTGCCCCAGGGAGAGCCTTCCTTCCATATTTCTTGCACACACCGCCTGCTGGAGACCTGCCAGGCTGTAGGACAGCCCTCCGGTCCCCATACCAAGCACCGTGACACTAGCGTGCCTAGGCTGCAACCGCCAGCCACTCCGGTATTGTGGGCCCCCGGCTGCCTCCAGGCCCCAAGAAAAGTCTAGGCCCCAGTGGAGGATGTTGCATATCCATCTATCTATTTTAGGTAGCACTCCCAAATAGTGAAAAAAGTGTTGAGGGTACATTTATCAGGACCTGTGCTCCAGTTTTCTGCCGTACCAGCCATGTAATAGGCACGATTCCATTTTATGCCCAGGTAAAGCACCTATTCCCCATTATGGCACCTTCACACCGCCGGGGGGGGGGGGGGGGGTTGTGGGCTAAGATGAGGAGTAACGAAACGACCTTGTAATTTTTTTATGCAGCCCCCACCAGCCACATCGCTATTTTTGTAACTCTCAGAAAATCCCTTTAGCTATAGCTAGTATTCTGAACTATGGGGGTCATTTACTAGGGCCCGATTTTGCATTTTGCCGACGTGTTACCCGAATATTTCCGATTTGCGCCGATTTCCCCTGAATTGCCCCGGGATTTTGGTGCACGCGATCGGATTGTGGCGCATCGGCGTTGGCATGCACGCAAGGAAATCGGGGGTGTGGGCCAAACGAAAACTCGACGAATTTGGAAAAACCGCCTCATTTTTTAGAAAAAGTGTCGCGGAGCTTGCACTTACCTTCACTAGGAATAGGCCGGTGAACTCCAGTGCGTTCCGATGCTCTTCAGCGCAGCAGCGACACCTGGTGGACGTCGGAGGAACTGCCTTAGTGAATCCCGGCCGGACCGAATCCACTGCAGAGAACGCGCCGCTGGATCGCGAATGGACCGGGTAGTAAATCTGCCCCATTATTCTATTATTCAGCTAACCTGAAAACACGCAAAACGGGCCCATGTGTATCCATGATTCATAGTCACTAGGAAACGCCAAAGGAGAAAGAAGCTGAAATACCCGGATAGGAATCCTCTGTCTCTGTTATCTGAGCTCTTTAAAGATTACAATGTGGCTCAGCTGCAATACCTGTGCAAGCCTCTGGACATGGGTGGCGCTGTTTCTCAGCATCAATGAAAATTCCAGATCAAATGATTTCCCAACTGGATCGGTGGTTATGGAGGATGGTTCGGGGAGCATGTATGTTTCATTGTACATTACTGTGGTGATATTTCATTACCTCACAGGATGTGCTGTGTGCGCTTTCATCAATTGCCATAAAGTGAGCCTGCTGTGAAGTAGTTTAAACGTGACGGCCCTGCAGAACATCTTCCACCGGGGACTGGAATTTTTAAAGTCAATAACACGTGTATCAATATGCATCTGTCAGAGCGTATGTGGGCGCCAGAGCGGGTCAATATTCTGAATTTCGAGAGCAATTAGTAATCTGACGGCATTTTAGGTGTAAAAGAGAACATCTGCTCTAAGAGAGGACTAAAATACAGGATGTTAGGATTTTACTGCCCTTTTGGTGTGTTTTTTTTTTGCATGGGCAAATTTAGGGCTAATACAAATCTGTGCTTAAAGGGGTTTTCTCCAATTAGAAAATACATGTTTGCTTTCTGCCGCGAAACAGCACCACCAAGTCCAGAATTTCAAGCTACAAGCTATACAAAGACCTTGGGGGTCATTTACTAAGGGCCCGAATCGCGTTTTTACGTCGGGTTACACGAATTTTAGTTTTGTGCCGATTTTCCCTGAATTGCCCCGGGATTTTGGCGCACGCAATTGGATTGTGGCGCATTGGCGCCAGCATGCACGCAACGGAAATCGGGGGCGTGGCCATTGGAAAACTCGTCTGATTCGGACAAACCACCGTATTTTTCAAAAAAATGTGTTGTTTAACATGCACTTACCTGCACCGGCCCGGTTGGTGAACTTCAGTGAACTCCGACGCACTTCAGCACAGCAGCGACACCTGGTGGACATCGGGCGCACAACCTTAGTGAATCGCCGGAAGACCCGAATCCTCCACAGAGAACGCGCCGCTGGATCGCGACAGGACCGGGTAAGTAAATCTGCCCCAATGTGTCCCCAGAAGACCATGGGGCAGACTTATCATAGTTGATACATGTTTTTTTGGCTGTATTTTAGTGACTTATTTAACAGTGATTTGCACCTTAAAGGGTGCAAATAATTGCGCAACAGCAGTCATCCGACCAGGTTTAGAAAAGGCAATGGTACGAGTTGTGCAAAAATTTGCGCCTTGTTTCAAATTTGCGCCTAATAAGACTCTGCATTTGACACAGAATGAAAACTACAAAGACAAATGAGGGGCAAAAAATAGACTCACGACAGTGCAAAAAAGAAGGGGGAAATAAGATGAATGACCTCCCCAGTGTCTCAAACAGAACTGTGGGCCGGTGCGTTGAACACAGTAGAAGAAGTAGCTGTAGCAGAAGATCTCTCAAAAGTAGTAGTAGAGACGGCGGACCACATGTTCCAGTTTGGGTTCGTCAGCCCGCACCCGACTATTCACCGGACCCAATTCAGCCAATCAGTGGTCTCAGCAGCACCCGAAGACTTGTGACATAGAACAAATGATGTCTAGGCAACGTCACTGGACACTTCCACCTCCTGCCAGGGTGGCGGTCAACTGATGCTGAAACATGGAGACAGCGGTGGGTCATTTACTAAGGGCCCGAAACGCGTTTTTCCCAATGTGTTTACCCGCAAGTATTTCCGATTTGCACCAATTTTTCCTCAATTGCCCCAGTTTTTGGTGCACGCGATCAGTGACCTCATCGGCGCCGGCATGCACGCAAAGCAATCGGGGGGCGTGGCCGAACGAAAACCGAGGATTCGGAGAAACCGCCACATTTTAAAAAAAAAGTGTCGCTGTGGACACGCGCTTACCTTTACCCGGCGATGGATCGTGAACTCCGGCGGACCTCGGCGGACTTCAGCGCAGCAGCGACACCTGGTGGACGTCGGAGGAACTGACTTAGTGAATCGCCGGAAGAACCCGAATCCACTGCAGAGAACGCGCCGCTGGATCGCGAATGGACCGGGTAATAAATCTGCCCCACGAAGTTGTAGGGCCCTTCCTTTAAGGATAGACCAGGGGGAGGTGAATAAAGGCAAATGTCCAATCTATGGCAGTGGCCTCCTCCTCTTTCCCGAAAATACTTTACATGCCTGTCTAGCCGACAGGGATGATCAATCCACCCATGCCGTGTCTCCAGGGCCGACGCCAGCACTGGGCATACCAAGTGCAAGTGCTGGGGCCCAGAGCTGCTGGGGGGCCCACATTAGGCTGTACATGGGAATTCATGGGATAGGGGGGTTGTATCTAATGAACCCATAGTGGGTGAGGGGGCTGTATACAAAATATCCATGAGGGGCTGTTTGGGATGATAAACCAGGGATTTTTTTAGGAACAGGAGACTGTTTTAGTTTTCTGAATTTTTTATGCAGCACGTGAGTTCACTGCAAAGGGGCTTCCTGAGGCTCTGTCGCCCAGTGGTCTACTGACATCTGGAGCCGACCCTGCGTGTCTCGTGTCTCTAGACTACATAACCTCAACCATGTCAATTCCATCAATAATAGTGACGGATCTGATGGCACTTTTTTTGCCATTCTATTTCACTATGTAAAATACAAAAATGTATAACCCCCCCCCCCTCTCCCTCGCGCTCGCTGTGTAGTAGAGGACGAGTGTGACTAAAAGTGTTTGTTGGTTGTTTTTGAACATGAAAAATGTTAGAAGATTATTTTGTCCAATTCCTTCCTTTCTTTGCGGTGGCGGGAGCGCCTGATCCTGAGATGCCTAATCTGTCGCCTACTGGAGCTTAATATGACAAGGGGAGATTAATTAGCCCCGAATGTAGGTTAAAAGTAGCGCGGAGGCAGAAGAAGTCTCGGGGACAGACACAGCGGGGGACAGCGAGGTGGGGGGTTTGCGTTTTTAACACAAATGAGTGAGGAGCAACAAAATAAAGAGTCGGAAAGTTCTTATTATTTTAAAAGCAGTATGAAGTATCTATTCATCATCCAGAATCATCTATCTAATCTATCTCCATCTATCTATCTACTCTATCTATCTATCTAAATCTATCATCTATCTACATTTCATCTATCTACTATCATATCTAATTAAATCATATCCTATCTATCGATCTATCTATCTCATATCTATCGTCCCTATCTATCTATCATCTACATCTAATCTATCTATCTAATCTAGCTATATCTATCATCCAATCTATCATCTATCGATCTCCAGTCTAGTCTATCTAATCTATCTACTAAGCTATCTATCTAATCTAATCTAGCTCATATCTATCGCCTATCTATCTACATCTATCTATCACTATCATCTCTCATACATAACTATCTATCTATCTACTAATACTTCATATCTATCTATCTATCTATCTATCTAGTCATCTCCACTATCGATCTATCTATCTATCATCTATCTATCTATCACACATGATCACCCATCTATCTATCTACCTAACTAATCAAATCAAATCTATCATCGGGCCAGATCACACACACACACACTACCGATACACGACACCCGCACAAGCGAGCTATCTATCTATCTATCTATCGACTCAGATCTATCACGATCTGTCTATCATTATCTATTCTATCTATCGATCTAAGCTATCTATCTATCTATCTTCTATCTACTCATCAGGGCGATTTAGCGGGCTCACGGGCTAGCCGGGGCCCCACACATCTTGCCCCCAGGGCCTGCACACCAGTTTGCACCCCCGCGGCTCAACTCCTGTGCCGCCACCTCCCTGAAGCCGGCTGCCCCCGTGACTTCCAACTGCCCGCCTCCACGCATAGTCACTCCTCCCCCACCCGCCTCCATGTCCGAGCCTATCTACCCCCCCGTCCTATCCCCCTGCAGGCCGAGCTGACACCCACTGCACAGTCGGACAGGCCAAAACACGCTCCGCCCTACCACCTCTGCGTCACAATGTTAGTACTCTCCCGCCGCGCCGCCCTCAAAAAACGCCCCTCCGACAACTCCCTCCGTAACACAAATCCCCTTCCGCCCCTCCCCCGCTTGGCAAAAAAACGCCCGCCCTCCGCAACTCCCTCGCACAACGACCCCAACCCCCCCCGCCCCCCGCTGGAAACAAGCAACCAGCCCCCGCAATTCTCTCCGTTCCCCAACGCCCTACCCCCCCCCCCCCAAAAAGTGACCCCCCCCTCCCCTGGAAAAAAGCACCTGCGCGAACACTGCCCGGCTACACCTCCGCCCGACAAGCAACGTCCGCCGCCTGCCGCCCTCCTCGCCCGAAAGGCACCCGCCCTCCCCAGCTTCCCCAGTCTGAAAAATTGACACCCGCGCCCAACCCCCCCCCCCGGCCGAATCAGACCTGCAAGACCCCCCACCGTCTCGAACACCCGCGCCTGACGCTGTGGCCAGTACCCTTAAAAGGTAAGCGATATAAATATGTAATTTGTTTGTATATATAATTAAGTTATGTGTATATATGCATTTTACTGTAATATGTTATATTATGTGTATGATATGCATCTACTGTTGTATTATACTGTGCATATATGCATTACTGATATATGTTAGAATATAGGTGTATAGTGTTATATGCATCTACTATAATATATGTGTATATACTGGGTACTATGCAATCTACGTGTGATTACGTGTACTTATACCCTGGGTAAATGTGTGTATATGGTATTATGCATCGACTGTATATTACGTGTATATGTGTAAATGTGGTATAGTTGTATGTATGCATCTGACTGTATATACGTGTTAATACTGTGATATGTAGTGTATATGTGTATGTATGCATCGACTGTATATACATTGTATTCCGTGTAAATGGTCTTGATAGTGATGTATGAATTATGGACTGTAATATACGTGTATATACTGTGTAACTGTGTGGTTATATGGTGTATGTATGCCTCGACTGTAATATACATGTATATTACTGTGTAAAGTTTGTTTGGTTTTGTTATATGTGTAAGTCATGCATCGACTGTATATACGTTGTATATATGTGTATATATGTTGTAAATGTGTGTATATGTGTATGTAATGCATCGACTATACGTGTATTCATGTGTGATATTCTGCGTAAATGTGTTGTACATGTTATGTATGCTATCTACTATATATACGTGTATATACTGTGTAAGCTGAGTGTGTATTTGTATGTATGCATCACTGTATATACGTGTAATACTGTGTAAAGTGTATATACTGGGTATCTATGGTATGGGTACATTCAACACGAGGTCAATGCCCAACATGCGGGCACCAGGCCATGGTCGCTGGAGAGGAGGAGGAGGTGGATCCCTCCTACTCTTCATAGAAAAGCGTTGAGCGGCCACATCACATCAAAAAATAGAGCATGCTCTATCTCTTCTGCATGTATGGGGCACGGATTGGTTTGAGCCACACGGTTGGACCTGTTTTCGCTGCCGGCGCCGCCATTGCCCTACTAATGGGGACGTATATGAGGCGAAATTGTGCGCCCGAGCATGTCCGTCCCCCAGACGGCCGTGTGAATGAGCCCTAATATGTATATACGTGTGGTATATATGTGTATCGAATATGCATCTACTGTGTATAATGTATATATGTGAGCCTATATGTTTATATACTGTGTATATATGTATATGCCGTGGATATATGCAATAGACTGCATATATACAGGCAGTTCCCCCTGTTACATACAAGATTGGTTCTGAGGTTTGTTACTTAAGTTGAGTTTGTATGTAGTACGGACTGTATATTTATTTATCATTGTACCCAGCCAGAACTTTTTGGAATCTCGTGACAATTGTATTTAAACATGTGTGGAGCTTGTCATAAGAACCAGGATAACATTTAAGCGTTCCATTACAACGCCTGTGATAATCGTTTACAGACTGATCATTGGTAGCCTAGGATAAAGTACAATAAATACCACCAATATCCAAAGGTCCTGTTGGTAAACTAGGAGTAGTATGTAAGTCGAGTGTTCTTAAGTAGGGGACCGTCTGTACTGTATTTTACACGCATAATTTATTGCACATATATAGTGCACTTTAAATATATGTATATATATTGATGTGGGTTTTCATATATGCCCTATGTTAATAATGCCTCTTATATCGGAATGTGGATGGTGTGTGTTGCTGTGCGGGCTAGGTTGTATGTTTACATGGGGACGCATATCTGGGTTAGCGTGTGAAGGTAGATATATAAGATGTGTTACAGGGGGGCGAGGCGGCTGTAAGTCGCTGTGTCTGTGGGATGAGGCGGCTGTATGTAAGCTGTGGTCTCTGGGGGCGAGAGGGGCGGCTGATGTTGCTGGGTTTACTGGTGGAGAGAGGGGTCTGGGTAATCGGAGGCCAAGGCGGCTGTATGTGGCTCTGTGTTTAATGGTGCAGAGGTGGCTGTAGTAGCTGTGTCTGGGGATGAGGTGCTGTATGTAGGCTGTGTACTGGGGATGAGGGTGTCCTGTATGGTAGTCGTGTTACTTGGGATGAGGTGGGCTGTAGTTAGCTGTGTTTACTGGGTTGAGGCGGCTGTATCTAGCCTGTGTTACGGGGAGGAGGCGGCTATATGTAGCTGTTTTACTGGGGATGAGGCGGCTGTATGTAGCTGTGTGGATTGCGCTGTAGTAGTTCTGGGGATGAAGGCGGCTGTATGTAGCTGTGTTACTGGGGAGTGAGGCGGCTTGTATGTGTAGCTGTGTACTAGGGGCGAGGGGACGGCGTGTATGTTGGGCGAGCGGTTATGTAGGTTAAAACTGGGGGATGAGACGCGCCTGTTTTATCTGGGGCCAAGGCGGCTCTGTATGTGGCGCTGTGTTATGGGATGAGGTGGCTGTATGTAGCTGTGTACTTGGGGATGAGGTGGCTGGTAGTGGCGGTGGGAGGGTGGCTTGTAATGAGCGTGTACTGGCTGATGAGCGTGTGCTTATGGGGAGGGCTTGTGCTGTGTACTGGGGGTGAGGCGGCTGTATGTACTGGGTTATGGAAGGAGGCGGCTCTATGTTAGCTGTTGTTACTGGGGAGAGGCGGTATGTAGCGTGTTACTGGGGAGAGGGCAGGGCGCTGTATGTAGCTGTGCTTACTGGGGATCGAGGTCCCCGCTGTATGTTAGCTGTGGTTACGCCTGGGATGAGGCGCTGTATGTAGCTGTGTATGTGGGGCGAGGCGGCTGTATGGTAGCTGTGTTTACTGGGTGGATGGGGGGAGCGCGGCTGTATGTGGCTTTGGTGTTACTGGGGGAAAAAACAAAAGATGAAGGCTGCTGTATGGGCATAGTGTTACTGGGGATGAGGCGGCTGTATGTAAGCTGTGTTACGGGGGTTGAGGCTGCAGTAGGTAGCTGTGTTACTGGGGGTGAGTGGCTGTATGTAGCGTGTGGTTACTGAGCGGGGTGAGGACGGTTGTATCTGATTGTGTTACGGGGATGAGGCGGCTGTGTTGTAGCTGGTTACTGGGGTTGAGGCGCTGTGTGTAGAGTGTGTTACTGGGGGGCGAGGTGGCTGTAGTGTAGCTGGCTGTGTTACTGGGGATGAGGCGGCTGTATGTACTGTGTTCCGCTGGGGGTGAGGCGGTATAGCTGTGTTACTGGGATGATGGCGGCTGTATGTAGCTGTGTACTGGGGGTGAGGGTGGCTTGTTGTAGCGTGTTCCTGGGGATGAGGCGGTGTATTCTGTATGTAGCTGTGTGTACTGGGGACGAGGCGGGGGGTGTATGTATCTGTGTTACTGGCGACGAGGCGGCTGATGAGGCTGTGTTACGGAGGCGAGGCGGCTGTGGCTGTATGTCGCGGTGTACTGCGGGGGATATGGCATGTGAGCAGGGAGGACGTGTGGTGCACGGACAAATTCAGTGGGGGCCTCCACCAGATTTTGCGCCCAGGGGGCCCTTCCACCAACCGTGGAAGCCCGCCCGGTATCTCTATCTATCGCGCTATCTATGCGATATATCTATCGTCTAGCATCGATCAGAGCGGAGGCGAGAGGCGAGCAGCGAGCGAGAGAGGAGGGAGCTAGGAGAGCGAGCGAAGTCGAGGAAGCGAGAGAGCGCAGTGCGATGCGGAGCCCAGAGCAGGAGCGAGCAGAGCGAGCGAGCGAGCGAGCGAGCTAGGGAGTGAGATAGCGAGCGAATGAGCGATGAGCGAAGCGCCGAGGCGATAGAGCGAGCTAGGATGCGAGCAGCGCAGAGAGAGCGAGCAAAGAGAGCGAGACAGCGAGCGATGCGAGCGCATCGAACGAGCTAGCTAGCTAGCCTAGCAGCGGCAGAGGCTAGCGAGAGCGATCGTCATATCTATCTATCGCATATCGATATATATATCTATCATCTATCTATCTCGATCGATATATCGATCTATTAGGAAGATGAGCGGTAATACTCGTTCCGAGGTGATGGATCGTTCGAGTATTAAGGTTCACTCGAAACGGCTCGTTTGATCGGTACGAGTATTTCACTGCTCGAGATCGAGCATTAATTAAAAAAACACCACATTGCAAGAACAATGAGAATAGAATAAAAACAGTGACAACAGGATCATTTAAGTGAAAAAGGACAGTGAAGAATAGATTACAGATGTTCGGCACATATGCTACTTGTCGGAAGCTAGATACGTGCGGAACGGCAGCAGGGAGACATCAAGCAGCAGGGAGACATCGAGCAGCAACGGGGAGACATCGGGCAGCCGGCGAGACATGGGCAGCGGGGGAGGGAGGGGGAGACATTTCGGGGGCCACGGGAGACGGAGGACATCATCAGGCCGCACGGGGGGAGACATCGGCAGCGAGGGGGAGGCATCGGCCAGCACGGGGGAGATCCGGGCAGCACGGGGGAAGACGGGCAGCACGGGGGGATCATCGGGCAGCACAGGGAGAAATCAAGCAGCAGGGAGACATCAAGCCAGCACGGGTGAGGACCTAGGGCAGCAAAGGGGGGAGACATCGGGCAGCGCGGGGAGACAATTCGGCGAAGCACGGGGGAGGCATCGGCCAAGAACCGGGGGGAGACATAGGGCAGCACGGGGGAGACATCGTGCAGCAGGGGAGACATCGGGCAGCACGGGGGACGAAATCGGGCAGCACGTGGGAGACATCGGGCAGAACGGGGGAGACATCGGGCAGCCCGGGGGAGACATCGGGCCAGCAGGGGGGGGTGAGACATCAAGCAGAACGGGGGGAGACATGGCAGCACGGGGGGAGGAGAACATAGGGCAGCGCGGGGAGACCATCGGGCAGAACGGGGGGAGGCAGGGCCAGCCGGGGAGCAGGGGAGAACATCGGGCCAGCCGGGGAGACATCGGGCAGCACGGGAGAGACATCGGGAAGGAGGGGAGACATCGTGCGGCCACAGCGCGGGGAGAATAGGGCAGGCGGGGAGACATCGGGCAGGCACGGGGGAGACATCGGGCAAAGGGGGAGAAATTCGGGCCCAGCGCGGGGGGAGAACTAGAGGCAGCAAGGGGGAGCATCGGCCAGCCCGGGGGAGACATTCGAGGCAGGCACTGGGGGCCGGGGAGACAGCGGGCGCACGGGGGCGGACATCGGGATAAGGGGAGACATCGGGCAGCACGGGGAGACATCGGCCAGCACGGGGGAGAAATCGGCCAGCAGGGGGAGACATCTTGGAGGACATCGCGCCAGCACGGGGGGAGACATCGGGCAGCACGGGGAGGAGACATCGGGGCAGCACGGGGGAGCCTGGGCAGCACGGGGGAGACACGGCCAGCACGGGGGAGGACATCGGCAGCAACGGGGGAGACATCGGGCAGCACGGGGGAGACATCGGGCAGCACGGGGGACATCGGGCAGCACGGGGGAGACACGGGCAGCACGGGGAGGAGACATCGGCCAGCACGGGGCCAGACATTCGGGCAGGCACGGGGAGACATTGGGCCAGCCGGGGGAGACATCGGGAGCAAGGGGGAGAAATTCGGGCAGCACGGGGAGACATCGGCAGCACGGGGGGAGGACACGGGCCAGCACGGGGAGACTTAGTGGAAGAAGAGGAGCGATTGTCCCGGGGGACAGCGTATCACCCCGGAACAAGTAAGCAGATGTGCCGCGCATGTAACTCTATTATTCACTGCGTTTTTCACTTAAAGGATCCTGTGTTCAATTGGTTTATTCTATTCTTCACTTGTTCTCACATCTGATTAACTTGTCGGAGAGATAATATACGCACGGAGCAGGGGAAGAATAGAGATTGCAAGATGTTTGCATACAGCTGATCAATTATCAGAAGGACATTCTTTTTCAATTAATAAAACACCTTTTATTCCTGAACCCATGGTCCCTTGAAAAAATGTAGGGTATCCCATTTGACTTCAATGGGGCTCGTTATCGAGACGAGCACTCGAGCCATCTGGGAAAGTTTGTCGCGAATAACGAGCACCGAGCATTTGAGTGCTAGCTCATCCTCTACTATCTATCTATCTTCGAGCGAGCGAGAGAGCGCAGAGCTGAGCGAGGCACATCTATCTCAGATAGAGCGTCGAGGCAGAGTGAGCGAGCGCAGCAGATGAGATATCTCAGAGTCTATCTAGTCATGTATCTATCGAGCCATCTTCGTAGCTATCTCAGAGCGCGAGCGATCATCTATCTATCTATTGAAGAGAAAGCGGGCAGGGGGCACTCCAATTGTAGTGACTTGAGGGGGGGGGGGGGGGGGGAACAAAGGTTCCTAGGGACCGAAACGTCGCTGTTTGATTGCTGAATAGGGGCATAAATAAAAGAACTTACACTTTTTTCAATACAATTTGGAGGGTAGTGCTGCCCGCTGGATTCAAATATTGCTGAGGGACCTACGCCCTATCCAGGACGCCTGCACCCATCCCAGTAAAAGGGCGGGGCGGCGGGGACGGGCGGGGGCGAGGAGCGAGCGGAGAGCGAGCGAGGAGCGTAGCGAGCGAGCGAAGGTCGAGAGCAGAGCGATGTGAGCTGAGAGAGACGGCGAGCGAACGAAGGCGAGCTAGCGAGCGGTGGAGCGAGCGAGCGAGATGAGCGCAGTAGCTAGGTGAGTCGGATAGTTAGAGCGATCGAACTGCAGAGCTAGCGAGCGAGGCGAGGGAGCGATAGATTAAGCGTATCTATCGATGTATCATCTTTCTATGAGCTATCGATCTATATTATCTATATAAGCTATGCGATCTCATATCTGATCTATCGATCTATCTATCTAGTCACAGGAAAACAGCAGCACCCAAAAATGGTGATAAAGCAAGGTGATCTTTATTTCAAAGGTTGCGACGTTGCGGTGAGTTAGTATTTCACCTTTTTCAAGCCATACAAACAGTGGGTTAACATGTGATGATAAATAGGACCCAATCACCATTCCGATTGCGTTCAGCACCAAATGCAAGTAAAGATATAGAAACTAGTGAAAAGTTACTGTGTAAAGTATACAGAACATTATTTAATCATGGTGGCTGATATAAGTGTAAAACACATAGTGAAAGTGGATATTAAAAACCGTAGTAAAACACCCTCCCAGGTGCAGGACCGCCCCTTCGGTCAAACAGCCCTTCATTCATAAAAAAGAATAGCCACATTTACAACCTGCTACAGGTAAACCACCCGTTAAAAAGCGCTTCCGGAGGATAACACGGAGTGAGTAGTAACACAGGATGGAGTGTGTGTCACACAATTTTACAGACGTTGCGGGCAACAAAGCGTCCAGGCAGCTTGAGCAACTGCGACAACTTATGCCGCGGCGGCCATATGGAAAAGGGCGCAGGACGATGAACAAGAAACAAAACGGAGTAAGGGATATTTTAGTTCTGGTGGCGTCAGAGTCACACTATATTCACCAAGGGGGTGCGTGTGAACAATAGGGACTAGGGAGCACAGGGGGGCCTGCGAAATTAGCAGGTCCACAGTGCAATCGCTAATGTCCCAGGAAAGTCAGCCATTGTCGACCATATCGCAAAAGGGAGAAAAGAAAGTCATGGGTCCAGGTGGGATATCACCGTTGTAGAGACAAAATGTGGAGAGTCGACTGGGGAAAACGGTCCCGCCGAGGGAGGGATCTCTAGGAGTGAAAAGAAAAAAAAAACAAGAAAGTAAGGCATGAAAATATATAACTGAAACGAGGGGAAACTCCATCAAAACCAGTATATGCTTAAGCACACAGGGTAACATAGGAATGGCCAGAGCAGAGGCGAAACATTTGAAGCGAAAACCCGGACAATCAAATCAATATTAAAAATTAAAACTCAATATAAGCCCATGGGGCGGAGTGTACGAAGGCGGAGATCCATTCAGTCCTCTTCTAAGTAGAAGCTCTCTATTCCCCTCCGCTATGGGTACAGGGATATGGTCGATGAGCTTTGAAATTTGATGTGAGATTCCTTATGTCCCTTTTCCGTAAAGTGTCTGCTACAAGGCAGATCTAGTCTTGGTTACGATAGTGTATCATGTTGTGGGAATCTAGTCTAAATTTCAAGGGTGAGTTTTCGCCAACATAGATAAGTCGCAACGGACACGATAGTTTAGTTGTAAAATTACAAAGTTACTAGTACAGTCGAGATAATGTTTGATACGGTTGGCTAAGTTAAATGTCATTGTGAGTAAAAGTATAACCCCGGATGGCATAGTGACAATTTATACAGGACGGAAAAGGGAAAAAGCCTGGTCTTTCCTGGGACCATAATGGTCTTTGGACGGATAATATACCGAGTGGCCCCACATCAGATTTGACCAAACGTTATGTGTTTTGGGAGGTCTGAACGAAATATAAGGAGGATGACCGAATTCAGGAACACCGGTGGGCTCGTGGTTCAAAATCCGCCACGTTTTCCGTTATAATTTTGGAAATTTTACATTGTGTCATTAAAGGTAGACACAAAGGGAAAACTCTAGTAGTAAATGTTTTTTTTATTCCTATGAGGAGACAAAAAGTTCCATACGGGTTTTTGTTATGAGCAATATTTAAATTTTTTTCGGTTACCTTTTTAGGGTACCACCATTATACGGATTTAGCAATCATTGTATCGATGTTATTAAGATATTTGTCGTATCAGGAGGAACAATCCTCTTAACCTGAGAAATTGGCTAAGGGGAAGAGGATATTATCAGGCCAGAGGGTGGCTACTATTCATATCGCAGGATAGTATCTGTCTGGTCGGTTGGTATACAGATCTGTGCTGAGACCTGATCCGTCCGGATGACCTGACATATAAAGGAATGGAACCGCTATGTAGAGTAGACAAGTGTAAATTTAATATTCTGGGTCAATAGTATAAGAAAAAGCATGAAAACACATAGTTCATCGCAGAGGCGGTCCACAGAGGACGAACACGTCATCTATGTACCTCCACCACTTAAGAAATGTCGAAGTGGTGTGATACATAGATAGCGTCCTCCTCAAGCGCCGACATCCACCATGTTAGCATACATGGGAGCCATGTTCGCTTCCCATGGCGACCCCTTTACACTGCAAAAAAAAGTCCCTTCCCAAAGAGAAAAATAATTATTAATAACACAATTCCCAATTAGCTCAGAATGAGTAAATGTCCTGTCTTTAAAAGTCAGAGGTAGTAGGCCTCTCAACAACCTGCATCCCAAATAATGTCTGATGGAGGTATATAACAGTGATGGCTGTAAAGTCAAAGAGGAAGCAAGAATGCGGTTGGGAACTGTCAGTCAATTTCAGGGGGGAGTGTAGTAAGAAATCAGAGGTGTCTTGTACATGATGGTAGACTTTGTATGGCCATACTGTCGGAGGACACGATTCAAGGAAAATGGCAATATGTGAAAAAAAATAGAGTTGTTGCCAGAGACAATAGGTTAGCGCCGGAGGCTGTTGAAGATTTTTTATGGATTTCGTGTAAGATAAAATCACTGAGTGATAGAGGATTGTGATAAAAGATATAGCATGTCCTCACTAATTAGTCCCAGATTGGCAAAAGCCATCGTCAGCATAAATTAATCTTAAGTCCACAATTCAAATTGGGATCTTGTGTGAATGTTGTTTATAGTGGATCATCATTAAGTGACGGCGATTCGCCCGTAGTTGACTTGTCATGACGAAGACAGCACACATTAGCAGAGGACTTGAGACGATGTCATCGTCATGGCAGGGTCCAGTCTCTCACTCGCAGTGGGTCATATGGTGGTGGGAAAAGGAGTGGTCAGATTGTACGTAAGTGTGAAATGTCAGGTTCAACAGAATTAGCAAAAGCTCTAGCGGGGTACATCTACGGTGGAGTCTAGTTAATCTTATTGTACGTTGAAAATGTTTGGGACTAAATGTAACAGTACAAACCCTAGCTGGAACCTTATGTGGAAACCAATTTGCCTCAATTTAAATTCAGTAACAAGTAGACCAGACATATCAATGTTAGCTTCTCCCAATACCTAGTTTGGATGACGTCCCCTATCTATCTATCTATCTATCTATCTAGCTATCTATCTATCTATCTATCTATCTATCTATCTATCTATCTACTCATGTTATCTATCTATCTATCTATCTTCTATCTATCTATCTATATCTATCTATTTATCTATCTATCTATCTATCTATCTCTATCTATCTCTCATATCTATCTATCTATCGATCTATCTATCCATCATCTATCTATCTTCTATCTATCTATCTATCTATCTATCTATCTATCTATCTCATATCTATCTCATATCTATCTCATATCTGGCTGGTGCTTTATTCCTGAGGACCACTCTCCAGGACCACTCCAGTACCAGAATCTGCTGTTTGACCGTTTGGTCGTTGCCTGCTACCTGTTGTTCAATAAAGAACTGTGAGTTCATTTGCACAATGTTGCCTCCATCTGATCCCTGGATAGGGCTGTCACCACCACTGGCTTCCCAATCCATTACCCAGGGGACCTATCTTACAGACAATCACGGGTTGCCCCAGGGAGAAGCCTCTCCTTCCATATTTCTTGCACACACCGCCTGCTGGAGACCTGCCAGGCTGTAGGACAGCCCTCCGGTCCCCATACCAAGCACTGTGACACAAGCGTGCCTAGGCCGCAAACCGCCAGCCACTCAGGTACTGCGGGCCCCGGCTGTCTCCAGGCCCCGAGAAAAGTCTAGGCCCCGGTGGAGGATGTTGCATATCCATCTATCTATTTTAGGTAGCACTCCCAAATAGTGAAAAAAGTGTTGAGGGTACATTTATCAGGACCTGTGCTCCAGTTTTCTGCCTTACCAGCCATGTAATAGGCACGATTCCATTCTTATGCCCAGGTAAAGCACCTATTCCCCCATTATGGCACCTTCACACCGCCGGGGGGGGGTGCTAGATGTGCTAAGATGAGGAGTAACGACCTTGTAATTTTTTTATGCAGCCCCCACCAGCCACATCGCTATTTTTTGTAACTCTCAGAAAATCCCTATAGCTATAGCTATGTATTCTGAACATATTGGGGGTCATTTACTAAGGGCCCGATTTGCATTTTGCCGACGTGTTACCCGAATATTTCCAATTTGCGCCGATTTCCCCTGAATTGCCCCGGGGTTTTGGTGCACGCGATCGGATCCCCCCCCCCCCCCCGGCTGGAAAAAGCACCTGCGCCGCCCCACCTCTGCCGAACAAGCAACCCTGCCGCCCCTCGCCCGAAAGAGCACCCGCCCTCCCCAGCTTCCCCCGTCTGAAAAATGCACCCGCAAGACCCCCCACCGGCTCGAACACCCGCCTGACGCTGTGGCCAGTAACCCTTAAAGGTAAGTATATAAATATGTATTTGTGTGTATATATAATGTATATTATGTGTATATATGCATTTACTGTATATATGTATATTATGTGTATATATGCATCTACTGTATATATGTGTATATAATGTGTATATATGTATCTACTGTATATATGTGTATATACTGTGTATATATGCATCTACTGAATATATGTGTATATACTGTGTATATATGCATCTATTATATATATGTGTATATACTGGGTACATATGCATCTACTGTATATACGTGTATATACTGTGTAAATGTGTGTATATGTGTATGTATGCATCGACCAGGGTCAGACTCGGTCCCAGCCTCCACCAAGTTAACCCAATGTGCCGTCAGCGATATATAGTGGCCCTGCCCGGCAGCACTCGTCCACGTGTCCGTGGTCAGGTGGACCTTGTCAGAAACGGCGTTGGTCAGGGCACGGATGATGTTGTCTGACACGTGCTGGTGCAGGGCTGGGACGGCACATCGGGAAAAGTAGTGGCGGCTGGGGACCGAATACCGAGGGGCGGCCGCCGCCATGAGGTTGCGAAAGGCCTCGGTCTCTACTAGCCTATAGGGCAGCATCTCCAGGCTAAGCAATCTGGAGATGTGGACATTAAGGGCTTGGGCGTGCGGGTGGGTTGCACTATATTTGCGTTTCCGCTCCAGCGTCTGGGGTATGGAGAGCTGAACGCTGGTGGATGCTGTGGAGGATCGTGGAGGCGACGATGGGGTTTTTGTGCCAGGGTCCTGGGCAGGGGGCTGACTAGCAGCTGACACAGGGGAAGGAGCTGGTGGATGCTGTGGAGGATCGTGGAGGCGACGATGGGGTTTTTGTGGCAGGGTCCTGGGCAGGGGGCTGACTATCAGCTGACACAGGGGAAGGAGCAGTGGTGTGCACGGCCGGAGGTGAACGGGCTTGGTGCCACTGAGTGGGGTGTTTAGCATTCATATGCCTGCGCATACTGGTGGTAGTTAAGCTATTAGTGGTGGAACCCCTGCTGATCCTGGTTTGGCAAATGTTGCACTGTATATACTGTGTAAATGTGTGTATATGTGTATGTATGCATCGACTGTATATAAGTGTATATACTGTGTAAATGTGTGTATATGTGTATGTATGCATCGACCCCATCGCCCCGGCTGGAAAAAAGCCCCTGTCGCGCCCCACCGTCTGCCGAACGAGCAGCCTGCCGCCCGCTCGCCCGAAAGAGCCACTCCCCTCCCTCCCCCTCTTCCCCGTCTGAAAATGCAACCCCGCCCGCGCCCCACCACCCCCCCCCCCGGCCGGAATCAGCACCTGAAGACCCCCCACCCCCGTCTCGAACACCCGCCTGACGCTGTGGCCAGTAACCCTTAAAGGTAAGTATATAAATATGTATTTGTGTGTATATATAATGTATATTATGTGTATATATGCATTTACTGTATATATGTATATTATGTGTATATATGCATCTACTGTATATATGTGTATATAATGTGTATATATGCATCTACTGTATATATGTGTATATACTGTGTATATATGCATCTACTATATATATGTGTATATACTGTGTATATATGCATCTACTGAATATATGTGTATATACTGTGTATATATGCATCTACTATATATATGTGTATATACTGGGTACATATGCATCTACTGTATATACTGTGTAAATGTGTGTATATGTGTATGTATGCATCGACTGTATATAAGTGTATATACTGTGTAAATGTGTGTATATGTGTATGCATGCATCGACTGTATATACGTGTATATACTGTGTAAATGTGTGTATATGTGTATGTATGCATCGACTGTATATACGTGTATAATGTGTAAATGTGTGTATATGTGTATGTATGCATCGACTGTATATACGTGTATATACTGTGTAAATGTGTGTATATGTGTATGTATGCATCGACTTTATATACGTGTATATACTGTGTAAATGTGTGTATATGTGTATGTATGCATCGACTGTATATACGTGTATGTGTAAATGTGTGTATATGTGTATGTATGCATCGACTGTATATACGTGTATATACTGTGTATATGTGTATGTATGCATCGACTGTATATACGTGTATATACTGTGTAAATGTGTGTATATGTATATGTATGCATCGACTATATACGTGTATATATGTGTATATACTGCGTAAATGTGTGTATATGTGTATGTATGCATCTACTATATATACGTGTATATACTGTGTAAATGTGTGTGTATTTGTATGTATGCATCTACTGTATATACGTGTATATACTGTGTAAATGTGTGTATATGTGTATGTATGCATCGACTGTATATACGTGTATATACTGTGTAAATGTGTGTATATGTGTATGTATGCATCGACTTTATATACGTGTATATACTGTGTAAATGTGTGTATATGTGTATGTATGCATCGACTGTATATACGTGTATAATGTGTAAATGTGTGTATATGTGTATGTATGCATCGACTGTATATACGTGTATATACTGTGTAAATGTGTGTATATGTGTATTTATGCATCGACTGTATATACATGTATATACTGTGTAAATGTGTGTATATGTGTATGTATGCATCGACTGTATATACGTGTATATACTGTGTAAATGTGTGTAAATGTGTGTATATGTATATGTATGCATCGACTATATACGTGTATATATGTGTATATACTGCGTAAATGTGTGTATATGTGTATGTATGCATCTACTATATATACGTGTATATACTGTGTAAATGTGTGTGCATTTGTATGTATGCATCTACTGTATATACGTGTATATACTGTGTAAATGTGTATATACTGTGTATCTACTGTGTATGGGTACATTCACACGAGGTATGCCCAACATGCGGGCACCGCCATGTGCTGGAGAGGAGGAGGAGGTGATCCCTCCTCTCTTCATAGAAAAAAGCGTTGAGCGGCCACACACACGCAAAAAGATAGAGCATGCTCTATCTTTCTGCAATGTATGGCACGGATTGGTGCCACACATGTGTGGCACTGTACCGCTGCCGGGCCGCCATTGCCCTCTATGGGGACGTATATGAGGCCGCAAATTTGCGGCCGCATGTACGTCCCCCCAGACGGCCGTGTGAATGAGCCCTAAATATGTATATACTGTGTATATATGTGTATATATGCATCTACTGTGTATATATGTATATACTGTGCATATATGTTTATACTGTGTATATATGTATATGCTGTGGATATATGCATAGATGCATATACAGGCAGTCCCCGGGTTACATACAAGATAGGGTCTGTAGGTTTGTTCTTAAGTTGAGTTTGTATGTAAGTCGGAACTGTATACTTTATCATTGTAATCCCAGCCAGAACTTTTTTGGAATCTGTGACAATTGTATTTTAAAAATGTTGGGTTGTCATAAGAATCAGGATTAACAATAAAGCTTCATTACAGACACCTGTGATAACTGTTACAGCTGATCATTGTAGCCTAGGACTAAAGTACAATAAATTACCAATATCCAGAGGTCCGTTTGTAACTAGGAGTCGTATGTAAGTCGAGTGTTCTTAAGTAGGGGACCGTCTGTACTGTATTTATACACGCATAAATTTATATGCACATATATAGGTGCACCTTTAAATATATGTATATATGATGTGTGTTTTTATATATGCTATGTATGAAAAAGAATAAAATAACTAAGCGATGTTGTTGAGGCGTACTCCTCCACTTCCTCCACAACATACGCGTAAGAACCTTCTAGTGGGCCCCATGTAAACCACCATTTGGGTCACAATTCCAAGAGAAGCACCAGATAGAAGGAATGGAGCCAGTACCCCCCGTTTGGGTCAAGTTTTATTATGGGCCTATTGACAAATCCTTATATTGGCTACTCCTTGTCCTACTGCTGCACCATCCACAGTTGACATAGGGCTTGTAGGATGACATCGGTCTGTGGTGCAGAGCAATCAGATTTTTCATAGGCTTATTTACTAACGGGAACGCAGATCGCACTTAGTCAGTTTTGCGCAGCTTTGATATGTCATTTAACATGTGGCGGTGGGATTGTTGTCGCACGCCAATCGGTCTTTGGCTTGGGCTATACGCTGCTTCCATAGACACAAATCGTGGGGGGGGGGGGGTTCATCGGACATTCCACTGATTTCGGCCTGAGCGCGGAATGTTAACTTTCAAATTGTGTCCGCAAGATACCAGCACCTACTTGCACCAGGAAAAGTAGCTGACGCTCCGGGTACCCCCTGAGTGGGGAAGCGACACTGCAGGATATCGGGCGCAATGATCTTAGTGAATTTGCGGCACAGTGCAAAGGGCCCCACCTGGCTTGTGCAGAGAAAGCTAATGAGCTTCTCACTTCCCTCAAACCTCCATCTGTGATAAAAATCTTTAAATTTCCCACCACTGGAAAGTATATGATCAATCCCACCTCAGGAAGAAATGGACATTAATCAGACACGTACATCAACATACCTGGTAACTCTCCAGTGTGCCTGAATTTACATATTCTCTTCCTCCATTTGGGTCCCTCTTAAGTTAGCACTTTCCTGGCTGAGCTTGTGAAAGTTCAAGACTAGAGATAGCGAACATACTCGTCCGAGCTTGATTGCTCGTTCGAGCCTTATCGTACCGAACACTTTCGCCCGCTCGAGAAAAAAAATGGCAGCCCCGCCGTTTTGCTTTTAGGCCGGGCCAGATAAACTAAGCCAATCACAAGCCACGGAGACTCTGCACACTCACCAGCATGCTGTATCCTTACACTCTATAGCAGTGGTTGGCTGGCCAGATTCAGGTGACCCTGGGATAGAGCTGCCGCTGCCTCGCTGCTGCGCGGATCATTGTGTCTGGAGCCGCTAGGGAGAGAGCTTGCTTGCTGGCAAGGGAAAGTGTTAGGGGTGTCTATTAAATAGTGTTAGCCAGAGTGAATTCAACATAAGCCCAACGCCCTTCTTAGGGCTACAATCAACGTTATACTTTTTTTTTTTTTGTTTGTTTGCTGTGGTACTGGCTTATTTTGCTGGCACTAGCAGTGCAGCTGACCATATTGTGAGAATTTGCAGGGGAAGTGCTACCTCTGTGTTTAGCTCTTCATTTGCCCCACACTATCAACCTCAACACCAAAGTGGAAAATAATTAGGGGTTTGATTCAATGTAGGCACCATCTGCGCCGTTTCTTTTATTTTACGTTCTATTTTTTTTAAATAACTCGCGTCATCCTCTGATAGTCATGTGCTTTCACTACTGGCTAGGAAACATAGCCATACGGAGAATCCAAACGGCTTACTTACGCCTACAATCGACGTTATATATATTGATTTCGTGGTTGGATTGCCTTGGCGGCTCTTACTGATGCTAAGTGATCTATCTAGCAAATCTGTGAGCAATTTAGTGAGACTTGCGACCGCTGTGTTTGGCGTAGAGTGACGCACATTCCATCGCAAAGACGAAGTGGGAAAACTTTAAATTTAAGGGTTGGATTTCAATAAGGCATTTGCCATTTCCCTTTCTATTTTTACCCCGTTTATTTTGTTCATATCCAGAGTTCGGAAATTCAGTCAGTGTGCTTCTACTTGTTATGAAAACGGCCAGGAGAATCAAACGGCTTACTTACTTACTCCTACTAATAGTATATATTTTATTTCTGGTTGCGCTGCTGTGGCTGTCTTTTGCTGCATGCATACTCCCACTAGCAACTTGTTGAGCAATTTGTAGGAGACTGCGACCGCTTCGCGTGTTTTGCGCGTGTGAAGCACATATCCATTGAAGATCACGACGATGGGATAATTATTAGGGGTTTGGATTTCACTTAGGCCACAGTCTGCCATTTCCTTTTTAGTATTTAGTTTATTTTTTTATAACTCAGCTTGCATCTATCTGGCTCCATAGGCGCTGTCTTTCATTACTGGCTGATAAATAGCCATAGAATAGGATAAGCATCTGTTTGGTTTTAAAAACTAAAAACACAAAAAAAAAACAAAAAACAAAGAAAAAGTTAAACAAAAAATTAAAGTTATTACACTTTTCATTTTCATCAAATGTTAACCCGAGGGACTAGGGGTTAGAGGACGAGGGCCGGGGGACGTTGGGCTTCCAACTACTGCCAGGGTCAGAGGCCGTGGTCCTGGGGGGGTGAGAAAACCCCTCTTATGAGGTGGAGCAGGGGAACGCCGCAGAGCATCCACTACAGGTTCATATGCCTCTGCAAGTTACTACGGGACTCGGTGGTAGAGCACTGTTGAGGCCCGAAACCGTGCGAGACAGGTGATGCGTGGATGTGACCGACAATGCTTCGAGCAATTTGTCCCCCAGTTCAGTTTCCACGCAGTCCACCAGCAGCCTGTCACCCGAAATCAGCACTCCTCCAGCTCCCTTGCACCTCAGCCTCCTCCCCCCGTCTGCCCCCTCCCAGGAAAAATTTGGCATTTGAACCGGAACTCTAGGGAAACTGTTTTCTGGAACCCTCACACCAGTCACACCACTTGTCCGGTTGCTGAGAGCAATTTTACCGATGCCAGTTTGCCAGCAGTCGCAGTTGACTGGGGTGATTTGATATGACAACTCTTGACGTAGTGGAAATGGAATTGTTAAAGAGGCTGTCCGCCCACGATGAGCTTGACACCGGGGGCTGTCAGGACAGTGGGGAAGTGTTTGTCACGGGCAGGAAGTCCGAGGGGGGGCAGACTGAGTGGATGGAGGCATATGAGGTGGGGACCAACCCCCCAAGCGGGGTGAAGGCCCGGGTGAACACAGGCTTCTGAGACGCGGAGAGAGTCCTCGTATCGAACAGGTGGAAGAGGCAGGTGGGCCAGATGGAGAGCAGGGCCATAGCGGTTGCACTACAGCGCCAATGTGTCAACCTCAGTGATGCTCCGTGGCGAGAGGTTGCTCCCCCGCCGCGAGGGCTAGCATTTTCAGAAGTCTGGAGGTTCTTTATAGGAACAAACAACGGTAGACCGACGGACGTGGTGTGTCAACTTTGCCCCAAACCAGATTCAGCAGGGTTCCGACACTACCTACTAGGCTAACGTACCACCAGTTATGCGCAGGCTATGAATGCTAAACACCCACTCAGTGGCAAATCAAGCCCGTTCACCTCCGGCGTGCACACACACACTCTCCTTCCCTGTGTCCAGCTGATTAGTCCCGCCCTGCCCAGGACCCCTGCACAAAAACCCCAATTCGTCGCGCCCTCCGACCCCACAGCATCGCACACGTTCGCTCTCCAACGCCCGACCCCAGCTCTGGAGTCGGGGAAACGGCAAAAATCGTGCAACCCCCCCGCTACGCCCAAGCCCTAATGGTCCCATTCCAGATGCTTAGAATGGAGATGCTGCCCCTATAGGCTAGTAGAGAACGCGAGGCCTTTCGTCAACCTCACTGGCGGCGGCCCCCCTCGGTTTCCGGTCCCCAGCCGCCACTACTTTTCCTTGTGCTGACCGTCCCAGCCACTGCACCAGCACGTGTCAGACAACATACATCCTTGCCCTGAAACCAACAGCCGGTTTCTGACAAGGCCACCTGACCTGACGGACAGGTGGAAGCAGTGCTGACCGGAGCAGGGCACTTATATATCGGGACGGCACTTTGGGTTAACTTGGTGGAGGCTGGGAATCGAGTCTTGACCCTGGGCTGGTATATACTGCAGCACGCCGAGATTGCGGGGGCCCTAAGCTCAGGTCGTTCAAAGGCCTACTATGCTTCTCCTCCTCCCACACCCTCATCATCCTCTCCTACCGAACTACCATCCGTGGGCATGGCGCCATCAGCGTCGTAGCTCTAGGCAACGCAAGCAGTGCCGTCCTAAGCGACAGCAGGCGCTGCTCAACAATGCTGAGCTCCTAGGCGATAAAAGGCACCCGCCAAGAACAATGTACTGTGCCATACGGGCAGAATCTGATTATGTGCTGCACCGCTTGAACCTGAAGCACAGCATGCCGGTTGTGCGTGTGACAACGGCCGTAACCACTCCTGTGGCGGCCTTGCAACTCGCGCCCCCCAGAATGCACACTGTGCCATGCCTGGCCCATGTGTTAAAGTCTGATAGCCCGTCAAGCGTTTCCTCAGAGACTACCCCAATCTGTCAGTTGCTCATGAAGGTGTCGCCGATCTTGCGCATTTCAGAAGTCCCACCGCACAGATGTGCCACTCTCAGTGCCGTCGACAGCGCCGCCTCCAACAGCCCGCTCACCGACTGTTTGCGACGTTGCCCACAGGTGCGATGCACACTACCATGTTATCCAGAGTTTACCGCAGCCAGCCCTGAAGCGATTGTACCCCCCGACTGTCCAGATGTCACTTCTTCCACCAGAAATTGTAGTCAGGTCAGTCAGCTTCCTCAAGTCTACATGGGAGTGGGACGTGATGAATGTCTGATATCTGTCAGGGTGTCTGAAGTAACTTGAGGAGTCAAACACGATGGTCAGTGGCGATCCGCCATCTTCAGCCTCACCATCCCGTGCTGTTGGCCTTTTTGAAAATTGCCCCCTCCTGTCAGCATGAAGTCGGAAGCTTGCGCTCGTCACAAGAGACGGGGCATAGAAGATTCCCTTGTTGAGTCCAAAGCACCTCCTAGTCTGTTTCTAGCGCATATGAGCGAGGTGAGGTGGATGAGGGATATGAGGAGGAAGAGGAGGAGATGTGGTGGCCCGAGCACAAAGAGGGGACGCAATTGGCTGCATCCCTCACTGTTCAGACGTGTATGGGCAGAGAAGAGGAGTTGGAGAGTGGTGGCAGGAGGAGGAAAGGGAACATACAGAGGCCATGAGGAGTGAATTACTTACGCGTTGGGTACTACTGGCGCATATGGCAGAGTTTCATTTGCTAGCCTTGCCTATACCCTGACCCCTCGCGTTCAAAGATTTATTCCAGCACACTTAAACTCTGGGTTGTCCATTCCTGGACCACGCACTACAGCAAAATCTTTCCACGCTCTCTCCTTGAGACGGAAAGGAGGTGAGAATGTCTGAATATACCAGCAGGCACCTGGGTGCACAAGCGAAACAGTTTTTCCTTCTGACAGCCTTAATAGCGGCAAGGTGGCTTACTTCGCGGGACAAGTAGCGAGGGAGAGTAGAGAGCGAGTCAGGCAAGCTCTGTCCAGCCTGCAGAGGTTACGCTTTACAAGCTTGTATGCCAGCTTTATGTCACCCGCCAAGGAGCACTGTACCTTCCCCAGTCTCGGCGAGAGAGTAGGTGATCTTACAGAAAGCATGGTCGCAGGGAGTAGTAGCTGACCATACAATCGTACTCTAACTGATCACACACTCCCTACAACTACTGGGTTTCAAAGCCTGGAATGTGGCAAGCGACGAACTGGCCGCTGTAACGCCTTGGAGTTTCTTGCTGCCCTGGCTAGCGTGCTTGTCGCAGCGGGGTTATGTCAGTGCGTGGCATACATCACCTGATACAGCCGTCTACAGCCGTTCGACTGACAGCGCTGACAGGCTGACGCCTTTTAGATGAAGAAAGCTGGATTTCATAATTTCCAATCTCCACCAGGTGAAGGAAGCTCATACCTGAATAATTGATACTGCACTCTCCTCCTCCTCTCATTTCTCCTTCTCCCCATCTTTACAGTAAAGAGAGGAGAAATGGCTATTTTTGACAGGCCTGCCACGCTTAAGAGCTTTGCTTTTAATTCTGACCCTACTGTCTATGTTTTTAAACAATTTTGAGTAGCCAAATGCATTCATTAATTTCTAGACCAACTCCGGTTCGTTAAACATGGGGCTCGGCATCTCAATCACTTCTTCGGGGCTAACCCTTGCCTGTTTTAAACAAGTTTTGGGAGTAGCCACATACAGCAACTCCATCTTATTCAATTTTTCTGGAGGGACCACCTACCCCCTGTCCTCTGTGAAATTTTATGACAAACATTATTCTTTTGGCGACGTACCTGCCAACTACTAGAAATTTCATGCACATGAGGCACTGCAATCTAATTTCATTATTCTGGACTGGGTCCACCTACCGCTCCTCTGGTTTGAAAACTTTTGTTTGATGCACAATACAGGCACTCCATCATTGTCATTTTTCTGCGAGGGCACATTACCTGCTCCATCTGTTTGAAACTTTTTTGGACTGCCACATACAGGCACTCAATCTATTTCATTTTTCTGAGGGCCCACCTACCTGCCTTCCTCCTGGTTTTGAAAACTTTTTTGACTGCCACAGACAGGCTCTCAATCTCCCATTTTGCTGGAGGGCCCCCTACCTGCTCCCTGGGTTTGAAAACTTTTTTGGACTGCCACAATAACAGCACTATCCATTAAAATTGTCCTCCATAGGAGCCTCCACACTTGTCTCCATTGCGACCCCTAGAAGGGCCCTTTCTTTGACGTTGTTTCTACCCCGACCTCTCTATCATACCAGCAGCATCCAAAAGTTCGTCCATAATAGCTTCCTCCATACCATCGTCCCCTTATCAAACGAGGGGTGTCAGGCACAAATTTGGGTTGTTTTCTCTGGATTCCACATCAAGAAGTTGTTACTTTGTCGCCACGACACTGCGTGGTTATCCACAAAATATACTGGCAAACTTTTACCATTTAGGATATTTATTTCAGCGCTTCTTCTCATCTGTTTACATTCCCCCAGACCGATCGCGCCATATCCCAACTTATAATAACGCTACTCTACAACTTAATATTTGGCAGCTGGGACCGAGTCTGACCCTGGGGCGGCCCATATACTGCCGCGCCGAGGATTGCGGGGCCTACCCCCTGTCTCAGGTCTCACAGGCCTACTATACCTCCTCCTCCTCACCACCGCCTCCTCCTCCTCCTCCTCCTCCGAATTACCACCGTGGCCATGCGCCTCATCTGGTAGCTCTAGGCGACACAGCATGCTCCCCGTCGCTAGCGCAGCCGGCGGTGCCTCAAACTGCTGCTCCTAGGCGATAAATGCAACCCGCCCAAGAGCTATTTACAGGGCATTCCACATCAAACTGTTAACTTTGTCGCCACCCATTGCTATAGCTGCTGGTAATCCCATCCCGCAAAATATAGCTGGCAAACTTGGTATCATTTACCGAGTATTATTTCAAAAGTCGCTTCTTGCGCACTTTTTACATTCCCCTTACCTTCCCCTCCCCGCCATATCCACACAAACTTATAAATGACGTCTAACCTACACTTGATCTCTATACAAACAAGGTTCTTTAAACAAGTGCTGTTTGGGAGTAGCCTACGAGACAGGGGCTTTGGTCAATGGCGAACAAGCTCCGCCTGGAGCAGCAGAGAGCCAACTCCAGTCCAAGCATCACGTAACATAGTTTTATACTGCTCAACCTTTAATCTACTACAGTTCACTGCCTCCATACATGGTAACCCTTATCAAACGAGCTGTGTCAGGCAGATTTTGGGGTTGTTTTCATGGCTTCCCATCAACTTGTTAACTTTGTCGCCACCCTGCTGTGTAATCCCCCAAATATACTTGGCAAACTTTTATCATTTACCGATAATTCATTGTCAGCGCTTCTTGCGCATTCTCTGTTTTACAGTTCCCCTCCTCGCCATATCCCAAACTATATAGACCGACTACTCTACACTTGATCTTATCCAGGTTCTTAGAAAGTGCTGTTTGGGGGAGTACCTATAGTACAGGTGGCCTGTTGGCGCAAATGCTCGCCTGGCAATCGGAGGCCAGCTCCATGCCAAGATCCAACTAGACCTAGTTTTACTGTCCGCACAGGCACCTTTAATCGACTACCAGTTCCACTCTGCTCATACATGGTCCTGAGATGCGCTTACATCCCAACGAGCTGTGTCGAGGCAGAATTTGGGTTGTTTTTCATGGCTTCCACACATCAACTTGTTAACTTTGTCGCCACCCTGCTGTGTAATCCCCAAAATATAACTTGGCAAACTTTTTATCATTTACCAATATTATTTCACATATTTTCCAGCGCTTCTTGCGCATCTTTTTACATTCCCCCTCTTGCCCGCCATATCTGATTCCCAAACTTTATAAGAACGCTATACACCCTGAGTCTTATACAAAATGGTTTCTTAGGAGTGCTGTTTTGGAGATCGCCTAGAACGTAGGGGCTTGGATTGGCGAAAGCGTCGCCTTGGCACGGAGCCGCCGCAGTCCTATGCCAAGATCCAAACAAATAAGTTTGAACTGCAGCACAGATCAGCACCTTTAATCTACTACTAGTTCACGCCCCAACATGGTCCCCTTATCAAACAGCTGTGTCAGGCAGAATTTTGGGTTGTTTTCATGCTATTCCATGTTAACTTTGCGCCACCGCTCTCTGTGTAATCCGCACATATCTGGCAAATTTTTATCATGTACCGAATTATTGAGCGCTTTCTTGCTCTCCTCCGTTTTGGTTCCTCTCTGCCACCCATTGTTTGAAGCTGAGTCCCAGTGTTAGGGTAGTCGCATGACAGCTCTCCTAGCCCTGCTGCCTCTGCCGCTGCATGCCGCCCCTATAGTGCCAGGGTCAATTAATTGGATGTTTTTAGATGCTATCTAGCTTCTTCTGTCACTCTGTCATGGCCATGAGCCTGTTTGACCATACTTTTTTGGCATAATGGTGCGATTAGGCAGCCTCAGAGGCATCCATGCAATGCTGCCCCGCTGTTTCCTGTCATTTTCCGTGGTGTTTCCAGCCTTTCTGAGGTTTCCCAGGTGGTTTTGGGCCAAGCTTCCCTGTGCGAGCCTTGGTCCCCTTGAAATGACTCGAGTCTCCCATTGACTTCAAATGGGGCTCGGTATTCGAGACGAGCCTCGCGCATCGGGAAAATGTTTCGTCTCGAATAACGATTACCCTGGCATTTTAGTGCTCCCGCTCACTCTATTAAAGACACTTCCCTCCTTCAACCAGCGTTCAGGATAATAGCGGAGGTGTGCATGTCCACAGCGTTTTTCCCTTGAATGTATCCACTAAAACTTTGTCGCCCTCTGATTGAAGTGTGGTCCTATACAGTCTGAATTGCAGTTTACCTATGCAAGGAAGTTCAGCTCAAGGTGGAAGGAGACCCCCGTCCTTGTGCCTGGGTGTCACTTCTTCCTTCTCTCTCGGTTTAGTTTTCCTTGCCTAAGCTGACATAAGGGAGGGGAGAAGTGGCCCGAAGTTCACCCAAAGGGGCAGAGTTTCACATAATGAAACTAAATGACACAACTTGCTTTGTGCCCCCCCTCCCGAATGCCAATCCACTCCTCAAGTTGTTTGTGTCATACTGCTCGGCTTCCTAACAGAGTTCAAAGACTCATTTTAAGAAAAATATCTCTAATGTTCGAGGTGAATTAATTCCAGCAGGAGTTTAATCCACCTGGAAAATTCTAGAGCACTCACCACCGGGTTCTTCTATCTACTAGCCTAATTTATATAGTTCAGTTTTTGTCTTTTGGATGGAGATCTCTAATAGATGAGAGTTGTGTGGATCTCTCTATTGGGCACACTGTTCATTGTATTTTGGGCGTTTATGCTTTTTTTCTCTTTTTCGTGCTTTTTACTGGTCAGAGGAAGTGTTGTTTGTTTGCCTTTTTACTACATCTGAGTTTAAGGTCTTCAGGTCCGCTTCAGGTGTGGATTTTAGAACTTTTTTCTGCCAGACGTCCTACAAAAAAAAACACAACGTGAACTATCTGGAATCAAATGATAACGTCTGCCAAACTCTACAGCAAAACTCAACAATGGCGAACATTGAATTGGGAGATTGTGTCTTGCAACAAAAAAGAGAGGAAGCCAAGCCAAAATAAAGCTCATGGCCCCTATGTATCTCCCTGTTTGAAGCACATATTTAAGCCCGACCCGAGCCAGATGTCGTTTTGTCCCTCTACTCATAGGAGTCGCTTCATTAACAGAATTTCCTTGAGAGTCTCTCGAAGTTCCCTAATTTAAGTTTTGTCTATCGAGGTCCGAAAATAAATACAAAAAACAAATTTGTCCATAATGGAGAAGCGTTGTGATATGTCGTTCAAACACACCTAATACGGGGCCTGTGCAGCATTGCCCGGTTGTTGGAGAGTCTGTCATCCCCGGCATGTGATTACGTGTGTGTGACGCGTCTCGTTGCCAGGTTTTAACTCACAATAGAAGTGCGCTCTACTTTTCACAATTAAACCGAGGAGGCGCGGCTTCTCTTTTGTGATATGGTGCGGTGCGATTCTGCTTTTATTTATAGCCCTCGCTCCTCTGAAGAAGCTTAAATTGCAAATATGTTTTTTGATAAGGAATGATACCAAGTCTGGCTGTTTTTCTTGTTTTCCAAGAGCTAATTACTAGATTGCTTTCAGCTCCGCACAATGTGCAACATATACGCTCAGATGGGAAATGCGTGTCAGAAGTACACTACCAAGTCGAATTTCTGTATTATAATAATGCAACAGGTATGGATTGTTGTATGTTTTTTTTAGGAGGAAGGGGTAGGGACAATGTTACTACTTCGAGTCACTTCTGCATCACCAAATGGGCCATACATATTCCAATTTCAAGCAGGTTTGGCCTTATAACACATGTGGGTAGTCCCCACCTTCGACATATGGGTGATGGCAATAATGGTTGGTCCTGTTGGATTCAACATGTCCTCATCCTTTAGTTACTGGGGACTTAGCCACCAAAGTGTCTTTGGAGACTCTAAGAAGATCTATTGCTCCTCTTACTATACCATTGAGTACATGTGCACACTCCCCACTGTCATATGAAGAAATCAGAAACATAGTCTCCGCCAACACATCATCTTTTTGGCCCCCATATTTTGAAAATGGCTCAAGCGTCTTCCGGTATTGCAGAACTTCCTGGTCCCTAATTTTATCCTAAGATTTAAAGAAATGTCCAATCCTTATAATTCCCTTATCTAGCTAGCTATTGCTTTGAAAAAAATGAAAAACTGTCTGAATTTTAGATTTCGCAAGACCCCGAATAGAACTTACTGATATTGTGATGGTATATGCCAACTGCCCAAATTACCCTACTGTGTCCAAACGATCTGTATAAACCAGAGGTTAGAATTTGAATATCCTGGTCCTTGTTTGATATGGTCCTCTGCAATGTTACCCCACTCGACCGACCACAGTGCCGTGGGGGCAAGCTTCATTCTGAAGGCCCAGAAGCGGCTGAATGGACACGTGTTTTCTAACACTTGCAATAATTTTTCAGCATATGGTTTCTTAGGCCACAAATTAATTAGTGATGAAGCATGTTTGGGGGTCGTGCAGCTTGGTTCGTGCTGAAAATTCCTAGGTGCCATAACATTGTGTCCAAAAGTCAGAAGTTGGGGTTCCGGTGATTTGCGGCTCGCGTCCACCTTGAAAGAACGGGTTCTGTTTGGGTTTTCAAACCTTTTATCAAGGTTTCCCAAACCGGCAAAGTCCTGATGGGTCTGCTTCACCCTCTTTGATAACCTATCCATGCTTAGATTATTAAAATGTGAATGGTATGGGTGTGACACCTGGGATCTCCGTAGGGTCTTATGTAGTGGTTCTGGATGTCCAACCCTGCTGCCTTCGGGCCCAGGACGAGTTGGTGGGTCACGTATCCATTGTCGTACAATTTGTGGCCTGGGGACTGAAACCATTCCCAACCCCTCTGAGCAGCTATAAATGGTAATAATAATTTATCGTCTAATCCCCATTAGTACACTAATTATTATCTTTTTTCGGTGTCGCTGGAAGTGCATCACATTCTTTTATATATTTCTATCTTCCACGAAATGCCTGTATAGGAGTTTAATTAATCGGCTTTTCAGCAGTTTATAAAATGGAAGCGACTTTGTATATCTGCTCCTCCATTCCAGATGGCCCCCACAACCGCATTCCACATGACTGATTTCGTCGTTTGGGCTTCACACTCCCCGGCCTTGCAGCATGAAGTCTCCTCTCCACAATAGACTCTCATCCGTGCCGACTCTCTCGCACCCGCTTCATCTCTTCTCACGGTTTGCTGACGCCGAGTTCCGCGTCATTCCATTGTCACTTTCCTTCTCCTTGACCTCTGTTGAGAATGATGGGAACACTGACTGTGCAATTTGTAAAATAAACAATAGCCTGCTGCTTCGCTCATACATAGGTGTGCCGCGAGCAGGATCTCGTACAGTAAATAATATTTGTTGGTGTGATTTATCTTTTTCATTCACGCCAGCTTCGTCTCATGTCCTCGTTCTGTCTGGACAAACTGAAAATCATAATGTCTGAATATCCGCTTGAAGAGCCATCAAACCAAAGTGAGCCCAGAACTAATATATTAGGAGAATTCCTAATATAGTGCTAACGTATCCCTAGATGCATCGAGGCTACATGCGCCTACGGAAATCGCATCTAGGATTCCCTATAACACATGCGAATTTCAAGCCAATTAACTTAAAGGAGATATTTCACTACACACATATGACAATAGGGGCAGATTTCGAGGCATTTCTTGAATTTAATTTCTTGCCCCATGGTTATGATATATCCGTCCCAGTATCTGACCGTCGTCTAATCCTCTCCACTGTAGAGAGGATGTCTGGAATGGAGAAAGAGGGGGCGTTTGGTGTCATGTATTATCTCATGTCAAAGAAGATTATCATTCTCAGAAACAGCACCTTCCTCACGACAGTGAAGAGGATATAATGGTTAGATAGCAACTCCGCACCTCGATTTGTTTGAGAGTGCCACTGACGCCGTGTAGCAGCCTTGACATTGTGGTATGTTTTATGTTGTACTGACGGCCACATGTGTAAGGTGGTGATAAGTGTCTTCTTTAAAGGTCACCTACCACCGCCCGATTCTACCAAAAAATAACCAACAAAAAGCCTCCACAAAAATGTACCATTTTTTTGGGCCTAAAATCTCCCACAGTAAAACCATCCTGGGTGTCTTTTAGAACTTTAAATAATGCAGGATAGGTAAATTTTTTATGATATTCTAAAAAAGCCTAATTGATGCTCAAAAAGTAGTCCATGAGGCGATTAAAAGACTTTTCACATATACTTAACATCCAACCACTGCTGTGAGGATTAATGTATCGGCTGGGAAGGGAGGCGGGCGCAGTAAGTGGCAGAGGTCATGTGGCTCACTGTAGTGTCGGTTTTCGCCCCTTGAAATAGGTTCCCCAAACCTTTTTATCAGGTTCAACCTGCAAGCCGATTGGATCCGCTTGTGGGGTACGACAAAGGGTGGGTTAACTATATGACCATTGTTGCCAACCCAATTTTCAAACCCAAACTTGCAGAAAATCAGAGGCAGTAACATATCACAAACTGTGGGGGATAGACCATCTTTTCTGGCAAGATTGTCCACCAATATGACATCAAGAACGCAGTATACATTTTGTGGGTTGTTTGGATATTCGGACCTTGGGTCGGTCTAACACTGTAAGGAGACAGTGTATATAAAAAACAGTGCCCAAGGAAGAATTCCGAAAATTCCAGGGTGTTTTTGTGGAACAAAAGCATTTAAATGCATATAATGATATAACCTATAATTCATTGACCACTCTGTGATGTTCTTAGCTTTGTCCTAGGATCGATCTTAAAATGCAAGGCACATCCACCCATGCAAAACGAAACTATAAGCAATGTCTCCTGTGCTACCCCTCCCAGCTATTATAATCAACCATCGTCTGCATCTTCAGAGATCCTCCTCCCACTATACTCAAACACTGCTATACTACTACTGGCTTTGGCTACACATGTGGTCCAATTCTTTTGGGGGGGGTTGTACAAAGAATCGCAAATGTCCTTCCTCTGTGCTTTCATGATTACTTACTTTACACACACTGCTTGATCATTGCACAACTATCACAGCATTGCTTTCATCACTGCTGAACACAGTCTAACTTCATTCTTGCACACAGGCGGCACACAAGTGATTTATTGCTGCATGGCCATATTATTGATTTGGGTTGTCGATGTCACCAAAGCTCCGTTTGATCACTGTACAAACTTCGGCTCCATTTCACTTTTATGCATTATTCCAAAACTAATAGGCGGGCTTAAAACAACCCTATACAAGTTTAAACGCTCCTTCAACTTATAAAAAAGGAACCTATGAGTCTGACTGTTGGATTGATGGTGAGGCTCTATGTCTTCAGTGCTCTAGTAGTGATTGCCTTGGCTGTATTGAAAATAGATGGTCGAAACCCCAGTCAGTTGGGCATAGAGTCTTCTTTGTAGTACATTTTGTGATGTATTTACAACTAAAAATTTTTTGAATTTTTACGTCGCCAATTGCAAAAAAATGCTTTAACCCTTCTTCTAGGGGTTTCTCTTAACATATTTGTCAACAATCTGAGATCTGGTTATTAAAAAAATCCTCTATATAGGCGATCTGTGTGAGGCAGTGCTAAGTGAAATATTTTCTATGTCCTTCCTCTTCTAAGCTTGAGACCCCCGTGCAACATTTACATAAATAGCCCCGCCATTTATCAAACTCTCGCTGCAAATGTTTGAAAATTACACACTCCGCCAACGGCCATGATAAATGTGAGCATCTTATTTACTTTTTTAATTTTTTTTTTAGTTACATAATGCAATGTAGATGGTAGCAACTCCCACAGCGAGCAGTGTATGAATTGGCAATGCCGGTTGGAACATGTTCTCATGTATGATCCCTTAATGGTGGCAGGAGTGTGTTATCTCTTACCTCGGGGAGATCCGCACGTTTGTGGTCTTCTTGTTTTACATCAGTGTTTAAAACTTTTCCAATGGAAAACCAGACGTGTTAAAGGGACAAAGAAAATAAAGCTAATTTGATCTGATTTCCGCAAATTAGTTGAAATGATATGGCTAAAGTGACCACCAGACGTTTTGGCCCTGCCTTTAAGACCGGCTAGTATTGATCCAGGAGAGCTGTGTCAATTGTTGTTAGTATCAGCGGACTGTAAAAATATGGATGTATTTCCAGAATAGTGGTTTCAGAGGAGATATAGGGTGTATACCTTAGCTCTATTCATTGAGCTGCTCCAATGCCCCTCCGCTATGCTCTTAGTACAAGCATTGTATAAAGGGTTTCGATTGGGATACTACAGCAGTTACTATAGCATGTGGAAAGGCTGTGAGGCGTTCAAACAGAGTAATGTCCCACATTCAATATTACTTTCTCAATCTTTGTTCCTGTTACATTACCATCTGTATGTACATGATATAAGTTACCATTAGTTATTCTAATGAAAAAAATGGGCTTATTTATGGGGTCCAGCGTCTGCTTTCTGTCAGATTTCCACGTTTTGGGGGATCCTCACTGGATCACCACATATTTAGAAGGCAATTGTGTTGCACGCGATCCGATCTTTCATGTGACACAAATTGGGAGGTGGGCCTATTCGACAACTCAGACTGAGGCGCAGATTAACTTTCACACTGGACCTGAAGCGGGGAGCAACACATGCATGGATATCGGTGCGCGACGATCGTGGACACTCCGGACCTCGTGAAACTCACTGCCGGGTAAGTAAAATGGCCCCAATGGTGTGCCCGATCTGTTTAGGAAAAAAAAATAGAATTGATGGTTGGGCCATTCAATAAACCCTATCCTAGTGAGAGATGGTGGGACAAGCCGGATTTAAAGGTCAAAAAGAGAAAGGCTTGCCTACTTCCCCCAAAAATTAACACAATACAATGTCTGGGGAATACCAGTAAGTTAGTCTAATATACCACTTAACTATCAACTTAAAGTAATATAAGATGGTGCCTGTTCAGTGTTTTTCAAAACTATAGAGTGGATGTGGCCCTGTCAGATAGTAAAGGTTCAGAGGTAGACTCAGCCAAACAAATATAGCTACTCAATTTACAAAAATGATAGGTTATTAGTAGTTACCTCTATACAACCCAATGAACTATTGACTAGATGATTCCTTTAAAGTACCCCAAGTCTAGTAAAAAAATTGTGTCAGCCTTAAGACACAATAAGGAAGGACACATTAGTTATACAATGGGGCTCATTTACTAGGCTACCCGTGGACTGCCCTATCCTTGGATATTCCGGAACATTGCGCCGCATTTAGAAGGAGGTATTTTGGCACACACGATCGTTTTGGTGAATCGGCGCTGGCTTCATGCTACACAAAATGGGGGGCGGGGGCGGTCTGTCGGCACGTCATCCTGACTGATTCGGACTAAGCAACGGAGTTAACATTTAAATTTTGTGTCACCCACAAACGTCACGCCAGCACTTATATGTATTTGGGGAAGAAGAATGTGTACTCCGCGGACCTGATCAGGGAAGCGCACAAGTGCAGCTGGAATCGCAGTCAGATGTGCATTCTGCTGACATCCGGACGGGCTCGAGCTTGGACAGTATCAGTTCCCCCAACATCTTTTGACACTAGTAGTTATTCTAGTGACAACCCAACACAACTCATTGGTGATAGAACGTGAAATTACCAGCTGTTCCAATATATCACTCAACCTGGGGTTAAAAGGGTTCTAGCCAGGTCTGAGGTCAAAAGGGAGTTAGACATTGCCTACAGAGTCTACACAAAAAAATTAAGAGATGTTGTCTATGTACTACATCAACCATAATGTTGAAATGGTACCTAACCAGATCGAAATGTAAAAAGGGAGGTAGACATTCCCTGATCACCATGCATACACTCTCTGCGGTCACAGTAGTAGATTTTTTAACTATGACAATGGTCAACTATATCAAAAAAAGCCAAAGGAAGCTAAACATTCTCTAGTCTAGTATATCTATGGTCTACCAGAAGTTATTCGTGCCTACCTAACTCTGATTATACAGACTGAATATACAAGATGGGGGCCATATGATGGATAAAGCAGATGTTACTGGTACTACCAGATCATAAGCCTAAATGATGTAAGCCATTAGCTATTCAGTCACCACCAGCTCTGTAGTCATCAGTATGTTATTCTTACAACCCAATATCAAAGAGAAATATGAGTGGTGCCTTTCCATGCTTAAACAGTGCAGCTCCTTCTATTGTCCTTTTCTATCAGAAGAGGCTATAGATCGGTCCTTCTGTCAGGCTTCTGAAGTAGTGTGACCCGCCGTGACCATAGCAACGCTGACGAAGACAACATAATCTGCCCCTGGGACCAGATCTAAGTGCAACCAGGTCGTCACAGAGCTGGCGCAAAGCAAGATGGTCTTGCTGCAGCATCGGTGGGTTGGGTGGGGGGGGGTGGGCCCCACGGTCGTTCCACAGGTTGACTTACCCGCGTGTGCAGCCAAGGACGAGGTACTAAATACTAGGCATCCTCGTGTCAAACGGCCCGTGTCAAGGCAGGCGGCGATGATGCAGGTTGAAGGCGGACCGGAGAATTGAGTTGGCAGCGAAGGAGTCAAGGTCACCAGAACCAGAGTCACAACGGAGGGTCAGAGAACTTTCTCATAGGCATGAATCCTAAGAATCCGGTGGGGATGCTGGTAGGACCGCGCTCTCAGAATCCTTAATCCCATGCAATGTGCCTGCCAGCCGGACGGAGCAGAACGCGTAGAGGTGAATGAGCTCGAAGGGTCGCCGCTACGGAGAGGGAAGAGTTGAGGATTTTTGATTTTTTACCGAGGAACTTCCAAATTTCATCACCTTCAATGCAGATGCGACCTCTGAACTTGTGTCTGATGATCTATCCGACGTCTTCCTATAATTGCGGTAGCTAACTTCAACTCATCTAGGTTTTTCAGTCTGTCTCGAATTCTTCTGAAATTATCCCATCAAGTGTCCATGTTTTCTGCCTCCATAATTTGTATCTCTTTACAAGAAGCGTGTATGGATTAAGTGGAACTCTCCCTCCTATGGCCGGCTCTGCGATTACTAACTGTAATTATGCTCCCTGTAACCATCTATGAAATATGCATACCGGCTGTACATCATCATTTTGCACAGGGCATAGGGTTGTCGGTAATAGTACATTCAGCCATCCCCTCCTTTCTACTGCCAACACTGGCCCTAAAAGTTTTATCAAGCAGTGGTAGATATGACGATGGCGGACTGGCCAGATCGTAAGCCAAGAGGAAGCCAGCCAAGACATTCCTATTCCACCGCTCCCTCCTTTTTGTCAAATCTCAATTGTTTGGGTGAAACAATGCAATGCTGGAGGCGCGATCGACAACCGGTAATTTTGGTGAGAAGCAGGAGACAAGCGCTAGCATGAGGAGTTACTCTCCTCTCCTACGAGGGGTTGTGCTGTGTGAACCGCAGAAGGGCAACGTCTTTGTAAAGGCGTTTGTGGGTGGAACTCTTAATTACTCCTAATTAATCCACCTGCTGTCTCCTATAAACATAAGCTTTAATCGATTCCGCGGAATTTAAGAACTTACTCCTCACAGAAGTTTGAAGCTGACCAAATTTTGCTGACCCATCGCTACCCCCCCGCCCGCGTCCACAGCCCCGAAAAACTATACCTCGAAAAATCCTTGTAATTAGATCATCTTGCACTAGGATCGTGAGGTCTGGGGTGCAACAGACTCAAAATGCTAAAAGTTTATGGGTGTTTAATACTGAGGGAAAAGTATCGGGTTGTGCGTATGTTTGGGAAGTGCAATCCGTATGGAGGCTGAATCTGAGTTATCTAAGTTAAAGGAAACTTTAAAGGATGTGGCAATTGTTTTATTCCTAAGAACGCCACTTTGATCCAGTGACCTGAGTGGTAATGCAGGCAAGGTTAATGACGCTAGGAAAGTAACATACTATGAAGCACATTTATTATAAACTGAACTAAGTGCACCAGATTATCATGGTTCCCCCCGGCTCACACATCCTCCTGTTTGGCGGTGGCTTAGCACAGCTCCGTGATGGGTGCCGCTGCTGGTCAATTCTAATCTATAGGCAATGCCCATACCCACTGTGAACCAACCCCTCCTCGCCGAAATGGAACCCCCCATTTCTGTCACATAAAGCCAGCGCAATGGCTACAAAAAATCCGATCGCGTGCAACACAATCCCTGTTAAATGCAGCGCAAATGGAAAATCGTCGGGAATATCCGACGTTTGTGCGATCCACGGGCCTTAGTAAATGAGCCCCACTATATCTATTCTGTACTATTTTCTGGCAAAAAATCTATTCATCTTCTCCGCCAAAACCGTCCAGAGGTGAAACTATAATATCCATCTCTCCATGCCGAGGTTTCTAGCTTATTTTCTCTAATGAAAGATCCACCCCTAAAATATTAGATGTGTGCATGGTCAAAGTCAAGGCTTTTTAGTGGACTCTGTCACCCGGGTACACAAAACCTCCCTATTTTCTTCTCTTTTGCTCTGTCACCACTCATATCACTCTGATACTATTATCACACATACAATAATCGTGTTATAAGGATGCGAGCAGCCCGGGAGAATCCTAACTGGATAACCCAAGCCACTAAGTAAGAAGCACCGGCATATTTCCAATCTATCTATCTATCTATCTATCTATCTATCTATCTATCTATCTTCTATCTCTATCTATGTCTCTATCTATTTATCTCTCTAGCTATCTATCTATCTATGTATCTATCTATCCCTATCTATCTATCTATCGATCCTATGTATATCTATCTATTTATCATCTATATATCTATGTATCTATCTACTCTATCTATTCTATCTATCCTATCTATCCTCATTCTATCTCTTTCTATCTATCTATCTATCTATCTATCCTCTCTCATATCTATCTATCTATCTATCTATCTATCTCATACTATCTATCTACTATTATCTATCTATCTATCTATCTATCTATCTATCTCATATCTACTATCTATCTATCTCTTCAATCTATTCTACTATCTATCTCCCTCCCTATCTATCTATCTTATCTATCTATCTATCTCATATCTATCTTCTATCTCCTATCTACTTGTCTCTCTATCTATCTCATCTCTATCTCATATCTGGCTGGTGCTTTTAATTCCTGAGGACACTCTTCCAGGACCACTCCAACTTACCAGAATCTGCTGTTTGACGTGTGGTCGTTGCTGTTAGCCTTTTTGTTCATCCTGATGACTTGTGAGTCATTTGCAGTTGCACAACTGTTGCCCTCCATCTATCCTCTGGAATCGGACTGTCACCACCACTGGCTTCCCAATCGCATTACCCCGGACCTATCTTAAGACAATCACGGGGTTTTGCCCAGGAGAAGCCTTTCCTTCCTTCACCATATTTCTTGCACACGATTGTTGAGCCGCCTGCTGGAGACCTGCCAAGGCTGTCGGACAGCCACTCCGGTCCCGCATAGCCAAGCACTGACAACTAGCGTGCCTAGTGCTGCAACCAGCCTCCCTCGGGTATTTTGTGGCCCGCCGGCTGCCTCCAGGCCCCAGAACAGGTCTAGGCCCAGTGGAGGATTTGCATATCCATCATCATTTTAGTTGCACACCCCCAAATAGAGTGAAAAAGTGGTTGAAGGTACATTTATCAGGACCTGTGCTCCCGTTTTCTTCTGTCTTCTGCTGTACCAGCCATGTAATAGGCAATCGATTCCCTTCTTCTGCCCAGGTTAAAGCCCTATTCCCCCATTTGGCACCTTCACATCAATTAAACACCGCCGGGGGGGGGGGGGGGGTTGGTGGGCGATAGATTGAGACTCACGACGGACACTGTGTAATTTTTTTTATTCAGCCCCACCAGCCACGATCGCTATTTTTTGTAACTCTCAGAAAATCCTTACTATAGCTTGTATTACTGAACATATTGGGGTCAGTTACTAAGGCCCGATTTGTCATTTGGCCGACGTGTTACCCGATATTCCGATTTTGCGCCGATTTCCCCTGATTGCCCCGGGATTTGGTGCACCGATTCGGACATTGTGGCGCATCGGCGTTGGCGTGCCGCCAGGAAATCGGGTTGATATAGTCCAACACACCGAAACTACGAACGAATTTGGAAAAACCGCCTCAAGTTTTTAGAAAAATGTGTCGCTGCACTTGCACTACCTTCCTAGGAATACGGCCGGTGACTCCAGTGCGTTCCGATGCTCTTCACGCAGCAGCGACACCTGGTGGATCACGTCGGATGGAACTGCCTTAGTGTCCCGGCCCGGACCGAATCCCCACTGCAGAGAACGCGCCGCTGGATCGCGATGGACCCGGGTCAGTAAATCTGCCCCATTATTCTATTATCAGCTACCTCAAAAACAACAAGCAAAACAGGGCCCATGTGTATCCATGATTCATTGTCACTAGGAACCCAAGGATGGAAAGAAGCTGAAATACCCGGATCAGGAAGCCTCGTGCTCCTGTTATCTGAGCCTTTTAAATGATTACATATGTGGCTCCGCTGCAATACCTGGTGCAGTTGCCTCTGGACATGGGTGTGCGCTGGTTTCTTCGCAGCAATCAAATGAAAATTCCATTATTCCAGCATCAATTATATTCCGCAACTGCACTGTGGTCGTATGGAGGGATGTTCTGAGGAGCATGTAATGTTCTATTCACAGTCTGTGTGCATATTTCCATTACCTCACAGGATGTGCTGTGTGCGCTTTCACAATTGCCATAAGTGACATGCCTGCTGTGAGTAGTTAAAAAAACCGGCGACTGGCCTCCTGCCCAAAAAGAACATCTTCCACCGGGGACTGGAATTTTTAACGAAAAGTCAATAACACGTGTATTCATATGCATCGTCCAGAGCGTATGTGGGGCGCCAGAGCGGGGTCAATATTCTTGAACTTGTCGAGGTGCAAGTAGTACAGCTGAACGGGCAAGTTTTAGGTGTCAAAGAGAACATCTGCTCTAAGAGAGGTGACTAAAACACATGATGTTAGGTTTACACTCTTACTGCCCTTTTTGGTAGTTGTTTTTTATTTTGCATAGGGCATTTAGGGCTAAGTAACAAATTCTGTTGCTTAAAGGGGTTTTCTTTCTATTCGTCCCATTAGAAAATACATGTTTGCTTTCTGCCGAAACAGCACCAGCCCAGGTGCCAGAATTTCAGCGAAAGCTCTATACAAGACCTTGGGGGCATTTACTAAGGCCCGAATCGCGTTTTACGGTCGGTTTAAACGAATTTTAACTGTTTTGTGCCCGATTATTTTCCCTGAATAGCCCCGGGATTTTGGCGCACGCAATTGTCATTGTGTGGCGCATTGGCGCCAGCATGCACGCAACGGAATATGCGAGGGCGTGGCCATTGGAAAACTCTGCTGTTTCCGGCCCAACACCGTATTTTTTTCAAAAAACTGATGTTGTGTTAACATGCACTTACCCTGCACCTCGCCCCGGCGTGGTGACTTCAGTGACACTCCACGCCTTCACAGACACAGTGCATCGACACCTGGTGGACATCGGGCGCACATCCTTATGATCGCCGAAAGACCCGTCCCCGAAGTCCTCCCAGCAACGCGGCCGCTTCTCGCGCCATGACCGGGTAGTAAATCTGCCCCAATGTGTCCCCAGAAAGACCTGGGTCGACTTATCATAGCTGATAAGTGTTTTTTTTGGCTGTATTTTTCGTGACTTGATATTTTAACAGTGATTGCACCTTAAAGGAGTGCAATACTTGCGCAACAGCAGTCCACAGACAGTCATGACCAGGTTAGAAAAGGCAATGGTACGATTTGTGCAAAAATTATATCGCCCTTGTTTCTCAAATTTGCGCCAAAAAACTGCTGCATATTGCACAGAAGAAAAGCTTACAAAGACAAACTGAGGGGCAATAAATAGAGCCAACGACAGGTGCAAATAAAGAAGGGGAAATAGATGAATTGCCTCCCCATGTTCTCAGAACAGAACTGTGGGCCGGTTTTGCGTTGAACACAGTATAAGAAGTAGCGTACAGAAGAATCTCTCAAAAATAGTAAGTAGAAGGACGGGCGGGCACCACATGTTTTCCAGTTTGGGTTTCGTCAGCCCTACCCCGAGATATTCTACCGTTGACCCAATTCAGCCAATCAGTGTCTCAGCCGCACCGGACTGTGAATGACAATGAGTCATAGGCAACTGTCACTGGACACTTCTCACCTCCTGCATTGGTGGCGGGTGTCAACTGATGCTGAAACATGGAGACACGGGGTGTCATTTACTAAGGGGCCCGAAACGCGTTTTTTCCAATGGTTCCCGAATATTTTCCGGATTTGCACGCAATTTTTCTCAATTGCCCAGTTTTTGGTGGCAACTAGACGGATCATTGACTCATCGGCGCCGGCCATGCACTCAAAAGCAATCGGGGGGCGTGTCCGCCAAACCCGACCGGATTCCGGAGAAACTCGCCACGTTTTAAAAAAAAGTTTCGCTGGCACGCGCTACCTTTACCACCAACCACCCTACCGACCCGGCATGGTCGGAACTCTCGTCGGACTCTCGGCGGACTTCAGCGCAGCAGCGAACCTGGTGGACGTCGGGAACTGACTTTTAGTGAACGCCGGAAGGAACCCGATCACTGCAGAGAACGCGCCGCTGATTGCGATGGACCGGGTAAGTAAATCTGCCCCACGAAGTTGTAGGGCCCTTCCCTTAAGGTAAACCAAAGGGGGAGTTGAATAAAAGGCAATGTCCATCTATTGCATTGGCCTCCGTCTCTTTCGAAAATACTTTACATGTCCCCTGTCTATCCCGACAGGGATGATTCAGCCCAACCCATGCCGTGTCCTCCAGGGCCGCGCCACACTGGGCATACCAAGTCAAGTGCTGGGGGCCAACATCTGCTGGGGGGGCCGCCACATTAGGCTGACATTGGGAATTCATGGGGATGTGTAATGGGGTTTGATTCTAATGAAACCATAGTGGGTTGAGGGGGGCTGTACAGACAATATTCCATGAGGGGGCTGTTTGGTGGATGATAACACAGGGATTTTTTTTAGGGAACAGAGACTGTTTTAGGGTTTCTGATTTTTTATGCCGCCTGTGTAGTTCACTGCAAAGGGGCTTCCTGAGGCTCTGTCGCCCAGTGGTCTACTGACCTCCTGGAGCCGACACTGCGTGTCTCGTGTCTCTAGACGACAAACCTCAACAATGTCAACGTCCAATCAATAATAGTGACGGATCTGATGGCACTTTTTTTGTTGCTCATTCTATTTCAACTATGGTAAATACAAAATGTAAATAAAACCTCCACACCCCCGCCACCCTCTCCCCTCGTCCTCGCTGTGTAGGAGAGGTGGGCCGAGTGTGGCAAAAGTGTTTGTGGTATTGTTTTATGAACATGAAAAAATGTTAGAAGATTATTTTGTCCAATTCCTTCCTTTCTTTGCGTGGGTCGTGGAGCGCCGGGAATCTCTGAGCATGCCTTTAATCGGTCCGCCTACTGGAGCTTAATTTGACAGTGGGGATTTCATTAGCCCTCGAATGTAGTTAAAACGTACGCGGAGGCAGAATGATTATCTCCGGGCTGTTTTACAGCACATGTCGGGGGGGCAGCGTTATTTTGCGTTTTTTAACACAATTTATTGATGTGCAGGTCTAGCAACAAAATAACAGATCTGGTAAAGTTCTTATTATTTTTAAAAAGCAGTATGAAGTATCTATTTTCTATCATCCATCCGACTATCTATCTATCTCCCTATCTATCTATCTATCTATCTATCTATCTATCTATATATCTATCTATCTATCTCTCTATCTATCTATTATCTTCTATCTCTCTCATATCTATCTACTATTTCATCTATCTATCTAATCTATATTTCCTATCTCCTATCTCTCTATCTTCTATCTATCTATCTATCTATCTATCTATCGAATCTATTATCTATCTATCTCATATCTACTATCGATCTATCTCCTATCTATCTATCTATCTACTATCTACATCTATCTATCTATCTAATCTATCTATCTATTATTTTCTATCATCTATCCTCCTATCTATCCCTATCTTCTATCTATCTATCATATCTATCTCATATCTAGTCTATCTATCTATCTATCTATCTATCTCATAGCTATCTATCTATCTAATCTATCTATCTACTCATATCTATCTATTATCTATGCTATCTATCTATCTATCTCTCCATTATCTATCTATCTACTATCTATCTATCTACTATCTCATATCTACCTATCTATCTATCTATCTACTACTCTCTCATATCTATCTATCTATCTATCTATCTATCTATCTATTTATCTAGATCTCATATCTACTCATCTATCTCCTTTCGATCTATCTATCTATTCATATCTATCTATCTATCTATTCATATCTATCTTATCTATCTCCCTATCTATCTATCTATCTTACTATCACTCATCTATCTCATATCTATCTATCTTATACTAATCTATCTCTCTATCCTATCTATCTCATCAGGGCCGGATTGATGCGGGGCGTCACGGGGCTCTAGCCCCGGGGCCCCCCACCATCTTGCCCCCCAGGGTGGCATCCACCCAGTTCGCACCCCCGCTGCTGCAACTCCTGTGCCGACACCGTCCCGAAGCCCTTCTGCCCCCGTGACTTCCAACTGCCCGCCTCCACGCATATTGTCACCGTCCTCCCACCCGCCTCCAAGGTCCGAGCCTATCTACCGCCCCCGTCCTATCCCCCTGCAAGCCGAGCTGTCAACCACTACTGCACGTCGACCGGCCAAAACCACGCCGCCCATACCACCTGCCTGCGCTTCACAATGTTGTACTCTCCCGCCGGCGCCCCCTCAAAAAACGCCCTCCGCAACTCCCTCCGTCACAACCCCCTTCCGCCCCTCCCCCGCTGGCAAAAAACAGCACGCCCGCCCTCCGCAACTCCCTCCGCACAACCGCACCCCAACCCCCCCCCCGCCCCCCGCTGGAAAAAGCAACCAGCCCCCGAATTCTCTCCGTCCCCGCCCTACCTACCCCCCCCCCCAAAAAAGTCGTACCCCCCCCCCCCCTCCCCCCCCCGCGGCTGGAAACAGCACCTGCGCGAACACTGCCCGGCCTACCACCTCCGCCCGACAGCAACCTGTCCGCCGCCTGCCGCCCTCCTCGCCCGAAGGCACCCGCCCTCCCCAGCTTCCCCGTCTGTAAAAATGCACCCGCGCCCACCCCCCCCCCCGGCCGGAATCAGACCTGGCAAGACCCCCCACCCCGTCGTCGCACACCCCGCCTGACGCTGTGGCCAGTAACCTTAAATGTAAGGTAATATCAAATATGTAATTTGTTTGTATATATAATTAATATTATGTGTATATATGCATTTACTGTAATATGTATATTAATGTGTATGATATGCATCTACTGTTTATGTTATTACTACTGTGAATATATGCATCTACTGAATATATGTGTATATGACTGTGTATGTATATGCATCTACTATAATATATGTGTATATACTGGGTACTATGCAATCTACTGTGATATACGTGGTCTTATACCCTGTGTAAATGTGGTGTATATGTGTATTTGCATCGACTGTATTTACGCTGTATATGTGTAAATGTGTGTTAGGTTGTATTAATGCATCGACTTGTATATCGTGTAATACTGTGTCATAGTAGTGTATATGTGTATGTATGGCATCG
>CM033648.1:6345760-6460228 GCA_019512145.1 Engystomops pustulosus | reverse complement strand
GTTTATAGATAGCTTTGTATATGCTCTAATAGCGACTGATGTGGGTGTGTTGTTGCCTGTGGGGGTGAGGTGTATGACTTGGACTGCAGGATCTGCGTAGAGTGTTCCCTTGATGAAGGTAGATTAAAGACTTGTCCAGTGTCCAGTGGGGGCGATGAGGCGGCTGTAGTAGTGTGTTATCTGGGGGATGACGGGGCCGGGGCTTGTATGTAGACCCTTGTGTTACGTGGGGGCGAGGGCGGCTGTAGAGCTGTGCTTACTGATGGCGGCGTTACTGAGGGCCAAGCGGCTGTATGTGGCCTGTGTTAACTGTGGATGAAGGTGCTGTATGTAGTCTGTGTTACTTGGGGATGAGGTGCCCAATGGTATGCTGGCCGTAGTCGGGGGTGAGGATGGCTGTATGTAGCTGGCTGTTTACTGGGGATGAGGTGGCATTATGTAGCTTGTTGTACTGGGCGGTGAGGCGGCTGTATGTACGTGTGTAATGGGAGGAGGGCGGCCTATGTTAGCTGTGCTTACTGAGGGCCATGAGGCGGCGTATGGTAGCGTGTTACTGGGAGATGAGTCGGCTGTATGTACTGTGATACTGGGGATGGAGGTCCCCCCGGTGCTGTATGTAGCTGTGGTTCGCTGGGGATTGAGGCGCGTATGTAGCTCGTTACTGGGGAGAGGCGGCTGTATGTAGCTGTGTTACTGGGTGCATGAAGGCGGCTGTCATGTGTAGCTGTGTTTGTGAGCGCCGATGTACGGGGTGGAAAAAACGCGGCGAAAAGATGCAGGCTGGACTGTATGTGGCTGCGTGTTACTGGGGTATGAGGCTGGCTGTATGTAAGCTGTGTTACCTGGGGGTGAGGCGCAGTATCACGTAGCTGTGTTACGGGGGTGAGTGTGGGGGCTGTATGTAGCGTTGTGGTATGCTGGGGGAGGCGGCTGGTGATGATGCTGTGTTACTGGGGGATGAGGCGGCTGTGTGTAGATGTGTTACTTGGGGTGAGGCGGCCTGTTATGTAAGGTGTTACTGGAGGGACCGAGAAGCTGGTATGTGTAGCCTGTGTGTTACTGGGAAGGATGCAGGCGGCTGTATGTACTGTGTATTACTGGGGTGAGGCGGCTGTATGTAGCTGCAGGTTACTGGGGATGAGGCGGCTGTATCGTAGCGTGTTACTGGGTGGTGAGGCGGCTGTATTGTATGGTTAGAAAGGTGTTACTGGGGCATAGAGGATGGAAATTGTAGTAGCGCGCTGTTAATGGGATGAGGCAGGCTGTATGGTAGCTGTGTTACTGGAGAGGTGCTACTAGTAGATGTGCCCCCCTCACTGGGGGATGCGGCGGGTTGGTGTAGCTGTGTTACTGGGGATAGGCGCGCCAGTATGTTAGCTGCGTCTATGGGGGCTAGGGGGCTTGTGTGTAGCTGTGTTACCGATGGGGATTGAGGCGGCTGTGTGTAGCTGTGGGTATGGCTGGGGAGGCGGTGTATGTAGCTGTGTGACTAGGGGTGTAGGCGGATGTATGTAGCTAGGTTACTGGGGTGAGGGGTCCTTGTATTAGCTGTGTTATATGCGGTATGAGGCGGGCTCGGGCTGTATGTAGCTGTAGTTAATGGGGACGAGGCGATGTATGTAGCGGTGTTACTGTGCGAAGAGGGCAGCTGCTATGTGGCTGATGTTTACTTGGCGGGTAATGGATGAAGGCGGTTAGGTATTGATAGATGTAGTTATGGGGATTGGGCGGTGTATGTATCTGTGTGTTACTGGGGACGAGTGAGGCTTGTAGTAGCTGGGTACTGGGGGGACGATCCCGGCGCTGGCTTATTGTAAGCTGTGTAATGGAGGCGAGGCGGGCGTGCATGTAGCTAGTCGATTAATGGACTGGGCGAGGGCGTGCTGTCTGGCCTTGTACTGTATAGTAGCGGTGTTACTGACGGGGATAGTGATTTACGTGAGGCAGGAAGGAAGCATGTGATGAACGCCTACAATCAGTGGGGGCCCTCCACAGATTTTCGCCCAGGCCCGGCCCCACCAACCTTAAATCCGAGCCCCCTGCATCCATGCATGCTGCCCCTTGCCTGTTTCCTGTTCCTTCCGTGGTGTTTCCATCCTTTCTGAGTCCCAGGTGTTTGGCCACGCTCCTGTGCAGAGCCTTGGTCCCCCTTGAAATTTTTCCTATTTATTGGGCCGAGGTTCTTGGCCTTGACCGTGAGGGGCATCGCTTATTCCGTATCTGCTTACGCACCGTCCTCATCTCCGCCTGTGTGCTCGGTGCCATCCGTACCTATAGTTTGGCTGCCCCTCTTCCCCCCCGTACTGAACGCACAACTGTATATACATGTATATACTGTGTAAATGTGTGTATATGTGTATGTATGCATCGACTGTATATACGTGTATATACTGTGTAAATGTGTGTATATGTGTATGTATGCATCGACTGTATATACGTGTATATACTGTGTAAACTGTATATACATGTATATACTGTGTAAATGTGTGTATATGTGTATGCATGCATCGACTGTATATATGTGTATATATGTGTATATACTGTGTAAATGTGTGTATATGTGTATGTATGCATCTACTATATATACGTGTATATACTGTGTAAATGTGTGTGTATTTGTATGTATGCATCTACTGTATATACGTGTATATACTGTGTAAATGTGTATATACTGTGTAAATGTGTATATACTGTGTATCTACTGTGTATCTACTGTGTATGGGTACATTCACACGAGGTATGCCCAACATGCGGGCACCGCCATGTGCTGGAGAGGAGGAGGAGGTGATCCCTCCTCTCTTCATAGAAAACAGCGTTGAGTGGCCGCACACACGCAAAAAGCATGCTCTATCTTTCTGCAATGTATGGCACGGATTGGTGCCACACATGTGTGGCACTGTACCGCTGCCGGGCCGCCATTGCCCTCTATGGGGACGTATATGAGGCCGCAAATTTGCGGCCGCATGTACGTCCCCCCAGACGGCCGTGTGAATGAGCCCTAAATATGTATATACTGTGTATATATGTGTATATATGCATCTACTGTGTATATATGTATATACTGTGCATATATGTTTATACTGTGTATATATGTATATGCTGTGGATATATGCATAGATGCATATACAGGCAGTCCCCGGGTTACATACAAGATAGGGTCTGTAGGTTTGTTCTTAAGTTGAGTTTGTATGTAAGTCGGAACTGTATACTTTATCATTGTAATCCCAGCCAGAACTTTTTTGGAATCTGTGACAATTGTATTTTAAAAATGTTGGGTTGTCATAAGAACCAGGATTAACACTAAAGCTTCATTACAGACTCCTGTGATAACTGTTACAGCTGATCATTGTAGCCTAGGACTAAAGTACAATAAATTACCAATATCCAGAGGTCCGCTTGTAACTAGGAGTCGTATGTAAGTCGAGTGTTCTTAAGTAGGGGACCGTCTGTACTGTATTTATACACGCATAAATTTATATGCACATATATAGGTGCACCTTTAAATATATGTATATATGATGTGTGTTTTTATATATGCTATGTATATGCTCTATATAGTGAATGTGTGTGTGTGTGTTGCTGTGCGGGCTGAGGTGTATGTTGCATGGGACTGCATATCTGGTAGCGGTGAAGGTAGATATAAAGATGTGTTACAGGGGGGCGAGGCGGCTGTAGGTAGCTGTGTTACTGGGGATGAGGCGGCTGTATGTAGCTGTGTTACTGGGGGCGAGGCGGCTGTATTTAGCTGTGTTACTGGGGAATGAGGCGGCTGTATGTGGCTGTGTTACTGGGGATGAGGTGGCTGTATGTAGCTGTGTTACTGGGGATGAGGCGGCTGTATGTAGCTGTGTTACTGGGGATGAGGCAGCTGTATGTAGCTGTGTTACTGGGGGTGAGGCGGCTGTATGTAGCTGTGTTACTGGGGATGAGGCGGCTGTATGCAGCTATGTTACTGGGGGTGAGGCGGCTGTATGTAACTGTGTTATTGGGGATGAGGCGGCTGTATGTAGCTGTGTTACTGGGGATGAGGCGGTGGAGCACAAGCCGGAGCATCCCAGAAGACGGATGAGTGAGGAGCAGCTCTGGAGCACAAGCCGGAGCATCCCAGAAGACGGACGAGTGAGGAGCAGATCTGCAACACAAATCGGAGCAGCCGAGAAGACGGATGAGTGAAGAGCAGCTCCGGACAGAATCCTGCGTATCCCAGAAGACGGATGAGTGAGGATCAGCACAAGCTGGAGCATCCCAGAAGATGGATGAGTGAACAGCAGCTCTGGAGGATGCGATTCTGTACCTGCTCCACAGGGTATACATGCATCTGGATGAGCTGGGGTCTGAGATTAGGATAATGTTCTTCGACTTTGGGAGTGCTTTTAATAGGATTATCCCGAAACATCTATGTCAGAAATTGGGTAAAATGGGGGTTGGTCCTGGCTTAGTTCAGTGGATCTTTAATTATCTGACATTAAGACCGCAGAAGGTGAAAATTGGAAACACGGTGTCGGATGTGGTTGTGAGTAACATTGGAGCCCCACAGGGGACGGTTCTTGCCCCGTTTTTATTTACCATCTACACTGCAGATTTTCAAAAAAATAGAAGCCAGTGTTTCCTGCAGAAGTACTCCGATGACACTGCTATAATAGGGTGTATAAAGGAGGGTGATATGTCTGAGTATTGGTCTACTATCGACTTGTTCTCGGAGTGGTGCGAAACAAATGGCCTAGAACTGAACCTATCAAAGACCAAGGAGATGGTAATTAGTTTCCGAAAGGAAAGGGATAATGATGGTGAGCCTACAAAGATTAGGGGTGTCGCAGTGGAACGCGTCACCAATAGAGATGAGCGAACATGCTCGTCCGAGCTTGATGCTCGAGTCTGTGGGTGATGATGACCTTCTTGACGTAGTGGAAGAAGTGTGTTAAGAGGTGTCGGACGATGAGGAGACACGGTTGTCAGACAGTGGTGAAGTTGTTGTCAGGGCAGGAAGTCTGAGGGGGGAGCAGACTGAGGGATCGGAGGATGATGAGGTGACAGACCCAAGCTGGGTTGAGAGGCCGGGTGAACACAGTGCTTCTGAGACGGAGGAGAGTCCTATAGCAGAACAGGTTGGAAGAGGCAGTGGTGGGGCCAGACGGAGAGGCAGGGCCAGAGCAGGTGCATCAGCGCCAAATGTGTCACGTAGTGAAGCTCCCGTGGCGAGGGCTCCCGCGGCGAGGGCTAGATTTTCAGAAGTCTGGAGGTTCTTTAAGGAAACACCGGATGACCGACGGACTGTGGTGTGCAACCTTTGCCAAACCAGGATCAGCAGGGGTTCCACCACTACTAGCTTAACTACCACCAGTATGCGCAGGCATATGAATGCTAAACACCCGAATCAGTGGCACCAAGCCCGTTCACCTCCGGCCGTGCACACCACTGCTCCTTCCCCTGTGTCAGCTGATAGTCAGCCCCCTGCCCAGGACCCTGGCACAAAAACCCCATTGTTGCCTCCACGATCCTCCACAGCATCCACCAGCGTTCAGCTCTCCATACCCCAGACGCTGGAGCGGAAAAGAAAATATAGTGCAACCCACCCGCACGCCCAAGCCCTTAATGTCCAATCTCCGATTGCTTAGCTGCCGCCATTCATCAGCCTCACCATCCCGCTGCTGGCCTGTTGAACAACTCTCTGATTCGCATGAAGTCGGAAAAGCTTTCGCGTCGTCACCGGACGGGGGAAGAAGATTCCTTGTTGATAGCCAAAGCACCCTCAGGTCTGTTTCTCAGCGCCTACGGAGGAGGGGAGGAGGAAGAGGAGGAGAATGTTGGCGAGACACAAGAGGGGACCATTGTTGAGTCCTTCACTGTTCAGCGTGTATGGGCAGAAGAAGAGGAGTTGGAGGAGTTGGAGGAGGAGGAAATGGACAGTCAGGCCAGTGAGGGGAGTGAATTCTTACGCGTTGGTACTCTGGCGCATATGGCAGATTTCATGCTAGGCTGCCTATCCCGTGACCCTCGCGTTCAAAGAATTTATTCCAGCACCGATTACTGGGTATTCACTCTCCTGGACCCACGGTACAAGCAAAATCTTTCCACTCTCATCCCTGGAGAGGAAAGGAGTGTGAGAATGCATGAATACCAGCAGGCCCTGGTGCACAAGCTGAAACACTATTTCCCTTCTGACAGCGCTAGCGGCAGAGTGCGTAGTTCTGCGGGACAAGTAGCGAGGGAGAGTAGGCGAGCAGGCAGCTTGTCCAGCACTGGCAAGGGTACGCTTTACAAGGCTTTTGCCAGCTTTATGTCACCCCAGCAAGACACTGTCGGCAGAGTAGGGCTGATCTTTACAGAAAGATGGTGAGGGAGTACGTAGCTGACCATACCATCGTCCTAAATGATCACACAGCTCCCTACAACTACTGGGTTTCAAAGCTGGACATGTGGCACGAACTGGCGCTGTACGCCTTGGAGGTTCTTGCCTGCCCTGCCGCTAGCGTCTTGTCCGAGCGGGTTTTCAGTGCAGCTGGTGGCATCATCACCGATAAGCGTACACGCCTGTCGACTGACAGCGCTGACAGGCTGACGCTTTATGAAGATGATAAAGCGGATTCCATATTTCCAATTCACCAGGTGAGGAGCTCAACCTGAATAAGGAGAAAGAAGACGACCGAAGGGGCCGCAGGTGTACCGCCGCGCGGGGACATCTTCCCATCCTCACTATTTTTTAAAAGCAGAGACACAGGGCTCTATTTTTTGCCAGGGCCACTGGCTCTAGCCTATAGTCCTTATGCATTTAATTTTTGGAGGGCCTCCTACACGGTCCTATGGTTTTTTGAAAACTCTTTTTGGACTGCACATCGCGGCTCATTCATATTCATCCTTTTCTGGAGGGCACCCTCTGCTTCTCTCGGGTTTGAAATCTTTTGATGCCCATACAGGATATCCAATATGAATTGTCTCCAATAGCAGCTCCACCGTTGTCTCCATTGCTTCCAAAGTCGTCTCATATGCTGCTACATACTGTCCCCATTCTCAAACGAGGTGTGTCAGAGCAGAAATTTGGGTTGTTTGGTTCCCCTCCGTTGTTAACTTTGTCGCCACCTCCTGCTGTGTTATCACAAAATATACTGGCAAACTTTAAATTGTACGATTATCTATTTCAGCGCTTCTTGCGCTCTGTTTACATTCCTCCCACGCCATATCACAAAACTTTGTAACGTGACACGTACTCTTACTTGGTGGAGGCGGGGAAGAGTCTACCCATGGGGTGGGTACTATACTGCCGACGGAGGATGGGGGCCCTACCTCGGTCCAGGTTCAAAGGCCCTACTATACCTCCCCTCCTCCGATCCGCGAATTGTACAATCCGTGGGCCATGGCGCATCACGAACGGTAGCTCTAGGCACAGCAGCAGTTGTGCCGTCGCACAGCGACGAAGGCGGTGCTCAAAGCGAGACTAGGCGATAACAAGGACACGCCCAAGGAGCTATTACAGGCATTCCCACTCAAATGTTTAATTCTGCGCCACCTGCTGATGTAATCCACAAAAGATACTGGCCATCTAAATTTACCATTTATTCGTATTAGTTCAGCGCTTCTGCATATTGTTCTCATTCCTCGCTCCCGCCTTATATCCTACACTTACTAAGACAGCTACTCACTGCTCTTACTACAAAGGTTCTTAGAAGTGCCTGTTGGGGAGTAGTAGCCTAGAGCAGGGGCTGGTGTGGCGGAAGCCTCGCCTGGCAGCGGATGCGCCAGCTCCTCCATAATTTCCAATCTCCACCAGGTGAAGGAAGCTCAACCTGAATAATTTATGCACTCCTCCTCCTCATTTTCCTCCTTCTCCTCCTCTTTGTACACTAAAGCAGAGGAAACTGGCTATTTTTTGACAGGGCCCACTGGCTCTAGCTATAGTACTTTATGCATTTAATTTTTATGGAGGGCCACCGACCCGGTCCTCTGTTTTAAACAATTTTTGGGAGTGCCACATACAGGCACTCAATCTATTCAATTTTTCTGGAGGGCCACCGTGAGGGGTATATATTATTTAGGAGCACAGTGTTGTTATCCAGGAGACTTTATACTGTAAGTGACTGTGGTATTTTTAGGGACGCCGGGTGGAGATGTGCTGCGCAGAGCTGAAGATATCTGGCCGTGAATTCAGCAGTGATAGTTCATAGATTGGAGAACCCGGAATAAAGTCCTCCTGATGGAAGAGATTGTCATCTATAAGGTACTAGATGTCACTAATGGCTCTCAGTTCCTGTAGTCACAGTGTCAGTGCGCTGTCTGTAGGGTTGTTAATTGTTAGTAAAGTTTAAGGATTTACTTAACATGGAGCGGGGGGGGGGGGCAGCATTTATGTTCTGAAAGTTAAATGTTAAAGAACTGTTAATAAAAACATTTGAATCTGAATAATGATATTTTGTAAGCGCATTTTTTGTGGAAAACTTGATGCGGCCCAGCCTTACCCAGAATCTACCTCCAGCGGCCCCCAGGTAAATTGAGTTTGAGACCCCTGCTGTAGAGGATAGGTAACCAATTGACCCACCTCTACTACGGGGCCTAGCTATTACTTCAAAGCCAGAAGCACCAAGTTGGTAAAAAGCCCACAATTGGGGATATGTGGAGTAAACCACAGTGCCCAATAACTTGGAAATTGGACTTGGATTAATAGGTCTGGTGCGCGGTTGTATTGGTACTGCACATATTAGTATACAGATAGTAGGGTGGATTGTCCCTATGTGTAGCACGTGTTGCCTAGAATTGTTGTAACTGAACTAAGTCCTATGATAACTTATGCTCAGTGTGACTGATCATGCCACTGCACTAACTATGCTAAATAAAAGATCAATAATGCCCCCCCCCCTGACATGTTTTGCCAACTGCGTGGCGTCATCAGATATAGCCCTGGCACACCTGAAAAGTGAATGGGCATGTCCAGCTAATAAAGGTTCTGTTTGTGTTGTCACTATCGGCTGACTAGTATGTAATTGGCCACTTATGATTAAAGTTAGTCCAATGGTTGTCCGTTCCAGGTATTTGGAAGGATTTCATTGGAACCGGATGAGCTCAAACAGCAGCGCTGCACATGCGAAGGGACTAGCACTGGGCTAGTGTGGCCCTCGTCTGTTCTCCATCTAATGTACATACTTTGAATGGCCACTTCGTTCTGGATGGTGCCGATTCACGCAGCATACTGACTGTACTTCATAGAGGAGACGGAGTCTGTGCACAGGACCAGCAATCAACGAGAACTTACTCTGAGTCCAAGCGCATGATGTACACAAAAGCACGGATTACAAAGTCCCTTTGCATGCGCGGCGCTGCTGTTTGAGGTAAGCTCATCCGGTTCCAATGAAATCCTTCCAAATACCTGGAACGGACTCTCTAACTTTAATCATGAGTGGCCAATTACATACCAGTCGGCTGATAGTGACGACACAAACATAACCTTTATTAGCTCGACGTGCCCATTCACTTATCAGATATAGCTCGGCACCCCTGAAGAAGCCACGGAGTTGGCGAAACATGTCGGGGGGGGCTATTATTGATCTTTTATTTAGCATAGTTAGTAGAGATGAGCGAACATGCTCGTCCGAGCTTGATGCTCGGTCGAGCATTAGTGTACTCGAAACTGCTCGTTGCTCGGACGAATACTTCGCCCGCTCGAGAAAATGGCAGCTCCCGCCGTTTTGCTTTTTGGCGGCCAGAAACAGAGCCAATCACAAGCCAGGAGACTCTGCACTCCACCCAGCATGACGTGGTACCCTTACACGTCGATAGCAGTGGTTGGCTGGCCAGATCAGGTGACCCTGGGATAGACTAGCCGCTGCCTACTGCTCCTCGGGGTTTGAAACTCTTTTGGAACTGCCACCTACAGGAAATCCAATATGAAATTGTCTCCAATGCACCGCTCCACCGTTGTCTCCATTGCTTCCAAAAGTCGTCCATATAGCTGCATCATACTGTCCCTATCTCAAACGAGGTGTGTCAGGCAGAAATTTGTTGTTTCGGATCCCCCATCAGTTGTTACTTTGTCGCCCCCCTGCGTGTGTATCACAAAATATACTGGCAAACTTTCGATTGTAACCGGATTATCATTTCAGCGCTTCTTGCGCATCTGTTTACATTCTCCTCACGCCATATCCACAAAACTTATATAAGTGACGTAGCAGTCTTACTTGGTCGAGGCGGGGAAGAGTCTACCCCTGGGGCTGGGTCTATACTGCCGACGACGAGGGATGGGGGCCTACCTCGGTCCAGGTTCAAGGCCCTACTATACCTCTCTCCCACCTCCTACGATCCTGCGATTACAATCCGGGGCCATGGCGCATCAGCGTAACCGGTTAGCTCTAGGCACAGCAGCATGTGCCGTCGCAGCGACAGAGGCTGGTGCTCAAACGCGAGACCTAGGCGATAACAAGGCACACTGCCCAAAGGAGCTATTCACAGGGCATTCCACTTCAAATGTTTAACTGCGCCACCTGCTGATGTAATCCACAAAAGATACGCCATAATTTATTTATTACGTATTATTCAGCGCTTCTTCGCTATTGTTCTCATTCCCCATCCCGCCCTATTCCCCTACACTTATAAGAAGCTCTACTGCTCTTATACAAAGGTTCTTAGAAGTGCTGTTGGGGAGTAAGTAGCCTAGAGCAGGGGCTGGATGTGGCGAGAAGCTCGCCTGGCAGCGGATGCGCCAGCTCCTCCAATTGTCTCCATAGCAGCCTCCACACGTTGTCTCCATTGCTACCTCCAAAAGTCGTCCATATAGCTGCCTCCATACATCGTCCCTTTATCAAACGAGGTGTGTCAGGCAGAAATTTGGGTTGTTTTCATGGATTCCACATCAAAGTTGTTAACTTTGTCGCCACCCAGCTGTGTTATCCACAAAATATACTGGCAAACTTTTATCATTTACCAATATTATTTCAGCGCTTCTTGCGCTTCTGTTTACATTCCCCTCACCCGCCATATCCCAAACTTATAAGAACGCTACTACACTTAACTTGGTGCACGCTGGGTCCGAGTCTGACCCTGGGGCTGGTGATATACTGCCGACGCAGAGGATTGCGGGGTCTACCTCGGTCCAGGTCTCAAAGGCCTACTATACCTCCTCCCACCCCTCCTCCACCTCCTCCTCCGAATTACCATCCGTGGCCATGGCGCCATCAGTCGGTAGCTCTAGGCACAGCAGCAGTGCCGTCGCTAAGCGACAGCAGGCGGTGCTCAAACTGCTGAGCCTAGCCGATAAAAGGCACACCGCCCAAGAGCTATTACAGGGCATTCCACATCAAACTTGTTAACTTTCTCGCCACCCTGCTGTGTAATCCACAAAAGATACTGGCAAACTTTTATCATTTACCGATATTATTTCAGCGCTTCTTTGCTGTGTAAGCCACAAAATATACTGGAAAACTTTTTTCATTTACGGATATTATTTCAGCGCTTCTTGCGCAGATGTTTACATTCCCCTCACCCGCCATATCCCAAACTTATAAGAACGCTACTACACTTGATCTTATACAAAAGGTTCTTAGAAGTGCTGTTTGGGGAGTAGCCTAGAGACAGGGGCTTGGATTGGCGAAAGCTCGCCTGGCAGCGGAGCGCCAGCTCCATGCCAAGATCCAACTAACATAGTTTTAACTGCAGCACCTTTAATCTACTACTAGTTCACTGCCTCCATACATGGTCCCCTTATCAAACGAGCTGTGTCAGGCAGAATTTTGGGTTGTTTTCCTGCTGCCGCTGCCTCTGCATGCCGTCCCCTATAGTGTCAGGGTCATTTATTGGATGTTTTAGATGCTATCTAGCTTCATTCTGTCACTCTGTCTTTCTGAGGTTCCCAGGTGTTTGGCCAAGCTTCCCTGTGCAGAGCCTTGGTCCCCTTGAAAAATGCTCGAGTCTCCCATTGACTTCAATGGGGCTCGTTATTCGAGACGAGCACTCGAGCATCGGGAAAAGTTCGTCTCGAATAACGAGTACCCGAGCATTTTAGTGCTCGCTCATCTCTATTCAGTATACAGAGCTGTGGGTGTTGTCATATTTGTAAATTTTGTTGCCATTTTCAATGCTACCATTTTTAGGACTGATCACTTTTTAGATTTTTAAAAATGCCAAAAAAGTGCCATTTTCGACTTTGGGCGCTATTTTCCAAACTACAGTATGGCAGAATATGGGGATTTTCCTCCTCATTCATTATAAGCACCAATCGCTGGTTGTAAGTGTTTGCTGTAATATGCAGCAAAGACTTACCGGCTATGGAGAGGGCTCAGCCCGTGAGCCCTCTCCATGCACCATGGTGGCGTTGTTAAAGGGTTAAATAAAATTATAAAGTCCAGAATACAGCCTCAAGAGCCATATGATTTTAGCTTTACATTACAAATAACCCACTTTCACCCACAGTTCTGTTGCCCATGATAAGAAAAACATAAAATAAAAAATAATTATTTTTACATTTTCTTTGAATTAACTGAAATAAAATGATTTTAAATGACTTATTATGAACTTGTAAACCAACTTAAGAGATCAGAGCAAAACCTTTGTCATGATACACATCTTTTTTTTACCTCTGTAAAGCCCCCTTCCCATGATCATGAGCAGTGAGCCGGTGCAGGGGATAAAAATCCCTGCACTATATAAAAAATGTAACGTAGAGACTAGAGATGAGCCGCCATGCCACTCTCTAGCCTGCCGCTGCTGCCGCTGCCTCTGCATGAAGTCCCCTATAGTGTCAGGGTCAATTATTGGATGTTTTAGATGCTATCTAGCTTCATTCTGTCACTCTCGTCATGGCCATGCTGTTGCCCATAATTTTGGCATAATGGTGCGATTAAGCAGCCTCAGAGGCATCCATGCATGCTGCCCCTGCTGTTTCCTGTCCATTTCCGTGGTGTTTCCATCCTTTTCTGAAGTTCCCAGGTGTTTGGCCAAGCTTCCCTGTGCAGAGCCTTGGTCCCCTTGAAAAATGCTTGAGTCTCCCATTGACTTCAATGGGGCTCGTTATTCGAGACGAGCACTCGAGCATCGGGAAAAGTTCGTCTCGAATAACGAGTACCCGAGCATTTTAGTGCTCGCTCATCTCTATTCAGGACCCATGGGACATAGTATACAGGTCCTAGACTTTCCAGAATAAATGAGATGACTGAGATCCCCATCAGAATTAGAAAGTGTCCGTCTATTATTTATTATTCTGAGAATAGCAGAATATACTTTTTTTGACACATATTAACATCAAAAGATTTGAAATTATTTGGTTTATAATAATGTGATAGATTAAACTCTCTGGTCTCTGATATCTCTATGAGTTGGGGTTACTGTAGTTGATGATGATGATGATGATGATGATGATGATGGCAGTGGTGGTGCCGTCTATTAATGTGGTGAGGACTATGTTCTTCCTGATAACCCATGCATGTAGTGGGTAGATGGGGCCTGGACTGGGGACAATGACCTCTTGTCATGATGGTGATAGGACAAGTGGGTCATGGTGATAGATAAAACTCTCTGGTCTATGATATCTCTATGAGTTGGGGTCACTATAGTTGATGATGATGATGATGATGGCAGTGGTGGTTCCGTCTACAAATTTGGTGAGGAGTATGTTCTTCCTGATAACCCATAGATGTAGTGGGTAGATGGGGCTTGAACAGGAGACAATGACCTCTTGTCATGATGGTGATAGGATAGGTAGGTCATAGTGATAGATTAAACTCTCTGGTCTATGATATCTCTACAAGTTGGGGTCACTGTAGTTGATGATGATGATGGCAGTGGTGGTGCCGTCTACAAATTTGGTGAGGAGTATGTTCTTCCTGATAACCCATAGATGTAGTGGGTAGATGGGGACTGGACTGGGGACAATGACCTCTTATCATGATGGTGATAGGACAGGTAGGTCATAGTGATAGATTAAACTCTCTGGTCTATGATATCTCTATGAGTTGGGGTCACTGTACTTGAAAATGATGACAACTCACCTGGATGCTCCTGGCGGTCTAGTCTTCTTGGCTGGTGGTTTCTAGTGTAGGTTGCCCTTGGTGGAATGGGTAAGATAAGGAGTCATGGAACCCTACGGTAATTACCATAACTTACAGCTCTCCTCTTCACGCTTGCTTGATATACTTCCAGTACAGACCCCTTTACTTCCATGATACTACTATGGCAGTGGTGGTGCCATCTATTAATGTGGTGCTTTTGTAATGCTTTTCTGGAGAATTAATACTGTCTTCGGAACTATCTCATCAGCCCAGTCATTACATGTCCTCCTAGACACATTTGAAGAACCTTACGGTAGAACATGGCCTACAAAATGAACTTGACCAAGTTTTGCAGTCTTTGTGAGCTCTTGGGCCTGTTCGTTGGGACATCATGTTTCTATCTGTTTTCACAAAACAACCTTCACACAAATGTGTATAGCCTCTAAACGCTCTCCTGGGCCTGAAGTTGGTGGATTTATTAAACTTATAGGGGTTTGCTCATGAAATAAAATTCTCAAATTTCAATCAATTCAATCCCTAACTGATTTTTAACCCCTTTTTAACCCCTTACTTTACAATTGAAGTCTACATGACATGACCATATGGGGGATGTATGTACGGCTGCAAGCTTGTGGCCGTACATATGTCCCCATAGACAGCAATGGCCGCATAGAGCAATACGGTACCACTCTGTACACGGGAAAAAGGTAAGACATGTCCTATCTTTCCCTATAGTACAGACCGTACTATGTTTCCCTGTAGTATATTTCTATGGAGAGGGAAGGGGTCACCCCTCCTCCTCTCCATGGCACCAGACATATGCCCGCCCGCCTATGGCCCGGTGGGCATATGTTCCTGTGAATGCAGCCTTACTCAGGTTTATTGCTGTTTTAGCTCCTATCACTCAGTGATGGTCAGTGATGAGATTCCAGAGTCATTTTTCAACAAATTCCTACATATGAACAAACTATGGCCGTGTGGGCTGTAAATGTTTTTTGTTCAGGAGCCTTCACACAAATACTTTTTATGTAACAAGATCAAAGAATAAATTTGCTAAATATCACCATTAAAGGGAACCTGTCAGTAACCCACACTAACTAGACATACAATTTTTTTCTAAAACTGCTGTTATACTGAAGTACAAATATCCCTATATTGTTTCCCCACATACCTGTAAAGTACCTAAGTTACAAACCATGACTCACCATCTATGTAAATGACCCCATGTAAGTCTGATCACCGTCTTTATTCTGAGATGAGTCCAGTATTTTCATGTCCTTCCTGCTCAGCCATGCCTCCAGTTCATTATCCCCTCATCAGGAATACAATGGAATATATCAGGAATATAAAGCTGGCTGATGCCCTGAAGAGAATTCCTGAGAGAGGGGTGAATGAGAGAGCTGATTTCTCTTCAGTGCCCCACACACAGCCAGCGTTTCTCCTATTTATGATTGGGATGTGAATGAAGTAACCAAGCTGAGTTTGCTTGGCTCAACAGAAATCAGGCCCCATGTCACTCAGGAAGGTGGAGGCGTGGCTGAGCTAGAAGAACACGACCATAGATGGTGATTTAACATTATGAACAGATTGTGGAATTTACAGGCATGGAGGCGAACAATGTAGGGATAGTTATACTACTATATTGAATTTTACAAAGATATGTTTCATTAGCTTGTGGTTACTTTAATTGACAGGCTCCTTGTAACGAATAGACTCCAATGAATCTATTATTCCGGCAGCAGATAAAAATTCAGGAAATCTACAATATACCATGAAGCCTTCCTCATTTTCTCACCACAGATGGCATGGAATAGATTTGCTGTGTGAATGCATGATAAGCCGTGAAAGACTGGGGAATGTTCTGTCATATACATAAATCACCAGCGCATACATTGAAAGGCCTAATATATCGCCTTGTGACGAGATGTTGTGATACTCCCCGTCTCCAGCCATACAGACAAGCCCCATCCGTAGACTCTGATCTGCTCCCAAAATGGAAGCGGCTGCTATTAATTGTATGCATGGGGAGAGCAAAGTTCCCTGGCAATATTATTCATAAATCTCAGTTCACAATAAGTAAATTAATTATGCCGCAACATTTGGCTTTCACTGTTACGAAACCGAGAGTGTTATTGCCCCGGAGGAGCCTTTATTAGCATATCTACAAACTGCTTATCAACATTGCCAATGTTTCCATCTTCTAATATTCCTTTCAATTTTTTTTTTCCCCTGTAAGACGCACATTGACACCAGACACACGGAAAGTCTCTTACCTGCAACTGTCTCTCTTAATGAGGAGCTTTTGCTTCTTCTAATTAGCAAATGAATAGATAATCGGAACGATGTAAACGTCTTATTGTTGTTTATGAAATTTTTCTTGGTAAATGACTTACTGTTGTTTAGAAAAAGAGCTAAAAAAGGAAAAAAAACAGAGGGTGAAGTTACACGATGGTCGTGTGTGAGGTGGTCACCGGATATGGTTGTGCTCGTCCTAAGCCACAACTCTAACGTAGATGTATGAATTGACTTGTGAGGGAGAAGCCGTGTTGTTGTCCTCGAGCGCGGGTTGCAGGACTGGCTGGAGTATGGCTAATGGAAAAAAAATGGGGATGGGCTCCCACTGAAGATATGAGATACTTTATTATTCTTGAAATCCTAAAAACTATAACACGTTTCGTGGTCTCCTACGGCCCCTTTTTCAAGTGGAAATTTTTGCAGTCTCCTCGGCTTGTCCTGCTTGTAGCCAGCTAGTCTTTCCTAATCGAATTGCAGTATCATTTGTGTTAACTCTGCGATAACCTTGTGTTTACATTTCCATTTTGCGCCGAATTGCCCCGATATTTTGGTGCACGCAATCAGATTTTGGAGCATCAGCGCCGGCTTGCACGCAACAGAAATTGGGGGGCGTGGCCGCCGGACAACCCGGAGATTTGGACAACGCGCAGGATTTAACATTTAGAATTGTGTCGCAAGACATACACTTACATGCACCAGGAAGAAGAAGGTGAACTTCGGCGGACCTCGGCGCGGAAGCGACACCTGCAGGAAATTGGGCGGACGACCATAGTGAATCGTGGCAGACCCAAATCCTCGCCGGACAACGGAACAGCGGGATCGCGACAGGACCGAATAAGTAAATCTGCCCCATGTCAACACAAAATGAATACAGTATTAACATAGCATTTACAGTAATTTGATGTTAACACAATGCTAACGCAATTCAATTAGCCAAATCTCCTCTCTGCAGCTGTTGAATTGCGTTTCAAAACTCTATATAAACGCAACGTGTGACTGCACCCTTAACTTACGCAACTTATCACTCGTGAGCCAAATTGTTAGCTGATTGTTGCACTTTTCTTGTCTTTCTCTCTCTGCTTCTTTGATTAAAGCATAACTGCAAAATATATTAAAAAAATGTATACAGCTTAAAACTTTATCAACACACATTCATTACCTTATTACATTTGTTTTTATGCTTATGTTTCTCCCTGCCCCTTCTGCCATTCTCACTTCAGCCCTGCATTCTGGTTGGTGGAAAGAGACTGTACAGTGAAACAGGAGACATAGGCTATGGACTGCAGGGTCAATAGTGGTTGAGGGGGTAGAGATATGCAATGTACTTGTTCCTATCTGTGCTCCGTAATTACAGGAGGCATCTTCTTCATTTCTGCTCTGTCCTGTCTACAATCTGCACTCATGTTCCCACACACAGTGTGCCTTCCGACTCAGCTGTTCAGTTTAATACAATCTAGTGAGCACAGAATATCATCCATTGCTCTGCAAACCATGTCCATCTCTTTAGGCTTTGACAAGGCTATAGCAGAATCAATCAGGAGAAGGTCAGCGCAGCAGTCTGATTCAATGGATAAAGACTATTTTCTTGTGTGTATGAACTTTGCAGTTGTTTTTTTATGGTTCTCTGTACTTTACCCTTACTGTCCTGGGATAAGGGCAGAGTGGTATCTTCTGCAGAACAAATCCATCATAGCAGGTAGTGTGTATAGTAGCCATAAGGCTGTATTAGAATGGCCTGTGCATAGGTATATATGTGTGAGTGTGTTTAATAATCATAGATCAGCTGGGTTGTTAAGGCTTGTACATGAGAGGAGAGCTCAGCATCATGGGAAGTAAGGGAAAGCTTTTCTGGTCTCAGTGCCCTTAGCCAGTCAGATGTCACAGCCAGGAAGTGCCCGCCCACTTCAGAAGATGCTGAGGATGAAGTGCTGATTGATATACCAGGCTGTATCTCAGGATAGGAAGAAGTTAGACTTTAAGTCATAACAGCTGATGGGAATCTCTGGCTGTTGTAACTTACTGCAACACAGATAGAAGATGAAAGGGTAAGGCAAGACCTTTAAATTTTTACCTGCCTTCCCACAGCACATGCCCCTTATTCCCTCCCTATAAAGTTGGCTTTATAAAAACCGCATTCTCCCAATTTGAAGGCAATTTCGACCATGACCTCAGACTTGCTGTCATTCAACATAACCCTTCATTGTTGTCATGGATGAAACCTTAAAAAATTGTTTACATCATCAAAAAAGTAGCTTTTTCAGCAGATTCTTTCTTATACAGTCTCTGGCCACAATCTGAGTCCTATTAATAAGTAATGTGGAATAGGTATGTACATAACATAAGGCAATCTGCTACTTCTAGACATGCACAACCATTGTTAAAAAAGATGGGGAGGGGGGCATCAAATATTTCCCCGCTGTCTAAAGCCAATTAGGGCAAGAAACGGTAGGAAATGGATGGGGGGATCACTTCCTTGGACAATGTACAACGTCTTCATGTCAAATTTATAAAAGATCAAAAGTAGCACATTCCATATAGTACAACGTGCATCATTAATATTTCAGAGCTGGAATGGGTCCAGTTGGGAGATACTTTGCCAGATTTACTGTAATAGATTTGTGATTAAAAAAAATTCGGAAAGAAAAGGGTCGGAAGATGTTCCCGGAGAAGCTCCGAAGCTTATTTTAATTCCTAATGAGATAATTAATATGCTACTTCTCAGAGAGTCATTGAACCTAGCATCAAGAGCTAGACATATAGACAAATATGGCATGTCACCGGCTCGGGAAGTGACAAGTTTTCGTGACAAGCTGACACGAGGAGACTCGCAGATGTCAGAGCATTCAGTGACTGAATGATTCCACAAAGGTCAGGCGGGTAATCACCGAGCAGGAGTACAAAGTCAGGGACTGGTAGCGCCAAATGATAACAGACAGGGGGCGGCAGGTCATCAGAAGTGGGGGCATTGCTAATGACAATCATGCGGCAGAGAACTTCTACACAACTTTCACATCTCCGAATGGCCGATTCCGACAGGACTGATGAGCAAAGGTCTTCATAGCATATCCTGCAGATATCACTGACTTGCTCGTCAGTCCTGTCGGAATCGGAATGCCATAAAACCCATTTCTGTCATATGATATGGAGACCACTGGGGAGCACCATATTCAACCTTAAAGGACATCTACCACCAGGATCAAGGATTGTAAACCAAGCACACTGACATACTGGCGTGTGCCCCCTCTGGCAAGTTATGCAAATTAGCCTGATGGGCTCTAGACTCAATAAAAGTGGTTGTCTGTAAAAAAAATATATATATATTTATGGCCGGGTCCGGCTATAAATACAACCAACAACTTGTGCTTAACTTCTGTGGTGCTCGTATTGTCCATCAGTGTCGTGCTGCCTCAGAGGCAGGTGCTTCAACCTGGTGGCCGGTTTTGGCATTGAATATAATGCTGTATCCGCCGTGCAGAGGTTGACGGGTGTGGGTGTTGTCTATGTAACCAAACAATGGCACGGCGCCCACATTTATCAAACAAAGTAAAGTGTGTACTATGTGCAGTGTCCTGTGTAGTGTGCAGGGGGCGCCAGATTCAGGATTTCCGGCTTACGTTCTTCATGAATCTGGGGCCCCTTGCACTGCTCCTACAAAGTGAACAAGCGATTTTTTGGTGTACCTTTAACAAGGGACGTGCAACACACTTCTGTTGGACACTGCATGGCATGATAAATGTGGCGCATGGTCCGATTGAGCACCGGAACCGTTCCCGTTGCTGGGTCCGAATGAAGAGTTTGTAGCACATGTGCGACCACATTCTATGCAAATCTGTGAGATTTGATCGGGAAAACAGCCTCAATGGCCTTTACATTTCCATAACCGGCACATGGAAAGAATCCGTTGTTCCCAGACGAGTAGACGCTCAACCTTATTATCCTGTTGCTGTTTTATGTTTTTCCATCTGTTGCTGTCACTGTTAAACAAATACAACCTGACGTGAATTTCCTACAACTTTGCTCTGGAGTGATAATTACTGAACCTGTAAATAAATGAATGCAACCTGCAGAGACTTCTCCTGGTGTTGTGCAGGTTATACTCCCAATTATTCCGGATTCTCTGCATTTCAGATTTATATACAAAACACTGGTGCAAGTCTCTCCGAGTTTGTGAAAGTCACTACCTAATGTTGTCAGGTAAATGTGTCTATAGTAATCATTCCACAAGGTAGGACTGCTTGTACCATAGAAATATGCAAATACCTTTTCCAAGGTGGGAAATGGAAAACCACACCTCCTTTTGCTGCGTTTAAGGCAGCCCCCTTAACACCAAGCGTGACCTACAAGAAGCCTAATCACATGATGAGGGATTAAGCCAAACCAGTATATCTATTCCAGATGGAACATACTCCAAAAGGGCAGGAGAAAAGTGTGCATCTTGGAAAATTTAATTTCAAATTTCCCAGAATCCCCTAGTGAAGAATCTATGACTTTAAGTCTCCACAAGCCTATAAGGTGGCCTTAATTGGCAAACTCTCCATAAGGAGAACTCTTACTTCCTGACCCTAGTCAATAGCCTCTCATACAGCCAAATCAATTCCCTACACTGTACTGAAGAGACCCAATCAGGTAGAAACAGTTCTGTCTACAGTTCGGAGTCTGTTCCTTCTGGAATAGATATACTGGTTTGGCTTAATCCCACATCATGTTATTAGGCTTCTTTTCGGTCATACATGCTGTTAACGGGGCTGCCTTTCAAAGTAGCAAAAGGAGGCGCAGGTTTCCACTTAACACCTTGGAAATGTATTTGCATACTTCCCAGAATCCCCTGGTGGAGCATCTATGGCTTTCAGTTTCCACACGCTTGTAAGGTGGCCTTAATTGGCAAACACTCCATAAGGAGAACTCTTACTTCCTGTGCCGGAGAAAGAAATGAGAGGTAGCCTTTACGTAGTGTCCTATCTGCAGAGTGAGGGCCACATTTATTGAAGCCCCTGCGCCAGCATCTCCGGTGCTCAGTCGGACTGTGCGCCACATTCATGGACCCAAATTCATGTTTTGTGGTGCACATTCTTCATGAATCTGCTGCTGCCTGCACTGCTCCGACATTGTGCACCAACTATTTTTGGTGCACCTTTAGCATAGGACGTGCAACACAATTCTGTAGCACAGGAGCGCCCCCTTCAGCGCTGATATTTGTATCACTTGAAGACTAGAGCAGCCGCACCACAAAATGGTCACGTGCAACATAAATGTGGCGCGGACACTTCTTAAATACCCGTCTAAGCAGTTTGCACTGAAAAAGACCTGCAAAGTCTGACATAAAACTTGCGTGCAACCCATAGTAAATGTGAGCCAGGGTGTTATAGAGCAGGAGGAGCTAATCATGTTCTAGGTAGCTCAATAATAATATAATCTAAACCTCATTAAATGTATAAAAGTGACTCCACCATAAACCTATAACAAACACTATTCAGGATAATGAATTTCCACTCACTCATCAGAATGTTCATTTATATTTTTATTTCCACCTTACAACATTGAATTAATTTGCCACATCATAAATTACTCGGAAGAAAAATCTGGAAAATTAATGTTTTGTTCCTAATGGGATCCAGACAGAACAAGTCATGGCGGAGCGATAAGGCACAAGGGGACATTGAGAGAATGACAATACGAGGCTGAACCCAGCAATATCATCTGATGTTTTCATTGAGGAATTTTCTGCTAAATTAAGCAGCGACTGAGTGTCAGGCGGAGGGGAAGCGTCTCAGTGACATTACCGGGAGTGTGAGTGACGGGAACGCCATGCGCAGAGCACGGTTAAACAGTGTTAGGTGTAAACGTTTCGGGAAAATGCATAGATTTTGGAAATGTGGATAAACTGAGGACATTTGGGGAAGATTTATCAGAAGTGTCTAAGAGCTGAACTATTCTAGTTGTTGGTCATCGTCTAAATTCTTGGCCGGCTCTTGGTCCATACCTTCATCAAACCTTGACTTGTCTTCAGATCTGTTCCTTGTCCTGCTACTCCAAGAGCCGTACTGGCAAGATGGGACCTTTACAATGAAGTACAACTTACTTCCAAGGACCAATGGTGGACAGAAAGGGTAGCTTGGATTGTGGGTATCTTCTTATGCTGTGAACCTCCATAGGGCCTAAACTCATAGGATAGGGCCTAACTTACTGATGGTCTCAGTAATGAGACCCTCCTAGATCATGATAATGGGGGTCCGATGTATCATCATTGGAGCCTTCGTCGCTCCCCGAGTTGAGCGGAGCAGCCAATCGTGCACGGCCGGGTTGCCCTGTTCATCTCTATGGAGCTGACGGAGATTGACGGGCGTTGCCATTGGCATTCTCCATCAGCTCCATAGAGATGAACAGGACAGCCCGTCTCATCACTGAGACCCCCACTGATCAGCTGTCCTGTTGATGGGGCCTAACATGTTTTTAGGGAAAACCCTTTAATCGATCCCATAAACTGGAAGACCAGGTAACTGGTCTACGTCATAGGAGTCTTCTAGACAATATATTAGAGTCTGGTAGTGGACTCTGTTATAACCAACAAGTTCTCTGCCCCAATTTAGTATCAGTCCGCTAACACCTACCAAAGTGTTGGACGTTGCACTACACACTTACCTATTTCTTATCAAAAGATTCACAAACATTACGGATCACTAAATCTTACTGATGATACATCCTACCGGGTGATTTTATGGATGGAGAGTGGGAACTCAAGGTCATGGTAGGTCCATTATTCCCTGCATCTATTATTAAGTGGTGGGTTTTTTGGACCCAATCTGACATCCCTGTTAATGACCAAAGTCCACTAGATGGTTCTCCTGCCCCCTGTAGTATAGTTGAGCATTAAATAGTGACTACGTTTTGTCCGTCATTTCTATCCATCTTCTTCCTAGGTTCCTAAATGTTGATAACTATAAGGTGACTCCGAGGTCATTATCTTCAACTTCTTGAATTTTATAATCTTATATCGCCCTTTTTAAAAGGCCAGATCCTTCTTTATCTCCAACCTTGACTTTTTAAGATGCAATGTAATTACCTTCCAGTTCTCCTTTTCATTACTTCATACAGTAAGTCAACTACCCCAGAAATAAAGTATTCAATGTCAGTACAATGAGTTTGAGAGTCCCATTTTCTTGGAAGACATGTAGACTTTGGTTTTGTCCTTGGGGCAAGACGCAGCGTATCCTTTGTCTAAAACAAAGTTACTCCACCAGGTAGACCTGAGTCAATCTTTAGTATTCTGCATAATCATCTATCTTCTGACCATCAATCCCAGATTATTGGAGCTTTCCATTCAGAACCTGACTCCAGTGTGACTCCATGGATCTTATTTCTTACAAGATTTGGCCTTTCATTCACTAGACAGAGGCAGTAAATAGTCAGAATGCCAAACGTGTCCATCAGACTGGGTCGGCCGTATCACGGGTTGCATAGCACTTGTACCTGTATATTGGCTGCCTGTGATCCTTAGACCTCTGTAAGTGTTCGGTAGAATCAAATCCAGTAGAATAGTCTAAAATGGATGTATTTAGCTCCTGGCTGTGCTGATGCACAAGTCTACACCAGGTTGTGCTTGGTGTAAAATTGTGTTTTACCCTGCCTGAATGGGTGCAGGCAGGGGCGGATTAGGACTGAACCCATTATACAAGTCTCAAAGTGCCATCCTACATATTGTACTAGAATTAAACTTTTTGGGGAATGGAGGATGCATCTCTTCTGCCTGCATTTAATCTGTGGTTTCAGGACCTTTGAAGGACTTTCAAAAGTTTTGAAATGGCTCTCTCTCATTTGTATTCACAGCAGGAACAAATGCAGGAGTATTTCATGGGTAAAGGTCCTTCTCGGTATAAAATTTGGTGGGTGGTTTGGGTGGCCATGGGTTCTGTAGAAGGTTGGGGCCCCGGGCTACTGCCCAAACTGTCTATATAATAATCCACTACTGGGTGCAGGCTACAGTTTCTGTGCAGGTGTGTTGAAGGAACACCATGGGGAACACTGGGTTACTCCCCAACCGGACATTCCCGCCTTCCCATCCTCTCCTCGCCGTAAGGGGGGGAAGTAACACAATTGTGATTATTTCAGGGCTTGCACATTTAGGCATATAGTAGCCCTGATAATGTCACCAATAGTTGAGAAAACCAAATTAATATGCTTTGTACATTAATTATACAGGCAGTCCCCGGGTTACATACAAGATAGGGTCCATAGGTTTGTTCTTAAGTTGAATTTGTAATTCAACTTAAGACGAAACTATATATTTTATAATTGTAGTTTCAAAATTTTTTGCTGTAATGGGACCAAGGATTATCAATAAAACTTCATTACAGACACCTTACAGCTGATCATTGCAGTCTGGGACTATAGTAACATCCAGAGAGGTCACAGTGGGCAGAGGGGTCCGTCTTTAACTAGGGGTCGTCTTTAAGTCAGGTGTCCTTAAGTAGGGGACTGCCTGCACATATATTTCTAAATTTCTGAATAACGCTTGTTACAAACAATTTTATTCAAAATCTTTTTCATTTTAATTCTAATACAGTAGTAGGAGAATGTTGGAGGAAGGAGAATCTGCAATGTTCTGTGAGTGTCATGCTGTGAGAGAGGAGAAAGAACAGCCGGGGGAGACATTTCATTGTCTTAGAAGACGCGGTTTTAAACCAGGAAGAGTCCGCCCCCTCAGCAAGCATGGAGGGAAAATTTACATCTACAGAATCCATTAGAGGGAAGTAAAAAAAGAAAGACCACACATCTACCGCTCCCTAAAGAGACATCATAGTGTTAGTTCTCATAACCTTGAATGCATTTTACAGCATTTCCCGATTGCAAAATATTGTACAAAAAAGTAAAAAATAGATGAGGCCTAACTTTCACGGAGAGAGAGAAAACACAAGTGATCTGTTGTATGATGCTCCTCTATTCATTTTTTTCAAGAAGTGATATGACTTTCGCTCAGTTTTACCCAGGATTGATGCTCAAAGTCTTGTTATCAATCAATCATACATAAGAGCCGATAGTACTCACCTCAAGACCACACAGCTCTTAATTCCTCTGCCTTAGATTAAGACATTTTTTGATGAGTGGCCACCTGCCGTCTGCCGTGAAAGATTCCTTCCCTCTGCCCTCCGCCAGAAGAGCATTTATCAGACGCAAGTGGCTCGCTGCAGAAAAGTATTGATCATATCCTGACTTGTGTATATTTTTTAGGGGTCGGTTGAGAAAGAGCAATGTCGTTCATCAGCTGGGATAAGCCTTAGGGAGATTCTCCATGGACCTGATATACTCTACCTGTCAGTCTTATAAGTTACTGGTAACCCTGGACGTCAACAAATGTTGACCTTCTGAACCGGGGCACGTCTCAGCATGTTTTATTATATTGTTAGGATGCAAGGTAATTGTCAACAATATCATTGAAGCTAACGACGGGAAGAACATTGGCTATCTTATGACGATAGTATCTGTCAAGGGGCAGGATATATTATAAAACGAGTATACAGTCATTTCATGAGGCTGATGGATCATAGTCATATGATAGTATCTAATCATAGTGCAGAGGATAAGGCTGGATAAAAACGTAGGTCCATTAAAGGGGTTATCCGGGTTTTAAAAATAACTGAGGCCCCGGCTTTGGAGGTCTATTTAAAAATAATAAACATGTACTTACCTCGTCCGGTGCCGCTGATGTCCCGCGCCGCGGCCGGTCTTCTCGATGCGCCGGTTTCATTACAAGGGCGCACAGGGAGCTCCCATCCGACACCATCTCCCAGCGCTTATAATGCTAAGAGATAGGGACGGATGGGAGGAGCCGTCCACATCGCGGACCGGAAGCTCTTTGTGCGCGGCTTCCGTGCCCCTGTAAACAAACAGGGGCACGGAACGAAGGGACCGCGGCGCGGGACATCGGCGGCGCCGGAGGAGGTAAGTACATGTTTATTATGTTTAAATAGCCCTCCCCAGCCCGGCTATAAGAAATTTTTAAAACCCGGATAACCCCTTTAAGTCCAATCTATACCAGTGTAGATCTAAAGGAAGGCAAACCAAAAAAAGAAAAGAAATAAATACATAAGAACATAAGGATAATGCCACTTGGCTCATTGATTTAAAGGGGTTGTCAGAGACTTTTAAAAAACTTCTGTGTGGATGAAGAAGAGGCTGTTTAAAAAATGTCCCGTGCCGCCCTCTCTCCGCTCCGTGCCACTGTTTGTTCACAGGGACATGGAAGCTGAGTTCCAAGGTGGCCGGCCACGTCCAGCCATCCCCATTGCCAATGCTGTATCAGGTGCTGAGATATGGGGACGAGTAGGCATGGCCGGCAGGAAGCTTGGCTAAGCGTAGCATTCGTACTCCTGTAAACCAAATGGGGCACGGACCAGAGAGAAAGCAACACAGGCCACCGGCCACAAATAAATTTTTGAAAAGATTCGGAGAACCCCTTTAAGGGCAACATCACAACCTAAAGATCTAATTCCCATCTAGTTCTCATAATATTTTGACTTTCTACTATAAAAAGTAAGCAGGCTGCTTTTGAACCTGTCCAGTGTGTTGGAAGAAGGAAAAATGGACCTGCTTGGAAATTGAAGTGACCTTGTCGAAGTTTAATTTGTCATTGCTAGAAAACTGGGTCAAAGACATTACAAAATTTTAGATCTTGTGGGGAGTTACCACGTGATAGAGGTTAGTACATAATTAAAGTGGTCCAAGGGAGGTCAACTGGTAGACCAAATGTAGGGTCATGATGATCCCAGGCTCATTGATGCCTGTTGGAAGCATCAGCAGATAAAATATTTCTGATGGTCCATCCTGAGTCAACAGTTATAGACATTTGTAGCTTCCAAATAAAGTTTTCTTAGCTTGGCCTTACTAGATCCATCTTTGTGATAGAGCCGGAGACCACTGTAGGATCCTCTGGATCTGTGGTGGGCCAAATTGATTGGGAATGAAGGCCTTTCTGCCAGACAATTTAATCTACACCATCAAGTTGGCATATTGTGAGCCATAATGTGCACCATTATAGTGTAGTGATAAATCTCTCAGGCCCCCTCCACTAATCCCTGTCCCAATTTGCCATCTTTTGGAAAAAGTGGCATTAGAAGTGCAGATATCTCTGTATTAAGCTCTCTGCTCTTCTTATATTTAACCAGAAGCCTGTTTTACTCAGAGAGGGGACTGGGAAGACTATGGAAAAGCTCAATGCAGAGATCTCGGAGCACAGCAGTGTGAGGACATCCAATAAGTCCACCTATCATCATTCAGGGCTGCCATCAGGGGGGTTTAGTGTGGCTGTGTTCAGGGGGCTCCAAGGAGGAGAAAGGGCCCTGAGTCACAGAAGCCCCCCCTTCTTTCTAGCTGCAGGGAACTCACTGGGGGTCATTTACTTACCTGTCAGAGGAGTTCACCCGAAGTGCATTGTTCTGACGATAATGAACTGTGCCGCGATTCACTAAGATCGTGCGCCCGATATCCTGCATGTGTCGCTTCCCCGCTCAGGTCCCTGGAGTTCACCATCTTCTTCCCAGTGCATATAAGTGCATTGTCTTGCGACACAATTCTAAAGTTAAATCCCATGCTCAATCCGAATCCGCCGGATCGTCTGACAGCCCGCCCCCTCATTTCTGCTTTATAAAAGACGGCGCGATTGCTCCAAAATCCATTTGTGTGACACAATCCCCTTCTAAATACCTGACCCAGCCGTGCCATCCCTGAAAACACAGTCGGAAATGCGATCTGCGGACCCTTAGTAAATAAGCCCCACTGCACACAGGGGTGGATGATCATTCTGTGGGGCGGGGGCCCACAAAATTTGCTAGTCCGGGACCCAAATTCCTAGTGGCGGTCCTCAATCCATTATTCACAGTCCTGCTGCTGCATACACAATGATATGATTATACAGATCCCCAGGGTCAATACTTAACACCTGTAAAAAGTCCCTTTAAACCACATTGGGGGTCATTTACTAAGGGCCCGATTCTCATTTTCCCGACGTGTTACCCAAATATTTCTGATTTGCGCCGATTTTTCCTGAATTGCCATGGCGCACGCTATCGGATTGTGGTGCATCTGGCGGACCTCGGCGGACTTCAGCGCAGCAACGACACCTAGTGGACATCGGAGGAACTGCCTTAGTGAATCGCCGGAAGACCCGAATCCACCTCAGAGAACGCGCCGCTGGATCGCGAATGGACCGGGTAAGTAAATCTGCCCCATTATGATAAAGTGAAGGGAGTGAACAATTATCCTCCTTCAAAATCCGGCAAAATATATTCATCCCTTCAGAGGTAATTTAACATATTGATAGAATTGGTCTTTGACAATGTTTTTGTTGTTAAAATATCAAACTTGATGTATTCAGTGCGGAGATAACAATATCCTACAAATTGTTGGATGGCGCATCCTGCACCTTCTTGCCTCCTCATAGATTTGCACAGGAAGGTTACTGGATAACTGTGTGCGAGGAAAGCAGGAGGTGATGCAGACGCTTTTTTACAGTCATTTGTGAATCATCACTTTGCTGTCAGGATAAAACATCTGTGTTCTAACAATATAACAACAGTATCAACACAATTACCTCCTATAGATCATTTCATTCATCTCCTTAATCACAACTTGCAATGTATAAGGCATGGGGCTCATTAAAAACCACATAACACAGATCAAACGCCTTCCTTTCATCTTACATGCAAAGAAGAGGCTGGCTAATAGTAATGCAGGCGATGCCTAAGAAGATCTGGAACTTCAAAATCGTCTTACACTGAATGTTCACTGAATAGTTTTTTCAGCAGCCACCACTAGGGGGAGCTTTTGAGCTCACTGCATACTGTTTATACTAAGAATTTAATAAAAGTGTGTATGTTCTTAGCCCTCCCATGTAGTTGGTGGAGGAAGACTGAATTTTCACATGTGAAAAGATATTTCAGTATTAAGTTCTCAGTATTCAAGGTATATTACTAATAGAATCTGATAAATCAATATATTTCAGAGCAGCTCCAAATCCCTTTCATATAGTTATAGAGATAATACTAATTATTCAGTTATTTTCGATCCATAGGATAGGGTATAACTTGTTCATCATGAAGTTCTGACAGCTAGACCCTCTTTGCCCACCAATTACACAAATGCCATGGTCCAGCAGATTGTGCGGTGGTTAGATTTTGACCCCACTTATCTTTTTTGATAGCCTGTCCTCAAAGGTTATCAACATACTGGGGCTTATTTACTAAGGGGCGCGGATCACACTTACGTTGGACTGGTCATAGTTTTGGGATCTGCGCAGCTTTGACAGGTATTTAGCAGGGGATTGTGTTGCACACGTTCGGATTTTTGCGAAGCTGCGCTGGCTTTCATGCGACAGAAATGGGGGGGGGGATTTAACGTTCAATTTGTGTTGCAAGACAATGCACTAACATGCACCGGGAAGAAGAAGGTGAACTCCATCGGACCTGAGCGGGGAAGTGACACATGCAGTGATATCGGGCACATGATCTTAGTGAATCGCGGCACAGTGCATGATCGTTGGACAATGCACTTTGGGTGAACTCCAACGGCCGGTAAGTAAATGAGCCCCACTGATTTCAAAGAACCTCCAAAGAACTTCTTAATATGAGAAAAAGTTTTAGTGGGTCAACTAAAGCTCACCTCTTTGGAGGTCTACTGTTTCCAGAGTGGGCTCTCTGGACCACAGAGTTTACAGTATTGCTGAACCGGAAGTAGTAATGTCCTGTTCACTACAAAAGACCTAGACATCACTTGCAAGATGTGGATGATGCCCATCATATTGACCAATGAGTAATTACAGGAGCCCAGTAGACCACCGGTATAAAAAAAATGGCCCCTTTGGTTATTTTCTAATACTGGGGCACATTTACTAATGTGTGGACTTTCATGCAACACAAATCAGGTGCCACAAGTCATGCCCTCACATACACAGGAAAGAAGATGGTGAACTCTGGCGGACCTCAGCGGGGAAGTAACACATGCAGGATATCGGGCGCGCGATCTTGGTGAATAGTGCCGGACTTTCTCCTTATCGGACAGTCCGGATCAGGGATTGCGACAGGACCGGGTAAGTAAAAGTGCCCCACTGTTTGGCTTATAGTGAGAATCTTTTATTTTTACCTTGAAAGTAGCTTTCGATTGTCCTAGTTTGGATAAAGGCAAATACAAATAATATGGGACTTTCCCTTTAAGAGAACGCAATACGTGAAATTGAATGCCATGAAAAGCCGTAGACAATCCGCCTGAGCTTCGCCGAGTACAACCTCAGCTCTGTGTTATCTCCGTAGCTATTAAAAGAAGAAAGCAGGCATTGTCCACAGCACAAAACCTCCATCCAGCTCTGTCCTTTGTTGAGTATCCGTACAAGTGGTGTCTTCATTATAAAGACCACAGCAAGAGGCACCGGAACAGCGTAAAAGCCTCACGGCGATGACATGTACCATCCGTGTGACGGTACCTGAAGCTATTGACTTGGTTTAGCCTCGTCACCTTCTTGGTCAATGTCCTCCTCCATCTACCACATGTGCTAAGAGGTCTATGTTTTATCTCACGCTCAAAGACACAAAGCTCCGACCAATGTACAGGTCAAAGGAAATTCAGCTTCTACCGGGCGATCATCTTTGTCATCTTCATTGAAAAGTTCAGGTAAAGCTGAAACATGACTGGAAGTGATTGTCAGACATTAGCCGACAATTCTGCCGAAAGCTGTTTTTTGCGGATTACTGCCTACGAAGAAGCATAAACGAGGCCTCATTTTTGGGTACAATGAACGCGGCAGGTTTGGAGAGAGAGGAACACAATAATATGCACATGTGATAATACAAGTACAAGGAAAATGACTGCCAGGAGGAAGACGGCCGACGTTTCCCCGAGTGCCCCTGAAAATTCATGTTGGGTTGGCGGCTCGGAAGACATAAAATAGCACAGCATGAAGGCATTATTCCCAAATCCTCCCGGCTTTGTGGTGGAAATCATGAGGAAACCACTGATTGTGGAAAGTATGCAGGTTGCTGTTTGTGCCTCTGCCAGATCATTAATTGCGCTTTCCTTTATCAAAGGCCCAGACTTAATCACTCGGGGACAATTTTCTGCTTTGCAAACACTCCCCCACCCTCCTGCAGGTCACCATTTTCTACCTTTCTGAAGTCAGGACAGTATTTTCACCATCTTACTTATGGATTTCTTACCGTCTAAGACCCTGTTTGCAAATCCTCTGGTGTGACCTGATTAATATACAAATTCTTCAGTAATAATTGTAGCAAAGCTTAGGTATTTATTGTTCTGCAGCTCTAAATTAAAATTTGGAAGCCCATTCATTAGGGTTAAAAGTCTAAATTAAAGAGGCAGCATCTATCTATCTATCCATCTATCTATCTATCTATCTATCTATCTCCTATCTATCTATCTATCTATCTATCTATCTCATATCATATCTATCTATCTATCTAGCTATCTATCTATCTATCATCTACTGTAGGAAAGAGGGCAGCAACTCCGTAGTACTAGAAAAGGTGAAGCTTTATTCTGTGCAATTTTCGGCGTTTAAGCACGCCTTTTAAGCTTGAAAAAGGCGTGCTTAAACGCCGAAACGTTGCACATGGAATAAAGCTTCACCCTTTTCTACGTACCTCGGGTGCTGCCTCTTTCCTACATAAACTAGACGGACCCCGGCAAGGGACCTACGGCTTCTGCACCCTGCTTTCCTGTGCTGCTTTGGACTTTCCTTATTTTCTATCTAGCTATCTATCTATCTATACTATCTATCTTCTATCTATCTATCCTACCCCTATTAATTATCTTCTCATCTCGCATCTATCTATCTATTTTATCTATTATCTATCTATTCGATCAGATCTTCGAGCGTACCAGAGTCTATCTATCTATCTATCTATAATATAGATATGCCCACTCACCCATGTCCACCAGGCTGCATAAGGCTCTTAGGCGCCGAAACTTGTTCTTTACCAATCTTTTGTACTCTTAAACCGGACATAAGACTTTCACTTTCCGTTTGACCATCACGTTTGGGTGCTGAACATTTTCTGTTATACTGGAGACTGGAGCCGTCGTGACGGGCTTGCACCCATACGCGCTACTACTGAACAACGTGTGTCGTTGGAACTTCTAAAAAGTATCTTCGATCTATCATCTTATCTCCTATCTATCTATCTATCTATCTATCTATCTATCTATCTCCTATCTATCATCTATTCTATCTATCTATCTATCTATCCATATCTAGCTTACATCTATCTATCTAGCTATCTATCTATCACTATCTAGCTACTCAATATCTATCTCCTATCTCTATCTATAATCTATCTATCTAGCTATCTATCTCTCCTATCTATCTCAAGATTCTCATATCCTATCATATCTATCTACTTCTATCTATCTATCATCTATCTATCTATCTAGCTATCTATCTATCTCATATCTACTATCTAGCTTATATCTATCTATCTCATATCTATCTAGCTATCTATCTATCACATATCTACTATCTCATATCTTATCTATCTATCTATCTATCTATCTATCTCATATCTATCTATCCATCTATCTATCTTCTAGCACATCTCTATCTATCTCATATCTATCTCAATATCCTCTACTAGTCATCATTATCTATCTATCTATCTCATATCTCCTATCTTCTATCTCCTATCTAGCTATCTATCTATCTTCTATCGATCTATCTATCTATATCATAGTATCTATCTATCTTCTATCTATTCTATCACAATATCCTATCTACTATCTATCTATCTATCTATCACATATTATCTATCTCATATACATCTATCTATCATCTATCTAGTCTCTCTATCTATCTATCTTCTATCTATCTATCTATCTATCTATCTATCTATCTCATATCTATCTATCTCATATCTATCTATCTATCTATCTATCTATCTATCTATCTATCTCATATCTATCTATCTATCTATCTATCTATCCATCCATCCATCTATCTATCTATCTATCTATCTATCTATCTATCTATCTATCTATCTATCTATCTATCTATCTATCTCTAGACATACCTGCAGAACATTGGGCCACATTTATCACTTTTGTACGCCTAAGTGTAGTAGTTGCGCCTAAATTCTGGCGCACTGTTTTGCCAGAATTATCATCAACTGTGATAAGGTAATTTCCTGCCTCTAATTAATCACTTTATTTTAACACAGTTTAGGCGCAATTTTGGCGCAGTTTAGGCGCAATGTTAGATTCGGGCACTTACATGTGATCCTGCTACAAGCTCCTCTCTGCTTCTCCCACAGCCCAGAATGAAGATAACACTCACACCCAGCACCCAGTGACCTCCTCAGCAGTGGCTTCTCCTGGAGGAGATCCCCCAGTGCTGATCTCCTGCTGCAACCCTGTAATTCGACACAGTATCCCCCTCAGATACACTGGTGATACTGTGCAGAATTACACTGGGGACACTTTTCTGTAGTTTCTGCAAAATTCTGCATAGTTCTGATCTCTTGCTCTGAGCTCAGGATTCTGCAGAATGTTTTGTAAATAGAAGGTGATGAACTGTAAATAGAGGCTGCAGCTCCTGTCTGTAGTGTATGTAGTGGGCCACATGTATCGCTCGTTTTTTCTGTAGTTTTTGCGCCTTTTCATTCAGGCGCACGGTTTTTGTACCATTTTTGTGACTAAACGCCAATCTAGCCAAGCAGCAAAAATAACCAGCTTTCCCTCATCTATCTTACCAATCCAGATGTTTTGCTGCGCCTAATGATATTCATCACTTGCAACTTTTTCATTTAGGCGCAAAAACGGACGCAAAAACACTCCAGCCCGAAGGTGGCGTTAACTGAGAAGGAAGCACTGAGCCCCTTTGCTGAACAGCTCATTTCTAGCAGCAGAGCTCAGCCAGACACTGGAACATATAATAGATACATTAGATACTCTGCAGACAGGAGCTGCAGACTCTATTTACAGTTCATCACCTTCAATTTACAAAACATTCAGCAAAATCCTGAGCTCAAAGCAAGAGAGCTCAGAACTTTGCAGAATGTTGCACATAGTACAGACAAGTGTTCCCCATGTAGCAGGATGATCACACTGGTGTCTGAGGGGGATACTGTGCAGAATTACAGGGGTGCAGTAGGAGACCAGCACTGGGGGATCCCCTCCAGGAGAAGCCCCTGCTGAGGAGGTCACTGGGTGCAGGGTGTCACACACCTGGGTGCTGCTGTGAGTGTTATCTTCATTCTGGGCTGGATTACATGTAAGTGCCTGAATCTAACATTGCGCCTAAACTGCGCCAAAATTGCGCCTACACTGAGTTAAAGTAAAGTGATTAATAAGAGGCAGGAAATTTCCTTATCACAGATGGTTGTAGCTTGTGATAATTCTGGCAAAACAGTGCGCCAGAATTTAGGCGCAACTACTACACTTAGGCGCACAAAAGTGATAAATGTGGCCCAGTGTGTCTATTATCTGTTTACAGTGTCTGTAATGTCCGTATTATCTGTTCTAGTGTCTGGCTGAGCTTTGCTGCTAGAAATGAGCTGTTCTGCAAAGGGGCTCTGTGCTTTCTTCTCCAAAGCGGCTGGAGTGTTTTTGCGCCCGTTTTTGCACCTAAATGAAAAAGTTGCAAGTGATGAATATCATTAGGTGGAAAAATACATTCCCTGCTCTACCATTAACGCACAAGACATCAGGTTGTGTATCCACCAATCAATGATCACATGATTACAAATATTTGGTCTCCTGACCATATTCTGGACGCCATAAGCTGCGCTCTATCCTAGCTTTCATCCATCCCAGGTGAGACCTCAGAGAAGCAAGATAAAGCCCTTGATGAGTATAAACCTCAAGTTGCAATCTACAATTCCCAAAATATTCTTCATAGTCTCATGCATAATTAAAGGCAATGTAAGAAAGTGCTTTTAGCCTCGCCGGCTTCTACCTGCTTCCAGGTATACTAAAGGGTCTGATACTGTAATTTATAGTTGTTAGACACAAACCTATCGACCTGTCTGTAATGATCTGTGTACTACTAGCAGTTAAAAGGTTAATTTTAGATTATTAACTCTGCAGTATTGTAATATCTGATTTTTTTTTTTCTGGCTTTCAAACCCTGCGAGCTGATTGATTTTCAATAGTCTGCTTTTAGTATTGTAGCCAAAAGTCAATTAACAAAAAGCAGTAAAAGCAGCAGAAGAACATTTCCAGCAGGTGCACAAAATCCATCCAAGAGTGAAACTCCGAGCCAAACAAAACTCCCGCCTGCGATGGACGTGCTCCATCCAGGTAGAGCGGCTCCACGGGCTAAGAATGAACACAATTCAATTGTCCTTAAAAGTAGAAGAGCTATAGAGTCATTTCTGAGAGATGGAAAATCCCAAAATAGCTTGGAATTAGTCATCGGAGTGGAGCTCACCTCATCCGGTAACGTCATTACCCCAGGTAACCCCATTTTAGAGTCACTTGTTTACAGTCATATATATAAAAGAGATAACCAATAGCTTAATTCAGCCATGGAGACTATTTCTGATTTAGGGTACTACTAGAGGGTTCAGAGGCTTCATATCCACAAGCTTTAGGGTTACTGTGTCTCTCTCTCATATGAATAGATTTTGCATTGGTTCATGACTGTAGGGACCATATAGTAGGACACATCCAGCAATTCCATACCAAACCCCACACACATGAGCTCAAAGTTCGGTCAAGGGTGCATGCAGGGGGTTGTAGTGTGACTGATTTTAGGGGGCCCCATGCAGGGGTGAACTAAGCCTGTCTGCTGCTCAAGGCGAGCCATATAGAGACGCCCCATCCTCTAGCACAGTGATGGCTAACCTATGTCACTGGTGCCAGAGGTGGCACTCAGAGCCCTTTCTGTGGGCACTCAGGCCTTCACCAGAGATGACTGCAGTCCCAGACAGCCTAGGACTTGCTGTGCACAGATGTATTTTAAAGTGACAGCGTTACCTGGGACTATTTTCTGTTTTATTGGTGTCCTCAGGGTCACTGTGACAGAGCAGGGAGTGTAAATCACAAATTAAATTTCTGTGTTGGCACTTTGCGATAAACAAGCGGGTCTTTGTTGTAGTTTGGGCACTCGGCCTCTAAAAGGTTTGCCATCACTGCTCTAGCAGGAGGTGCGCCGCCTGTGGCGAGATTCTCAACTAGTCTCATGGCTGGTGCGCTCCTGGTCCCAAGTCACAGAAAACCCTCCTTTCTTCCCAGGTTTCTAGGGGTGGCGTCCAGGAACTCCTTTATATATCTGCCCAGTCCCCTTGCACCTTGCTGGTTTTACTAGTCTCCTCATGCCTGTTTCCTGTGATCTCATGTTATTTCTTGCTGTTCTGTGTATCCAACCTCTGTTACATTTACTCAACCTCTCCTTAGTGATACGATTCTGTGCTTTTGCCTCCATCTTGGTTTTGAGCTTGTTCTATCTGACGCTGCTTGTTTGCCTATTTCTATGGTTTTTCCCTCTGTATCCTAAAGTGAATACTGGTTTATCTCTGATTTCTTGCTAACTGTCCAGCAGCTGCCAGAAAAAGTTTTCCCTGTCACTTTTCAGGGTCTCTCAGGGTCTGATAGTTAGGTTCCTAATAGAAGGTTTGCCCTTATCAGGGCGGCTTATCTACTTTATGCAGCTGGTAGCTGCATTTCCATCTGTTACCTCCATAGTCAACAAATTAATCAACAGAATAAGAAGGATCACAGTGCAGACCCCTGGGGAGATCCATCAGCATGTGAGAGGGCAAGTGATGAGTGACGCACTTCTCAGCTTCATATACCTTCTGGTTAAATGTTTTCTCGTCATAGGTTGATAATGGAAAACCCTCCTCGTTCACCTGAGAGATTGATGTGTTAAAACAGGCCGCAAAGCCGTTAATTAAATCGCGTCGACATGTAAAAATTCTTCAGCGTTCCCTAATCTCTTCTGTGTTGTGCAGTGTATCATCTTAGTGACTTTCCCGGGTGTCAGGGCACCTTTCATGGAAGTGGAGATAGCTATCAGACGTACGGCTTTGCTTCACTCCACAACCTGCTAATTTGATAACATTTGCTTATCACATTAACACTGCTGGGACAATGTTCTGGAATAACACGACACATGTTACAAGAATCTCTCGCAACTTTACATTTCACCGATGTCCCCAAAGGGCAAAACGAGTTCAGAAGGAGCACAACGAGTTTAAGGAATAAGAACTGGCAGAGCGTAATTATGCAGCTAAATGTTAGGCTTGGCGTGATATCTGGGACTTGACTAGATAGAAACAATAGCAATGACGTTCATGTAAGATTAAAGATACTCAAATGGCACATAGATCACGTAGAAGGTCAAATTTACTAAGTCGCCAAAGGAAACAAAGGGGCACATTTACTAAGGGTCCTGCGGCTGCAATTCCGTGGGTTTTTCCCGAATATTTCCGATTTGCACCGTTTTGCGCTGAATTGCCCTGGGTTTTTTAGCACACACGATCGGATTGTGGCGACTTGGCGTGACAGGAATCGGGGGGCATATCCGTCGAACTACCCGATGGATACGGGCAAACCACAGAATTTTAAAAAAGTATTGTGTCGCAAGATCAGCACCTACATGCACCGGGAAGAAGAAGGTGAACTTCGACGGACCTCAGCGCAGCAGCAACAACTGCTGGATATCGGGCGCACGACCTTAGCGAATCCCGGCAGACCCGAATCCTCGTCAGACAACGCGCCGCGGAATCACGACCGGACCGGGTAAGTAAATGTGCCCCACTGTGTTTTTCCAAAACCCTAGAGAAGCCCCTGAGGGCAGATGTATCCAAAAGAAAACAGTGCACTCACTTGACCCAAAGTTCCAGGTTTTTGGCAGTCTCTGGTTTCTCATCACTGCCAGCTGGGCCAGGAGTGCCAGAGGTCATGTATCGTCTTCAGACGATCGTGGTCTAACTAGTGACCCATGACATAGATCAAGAGACCCTTGACCCAGCCAACAATTCTGAAGCACCACAGACCACCACAACACTAGAATTGGAGCCAGTGGAGAGTAGGCTGAATTTTTGTTTGTTTGCACCTGCCTCGACAACGGTAGGATTCCAGAAATACTCTTTTAATAAGAAATGGTTCTGAAGGTGGTGCCCATATTTTACAAAGGCTTCAGTCACTCCTTTTCCTTCACTTAAAAAACTTTATAAGTATAAGTGGAGAGATAACAGAATAGTTATCGATGGGGTCCCGGAAGTGAGACCATTTTTTGTAGCCTCCCATAAACTTCAATACCTCCTATGTTTGGGGGCACTTTCCTAAATTGTGAATACAATATGTGTTCTTAGTGGGAGATACTTTTCATAACTATATTATTTTGGGGTATTGGGGCACATTTACTTAGCCGGTCACTCGAGTTTGCAGAAAGTGCATTGTCCATGTGTAATGCTGCGTGCCGCGATTCACTAAGATCATGCGCCGGAAAACATGAATGTGTCGCTTCCCCGCACTGGTGAGACAGAGTTCACCATCTTTTTTGTGGTTTAACATAGGGCGTGCGACACAATTTGAAAGTGAAATACGGCGCTCGGTCCACTCGGTCCGATCAGTCGGGCTGTCCGCCAACATGCCCCCTAATTTTGTGTTGCATGGAAGACAGCGCAGCTGAGCTTATAAAGGAATGTGTGCACCAAAATCGCAACACAAACACTTATTAAATACCCTTACAAGCTGTTTTGGCCATGAAGACAAGGAACAGTTTGACTAAAGTGTGTCGCAAAGTGGCGCAAAGCCCTTAGTAAAAGTGATAACACATCATTGTATTGAGCTGGTCTCATGTAAAATTAACCAAATTTGAGTTGTGGATAGACATTTCTGTAGTTTTAGATTGGGATTCAAGGACATATCCCATACGGTTCCTTCGTACTGTACATGTCACATAATTACAATGGATCCAAGCACAGGGCAATCGCCCAATAGTAAGTTAAGAAGATTGTATCGGACACCAATAATTTACACTTTTGTAGACCATTTAGGTCTATCAGTGTTAATACTGAAAGTAATTTGACAAATGTGGATTTTGGTAGAAACGGGAATACGTATAGATGTACAGTCTACACTTAAGAGCTTCTCTTCCACCTTCAAATTAGAGTCACAATCACTTACTGTAGTCCAGTCTTTGTCAATGTGTTCAGTAATTGTAGACCTGATATACCGACGCCAACCTGGTGGCCATGTTTGTGAAACTTTTTAGGAGACCACATCTTGAAAAAAAACCACTCATGATCTGGACCGGGTTTTTCATTCATAGGTAGCAACCATGGATCATGGAATTCCACCATCTTGAAGACCACAATTTTGATTTTTATGAAGGTGTCGCAGCTTGCGTTGCGAGTGTGATGCGAGTTCATCGCATCACACTCGCTAGTGTGGAAGGGGCCTAAGCGGGTGCAGCTAAAGGGCTAATAACAGGTTTACAAGGGTATAAATCGATTTTCCATTGGGGTCTGACCCTGGCATTGACAAGGGTGAAAATTGCAGTAAAAATCCACAGCATTCTGTATAAATGTGCACACAATAGGGAATGGCTATAGAGATTACAATGCTAGAATGCAAAAATAATGAAAATTTTAAAAAAAATAAAATCACCCCAATTTAGCTAGAACTGATATAAAATGTAATATACAGTAAAAATCACAAGCAGGTATCAGTTTAGGTATCACTGCGTTTCAAACAAAATATGAAAACAGTTATTACAGATGGTGGAACCCCTATGGAACCCAAATGTCTGAAGCGCTACTTTTACACCATTTTACATACCATAAAAAAACTGATCCCACAAGAAAGTGCCACAAATGTGGGGGGGTTTTTTTGCCAATTTTAATCACATTTTGATTTTTTTCCAGCTTCCCAGTACAAGCCATGATATTATAAATAATGTCATGGAGTAGTAAAATTTGTTATGCAGAAAATAAGCCCTCACACAGCTCTGTACACAAAGAAATGTAAAAGATATGTAAAAAGTTACAGATTTTTAAATGTGGGGGAGAAAAATGAACAGAAAAAATGCTGCATCCATAAGGGGTTAAGAAATCTTCAAATATATATATAAAAAAAAGATCTGTCAAGTTATGTAGTATACAGGGTATGTCCCACCTGGGCCCAGTGATTGGTCTATTTTAGTCTTATTGACGTGACATTGCACTTCATCCCGAGATGGGCTGAGCCCTCTCCATGCAAGGTGGGCCTTTGCCGCATATTGCAGCAAACACCCACCGGTAACACCAGCGATCAGTGGCAGTCCTGACCTGTAAATGCCTCTAGTAAGGCCCCTTCTACACTGGCGTTTTTCACGCGCGAGTTCTGCGCGTGCATTTGACGCGCAGAACTTGCATTGCACTCTGTCCCATTGTATTCAATGGGTCTTTCTTCATTTGCGTTGTTTTGCACGCGCTTGCTTGCGTTCGTTTGCACGCGCGTCAAAATCGCAGCATGCTCTATTTTTGCGAGTCACGCGCAATTTTCACGCCCCATTCAAGTCTATGGAGAAGTTCTAAGAACTTTATTCCAGCAACATGTTTGTGTCCTGCTGTTTGCTTGCGATGACCTGAGCTGGCCCAGACAACCAAACTATTTGAACTTCACTTAGCTTGACCGTGGTTAGCTCCCAACTACACACTGGGGGTCATTTATTAAGGGCCCGAATCGCAATTTTACGTCGGTTTACACGAATTTTGCAGATTTTCCCTGAATTGCCCACGGGATTTCGATTGGATTGTGGCGCATCGGCGCCGGCATGCACGCAGTGGAAATCGGGAGCGTGGCCATCGGAAGACCTGACGGATTCCGAGAAATCCCCACATTTAAAAAAAAAAATGTGTTGCTTGACAAGCGCTTACCTGCACCCGGCCTGGCTTGGCGACACTTGGTGGACATCGGGCGCACTACCTTAGTGAATCGCCGGAAGACACGAATCAGCGTTGGAGAACTCTCGAATAACGAGTACCCGAGCATTTTAGTGTTCGCTCATCTCTAGTGGTGACCCATATTTTACAAAGGCTTCAGTCATTCCTTTTCCTTCACCTCAAAACCTTTTTAAGCATAAGTGGAGAGATAACAGAATCGTGATCGCTGGGGTCCCCGAAGTGAGAACCTTTTTTGAGTCTCCTATAAACTTTGATACCTCCTATTTTTGGGGGCACTTTCCTATATTGTGAATACAATGGGGCACATTTACTTACCTGGTCCAGTCGCGATCCAGCTGTGTGTCGTCCGTCGAGGATTCGCGTCTGCCGTGTCTTCCACCAGGTGTCGCTGCTGCGCCAAGGTCCGCCGGAGTATGTGAGCGCTGATCTTGCAACACAAATTCTTTTTTAAATTCTGCGGCTTTTCCGAATCCGTTGGGTTGTCCGGGTCACGCCCCCCCCCCCCCCCGATTTCTGTTGCGTGAAAGTCGGCTCCGATGCGCCACAATCCGATCGCGTGCACCAAAATACCGGGGCAATTCGGCGCAAATTGGAAATCGTCGGGAAACCCAATGGAAATGCGCGATTCGGACCGTTAGTAAATGAGCCCCACTATGTGTTTTTGTGGCAGATACTTTTCATAACTATATTATTTTGAGGTATTGGGGCACATTTACTTACCCGGTCACTCGAGTTTGCAGGAAGTGCATTGTCCGTGTATAATGCAGCGTGTGGCGATTCACTAAGATCGTGCGCTGGAAAACATGAATGTGTCGCTTCCCCGCACTAGTCCGACAGAGTTCACCATCTTTTTTGTGGTGCAACTTTAACATAGGGCGTGCGACATAAAGGAATGTGTGCACCACAATCGCAACGCAGACACTTATTAAATACCCTTACAAGATGTTTTAGCCATGAAGAACAGGAACAGTTTGGCTAAAGTGCGTCGCAAAGTGGCGCAAAGCCCTTAGTAAAAGTGATAGCACCTCATTGTATTGAGCAGGTCTTATGTAATATTAACCAAATTTGAGTTGTGGATAGACATTTCTGTAGTTTTAGATTGGGATTCAAGGACACATCCCATACGGTTCCTTCGTACTGTACATGTCACATAATTGCAATGGATCCAAGCACAGGACAATCGCCCAATAGTAAGTTAAGAAGATTGTATCGGACACCAATAATTTACACTTTTGTAGACCGTTTAGGTCTATCAGTGTTAATACTGAAAGTAATTTGACAAATGTGGATTTTGGTAGAAACAGGAATACGTATAGATGTACAGTATACACTTAAGAGCTTCTCTTCCACCTTCGAATTAGAGTCACAATCACTTACTGTAGTCCAGTCTTTGTCAATGTGTTCAGTAATTGTAGACCTGATATACCGACGCCAACCTGGTGGCCATGTTTGTGAAACTTTTTAGGAGACCACATCTTGGAAAAGACCACTCATGATCTGGACCGGGTTTTTCATTCATAGGTAGCAACCCCCTCGAGATCATCGAATTCCACCATCTTGAAGACCACAATTTTGATTTTTATGAAGGTGTTTCAAAAAGTTTCTAGCATTAAGGATTAGGTTTCTAAAGGTGTCAGCAGCGTCAAGGCCTCTTTATTTTTGACATTGGATTGTAGACCTCTTGACTGTAGAGTCTATTTTAGAGTTCTGAAACTAAGGCCCTAAAAGGATTTATCCTGTTATGGATGTCAAAGAAACTGTACGCTGAAGTTCTTCTTTTCTGAGCCAAAAAAATCACCATATTTGGAATAGCCACCAAAGATGAAAAATATTGCCTACTGTCTCCTAAAGCAGCCCTTATTGATTGAAAATTTCCGAATTTCCCCTCTGAATTAAAAAAATGCTTCTCATATAAATACAGACATACAAGTTTGGAAACCTCTATCCCTGTTGTAGTATGGTTCAGCTTCTTCCTCCTCGAGTGCACTATGTTATTCTGCCCTACCCGATCCTGGCAGAAGTCTGTTCATAAAGAGCTTATTATTAGAGGAAGGTGTCTCAGTATAAAGGTTTTGTTGCATCCTTCAAACATATTGGGGCTCATTTACTTACCCGGTCCAGTCGCGATCCAGCGGTGCGTTCTCCAACGAGGATTTAGGTCTGCCGGGATTCACTAAGGTCCGTGCACCCGATATCCACCAGGTGTCGCTGCTGCGGCGAGGTCCGCCGGAGTTCACCTGCTTCGTCCCGGTGCATGTAAGTGCTTTTTAAAATTCCGCGTCTTTTTTCCGAATCTGTCAGGTTGTCCGGCCACGCTTCCCCGATTTCTGTCGCGTGAAAGCCGGCGCCGATGCGACAAAATCCGACTGTGGGCGCCAAAATCCTGGGGCAGTTCGGCGCAAATCGGAAATTGTCGGGAAACCCGGCGAAAGTGAGCGATTTGGAGCCGTAGTAAATGAGCCCCAATGTGCATTCAGGAAAGTTCTAAGAACTTTATTCCAGCAACATGTTTGTGTCCTGCTGTTTGCTTGCGATGACCCAAGCTGGCCCAGACAACCAAACTATTTGAACTTCACTTAGCTTGACCGTGGTGAGCTCCCAACTACACTATATCTTATATATCCGCATCTCGTAATCCAACTAGGTCAGCAGCAACCTAGACTAATTTGAAAGGTATGCTGGTTAAATGATTGAAGGCGTATTCTGGGAATATGAGCTTCTCATACAACAACCCATAATGCTATAAAAAAATAATACAACAAATCTCAATCTTAATAATCACAAAATGGAGCTTAAATAATTTGCTTTAATGATTCACAAAATTTTATGGGATTTCTAAAGTAGGCGGGGTTATCTCCAAGATGGCCGCTATCTACAACTCCCATGACCCTTCAGTTCCCAGCAAGTGCTCTTCTCTCTTATGCTCTGCTCCCACTGATGATGTAAGAGACTGTCCTGCTCTGTTACCATAGTAATGATGTGTAACTGCCATCCCCAAAACACTGGCCATACTGGATGCACTGCAACCAACCGACTACAGCCAAACATAGTGGTGATCATGTGACTAGTAGCCATTTTCTATCCTGTGTCTTTTCCACAGAGACAAAGTCATAGGACTTATTAAATGGCCAGTAGCATTTTAATTCTCCATTATAATGTCTGTCCACAGTATTTTTCTGCTAAGAGGAGTCAAATTTAAAAAAATAAACTAATTACATATTAGCTTATATGTTGATGACCTATTTGAATATGAATTATGCTTATTCCTGGAATAGCCCTTTAACAGTGACAGAGCCACTTAGGACTACTTCTAAGCGTATTGTCTAAGCTTTGGTGACAAACTAGGGCACATTTATCAAAAACAGTGCAGTGTGTACTATGTGCAGTTACCTGTGTAGCGTGTAGGGGGTGCCAGATTCAGGATTTGTTGAGCCCATTCTTCATGAATCTGGCGCCCCTGCACTGCTCCGACAGAGTGCACCAACCATTTTTTGGTGCACCTTTAACATAGGGCGTGTGACAAACATGTCGGAATCTAGATGATAAATGTGTCACACGCTCTAACATTGCAACAGAGCGCCCCCTAATTGTTGTGTTGCGTCAGTGTTGCACACGTGGCGTGGATACTCCTTAAATACATGTGCAAGTCCATATAAAAGGATGTGCAAAGTCCGTCAGCAAACTCGTGCAAAGCCCTTAGTAAATATGCCCCGATGGGGCAGATTTACTTACCCGGTCCTGTCACAATCCCGCGGGGCGTTGTCTGACGAGGATTCGGATCTACCGCAATTCACAAAGATCGTGCGCCTGAGTTCCTGCTTCCGTCGCTTCTGCACCGATGTCCGCCGGAGTTCACCTTCTTCTTCCCGGTGCTTGTAAGTGCGTGTCTTGCGACACAATTCTAAATGTTAAATCCCGCGCGCAGTACGAATTCGTTCGGTTGTCCGACGGCCATGCCCCCTATTTCTGTTGCGTGCAAGCCGGCGCCGATGCGCCAAAATCTGATCGCGTGCACCAAAATCCCGGGGCAATTCGCCCCAAATCTCAAATCCTCGGGAAACCCGCGGACCCTTAGTAAATGAGCCCCAATGTGTCTTTTGTTCAAACTGTTCCCTCTCGATGCTAACAAACCTCAGTATCAGGTCTTTTTTTCCCCATTTTGGCATCTTGACTTTAGATACAACTCAACAGAGTAGAAATGACTGTAGTGCAATGAAACTTGTGCTCCTCTAATGAAGCAAAACGTGGCGCGTATTACAGGCTTATTACATTCCAACTGAGTATGAGCACCTGCAACCTTTCCTGTACAGAAATCACTATTTCGATATTAGAGCCCGAAGCCGACCACTCTATAGTAATAATATAGTAATAATCCTCACTTTCTAGGTGTTCAACCAACCGGAGTTCAATAATTGCTCCAATGATTTGTCTGTAATGCCGAAAAAGATGCTTAGTCAAAAATTCTGACAAGTGGTCATGTGAGAAGATGTGTGTCGTGTATATGTGTTATTACAAATTATTGGCCAATTGTAGGGATAACCATTGAATGGCACATTTGCAAGGGTCAGGAGGCTTAAAGGTCCCCACCCGTTGCCACAATCATGTATGTTCTGTATAAATAAAGTTTTAGTTTGAAGTTCTCCTGAAATGCTTTGAGCTTGTGGACTACATATGGATAGTATGACTAAAAGCGGTACCATATACCCTTTTATGAAACCTTTACCAAATTTAAGCAGTCTTCGAGGAAGTAGAGGTTGAGGAGGACCAGGTTGGTTTGCCACCCTTAGAACCTGCTTTTATCTACTGTAAAGTTCCAGACTTGACACCACAACAGGACCAAGAGTCCACCGAACCTCGCTCTCCACCAACTGAAATATAGGCCATGAAGGAATGATGAGGGAAGCGCCTTCTACCAGTCTGGTGAGGGAAGGGCTGAAAGTAGGAAGTGCCTACACAACGGCAGAATTTTCTTCAATGTGCATACGCAACAACCCAATAATGGACCTAACAAAAGACAAACCAAATTGAAGGATCTAGTTGACAGAGGTGGCCTCTAGGATTAAAGGGGTTGTCCGAGAGTTCCAAAAAAAAACTATAGGTGGCCGGGAGCGGACTGCTTAAAAAAATAAAGTCCTACTTACCTTCCGGTGCCCTCCGGTATCCAGCGCTGCTATCGCTCCGGCCAGTCGCCATGTAAACAAACATGGCCGCCGGAGCAGTGCTGCATTCAGCTTCCGGCCGTGGCCAGGTACGCCTATCCGTCCCTATTCACAGCATTGTGAATGCGGGCCGGAAGGTTGTCGGGTCTGGCCGGAAGCTGAATGCAGCGCTGCTCTGGCGGAGGGCACCGGAAGGTAAGTACATCTTTATTGTTTTAGGCAGCCCGCTCCCGGCCACATATATTTGTTTTTCAGAACTCGGACAACCCCTTTAATATTCTCCGGTGGGTCCCCAGTGTAACACAAGGGGTTTGTGGAAAAAGGATTTTAATGGGGATATAGGAAAAGTGTTGTTTCTTATAGATGGAAAATAGAATGAATATTTTTTTGTTTTGGAATGAAATAGAGATATTTCAAGTCAATTTACAATATACGAGCATCTTCTCGGCGTCTGGGTAAAGTTACTGAGTGTCGGCAGTTCTGCTTTCTGTTTTATCTATGTTTTCAGGCAGGGAATGTATCAAGGATCAATCATCATTCTTCAGTTTTTTATTGTGTCTTTTACTTTGTCTTTTTCCTTTTCCGCCTTCTTTCATCTTCTGGTTTTCTTTACACTTTAATCTTTTCCTTGGACCATTGCCTTATAGTCATATCAAAGAGACTTTGTTTACTTATGTGTCTTAGCTTAATTACTAGAACACGAAGGCGGATGTATCAAAAGCCGACTCTAAATTACACATTTGGCTGGATAATGTCCTTAGAAAAACTTAAAGGGTCTCGGACAGCTTTTCGAAATTTGGTGCAATTTTAAATGTAACTTTCTCTTTCTCTTTCTGTCTATCTGTCAGTCTCTCTGTCTGCCAGTCTCTGTCTGTTTCGTTCTGTCTGTCTCTCACTCTGTCAGTCTCTCTCTCTGTCTGTCTTTGTCTGTCAGTCTCTCTCTCTGTCCGCCAGTCTCTGTCTCTCTGTGTCAGTCTCTCTCTGTATGTCTATTTCTGTCTGTCTCTCGATCTGTGCCTCTATCTCTGTCACATATAAGCTATCTTATACTCATTGCCTATAGTAACCAGTCAAAGCTCAGAGCTCATATTAATGACCTGTGGCAAAATAGAATCTGAGCTGTGATTGATTGCTATAGGCAATGAGTATAAGACAGCTTATATGTGAGGCAGTGTGGATAGAGGTAGAGGCAGAGAGACAGTCAGACAGAGAGAGAGACAGAAAGACGCAGAAAAACAGAAAGAGACAGACAGAGACTGGCAGACAGAGAGAGACTGACAGAGAGAGACAGACAGAGACTGGCAGACAGCAGCAGCAGTATATATATGTATGTGAGGCAGTGTGGATAGAGATAGAGGCAGAGAGAGAAACAGAAAGACACAAAAAAACAGAAAAAGACAGACAGAGACTGGCAGACAGAGAGAGACTGACAGAGAGAGACAGACAGAGACAGACGCAAGCCACGCATACTATATTATATATATATATATAGGATATAATAATACAGCCCCCCTTAAAGCGGGGAGCACGTCTCAGTAGCCCTCCCCATAATCCTGCCCTGAGTGCAGTCATGTGTTGGCTACTAGACCATGGCCTTCAAGTTATCAAAAATTTTTTACATGGTTTACTAACATTACATTTACATTGTTGATATCTCAATCTATAGTGATATTTTGGGGTTCAGATACAGTAAATGTGCAACCATCACACCCCTTAAAATTACCCCCTTAAATAAGATTTTTCACACCCTCCGTTCTCTGTGCTCTTTCATTCCTTCTTTCGTTAGGGTCTTTCCACATTCTTATTATTGGGTGAAAAAAATTGCGGCATTGATTGCTCCGGAACGGTGGAGGGGTGCGAAAAAATTCCAACATTGTCAAAATCAATGGAGTCAACTCATGGATGCGACGAGTTGGTGAAAATTGTTGGAGATAGTTGCACAACATATGTGTCTACAGTATGGAAAAAAAAAATCCTTCCAACTAACTTGACAATATATTTATTTTTGTACATGAAACTTTCATTACCGACTCCTCGGGATGTCGACCCCTTCTTCCCACCATGGAAAGACACCAACTTGTTTCTCACAGATGCCATCAAGGTTTCTCCACTGATCCATGCCACAATGTTTTGATGCCTCTCACTTATTCCGGTGATTTTCGCGCTTGTTGACTTAGTACTTACACCGTGTTTAGATTGGAGACTCTACGTAGGCGCTCATTTGGATCGTCATGCCGCATTCATTACCAGTTGTTATCACATGGATTACTGTGTTGACATACACTCTGTAGTGTTTCAGCACCTAAACTACAGGCGATAAAAGGATTTTAAAATTGGGATAAATTTAGCTTCGTCTATGAATATGTGAATGTCAAATGTATTTTTTGGTTAGGGGGTGAATAAACATATAAAATTACAGGTACTTCTGCGATTTATCAGCGGGTCCTGGAAAATATTGGAGGCTTTTTCATTGGAAAGTGGACTTTACATGTACAGATGTCCTTACTTTACATTCTGAGATGAGTTTCTATCCCCTTCTATACTAAATCAGTGGACTTGAAAGGGTGAATATTCAGAGGGAATGAGGTGCGACTGCAAATGCTTGACCTACTCCATTATCTTCTATGGGCTGCCAGAAGGGATATCCTCCACAGCCCAATAGTAGTGAATTAAGAACCAGCCATGCACTGGCACTTACCTCACTCGTAGGGTTCAGGGTGACTCTTCTAGAGAAGCCCCAGAGGTCATACATTTTTTTGGGGTGGAATATCCCTTTAAAATAGTTCTTAAAGGAAATCTATCCCCAGGATCAAAAACTGTAAACTAAACCCATTTGACATGATCCACTCTTATTTTGTCTCCTTATATCCTGGTTTTAACAAAAAAGGCTTTAAAATTATGTTGTTAATGGAGCCTAGAGCCCCTCGGGCTCATTTGCATAAATTTTTAGCCCTTTTTTGTAAAACCAAGGGCATAAGAAAATAATAGAAGAACAGATCCTGCCAGAGGGGGCACACACCAGTATGTCATTGTACTTGGTTCACAATCCTTCATCCTGGTGGAAGATTTCCTTTAAGTTAAGACAAGGTAAGACTTATAACATCCTCCGATTTGGGATTCAAATGTGTTCCATAGATTGATACATAGCTAAGGTATGAAATACTATAGAAAACCTCTTATTTTATGAATCACAACTGGACAGGACACATCCAAATATGGTGCTTGAAGCTCACATCAAGGTCCTGGAGCAGTAGGCAGTCACAATGTCCTCCCTGCTGATGGTTTCTAAACATGATATATAATTTATTACAGTGTATTATAGCAAGTGTTGTAATCTCTCCTTGCCCTTCCTAAGAATACGCTAGAACGTCGCCTATTTCACAATAATCCTAATGTCTTACCTATTTATAGCCACATAACTGAGATTCCTCTCCATTTGTTTGGCTGGCACTTTCCTTCTGCCTTCATCTTGAATGGCCCTCTGGCTTTCAGACTGACATATCTAATGGCTCCATTTTTTCATTAGAAGTGTAGAGAGGTTTACAGCGATGCGAGTGCATAAAGAAAAATGCTATATTTGAGCATGCTGTAATAATGCTGTGTCTACTGCTCGTAGCCTTTTTGGGTCTAATCGCTTCTGTGTTACTGATGTTCTGTTCTCATTTATTGGCTTTGTATTTCTGCGGTGTTCTTAAAGGAAGACTTTCTCTACTACCTGCTTGGCTACCGGCTACTTTTCTCTGTGCCCAGGGCCGGTGCCAGCCCTGGGCATAACCGGGCATGTACCGGGGCCCAGAGCTGCTGGGGAGGGGGGCCCACATAAGGCTGTACATAGGGAATCCATGAGGTTTAGGGGGGATGTATCTAATGAATCCACAGAGGGTGAGAGGGGCTTTATATAAATTAACCATGACGGGGCTGTTTGGGGTGATAAACTAGGGAATATTTTAGGGAATAGGAGACTGTTTTAGTTTTTGAATTTTGTAATGCCACCACATGAGTTCACAGCAATGGGGGCCACTGACACCTGGAGCCGACCCAGTCTGTGCCACTCCTTGTCTTTGCAACCTGCTCGTGTCTTACTGCTCCTGGCCACTATTCTTAGGTCCTATGGTGCAGCAACCGTGTTGTGTAATTTACACCAGGCGCCATGAAATTTTTAAAAAACATTTTCCCCTGTTCCAACTATGAGAGGTAGTAGCCTCCTGATGGTACCCAGCAACCATTAGGGGTTAAAGGGTGAGACTGGCAAGGTCAATTTGATAATGCCCTTCTGGTTGCACAATGGTTCCACAACCCCACAACCCAATGGGGCACATTCACTTACCCGGCCGCTGGAGTTCACCAAAAGTGAATGATAATGCCCTGTGCCGCGATTCACTAAGATCGTGCGCCCGATATCCTGCATGTGTCACTTCCCCTCCCAGGTCCGGAAGAGTTCACCTTCTTCTTCTGGGTTTATGTAAGTGCATTGGTTTGCGACACAATTTGAAAGTTAAATCCCGCAAAATAGTCGGATCTTCCGATGGCAGGCCACCTAAATTGTGTCACATGGAAGCAGCGCAGCAGTGCCAAGAAAAGATCGTGTGCGACACAATTCCAGCAGAGACACCTGTTAAATACCTGCCCAAGCTGTGCAATCCCCGAAAAAGATGAACAGTCTGAAAATATTATAGTTTATGGATTGTCATTGTCCTATGAATTACAACCCACTAGATGAACTAAAATAGTTTTTGGAACACCAATAATACAAGCTTCCCCCCTTCTGGAGCCTCGGTAGCACTCTTGGTGTCCCTGCCTCCCATGGTGACCATTCACTCAACCTTGACCGTAGGTGCACAATGAACATGATGCAACTACTGATGGTTCATTGGTTACAGAAGCGCTGATGAGTTTGGAAGCCAATGTTGCCCAACCAAAGGTTAACATGGTGTTTTATTCAAATTCCCCAAAATATTGCCCCTTCTTGGATTTTCAGCAAAAAAAAAAAAACCCTTTTGACATAGGCAGAAAACTCAAAAAGAATATTCAAAAAATGTACTGCAGTTGTTAAACCCACCCCCCTCCTCGAAGCTGCCGATTACGGTTACATTCTGCGGGTAATTTAGCTGTTTTGGGAGAAGGCGAAAACAAGATAATAACAAAGGGATAAAATGTAATAAAATTGTTAACGAATTGTAAAACCATCTAAGCTGAAGGCAGAGAGGGAACGCAGGGAGATATAAATATTTCATGTGCAGCCGGTTGAGTACGATCAAGAGCTCATCTTCATTCGGGTCACAGGAGAGAGACACTTGTGATACAGAACTATCGTGTACCTGGCACCTCTCCCTATAGAAAGTCAGATAACATAAGCATTGTTCACACAGTAATCTCACACAGATTCTTTATTTTGTATCCACACGAGTCTGACTTTTGTATCTAGATGGAGGTACATGGAGATGGATGTAGAGCATCCGGCCGCTGGGGCACGGAAGACTCTCCAGACTATTAAAGGGTTTTTCCGCTGGTAATGTAGGATTGCATTTCAATGAAACATCACTGCTATTTGTACAATGAGGAGGCATTATCCTTCCAGCTCTCCCTAGAGTGTGAATGGCAAAGATCTGAGCGCACGGGGAATGAGGATATAGAGGAGCTCAGGTGATGAATAATGGAAGGTAACTCACTGGAGACGTCTTCCTTTTTTATCAACAATTTTTTTGAATTTTTTTTTATTAGAAATGAATAAATTCTGTTAAGTATCAGTCTGTCACATAGGCAATACTCAATCATAGATACCTTGGGGCTTATTTACTAAGGGTCTGCAGACGCACTTTAGTCGGATTTTCCGACATTTTCAGGGATTGCACGGCTGTCACAGGTATTTAGCAGGGGATTGTGCCGCACGTGATCGGATTTCATGCGACAGAAATGGGGGGGGATCGGTCCATCGGACGATCAGACTGATTCGGACTGAGCGCAGGATTTAACTTTAAAATTTTGTTGCAAGACAATGCACTTGCATACACCAGAAGAAGGTGAACTCCTGTGGACCTGAGCGGGGAAATGACACATGCAGGATATCGGGCAAACGATCTTAGTGGAACGCGGCAGAGTGCATGATTGTCGGACATTGAACTTTCAATGAACAACTCTGGACTGGTAAGTAAATGTGCCCCTGTATGTTTAATGGATTAAGTTTTAGTAAAATTTCTAAGAAGGTATCAGAAGAAGTCTATAGTTGAGCTCAAAATTTATGTATTTACGTTGCAGCCATTTTACAGTAAGGGTAATATGTGGCCACTTACCTACATAACAAACAGGTCTGGATACCCAGTGCCACTGTACAGATCCGACTTAGGGTTACTTCTAAGGGCATTGTTTGAGCTGTGCCCTGGTATTCACCCTTTAACCCCTGTACCAGGATATAATAATAATAATTATTATTATTATTTATCTATATAGCACATACAGATTATGCAGTGCTGCACAGAGTTTGCCAAATCGGTCCCTGTGGGGCTCACAATCTAATCAACCTTTCAGTATGTTTTGGAGTGTGGGAGGAAACCGGAGGACCCGGAGGAAACCCACAGTTTGTTGCAGGTAAATGATTAGATCTACCATTAGTCTCCATTTACAGCTCTCCCATGTGGAGGCATTGACATGGAGCAACCAATGGACTGGAAAAGAAGTGGTCAAAGAACAGGATTAGGTCAAGGCAGGTACAATTAGTGGTAATCAGGAAGAGGTCAGGACAAGCAGAACAGATATACAATCAGGTAACCAGTAAAGGTCAAACACAATACATACCATGGTGAAAAACATTTACAAGATACAAGTTACCTTATTGCTCACGCTTTTGGAGGTGTGGACTTGGACCCAGGTTGTGAGTACCCCTTAAAAAATAGGCAGCACAAATGCAGCGGCATAACTAGGCAGGGACCCATAGCAGACTTCTGAATATAAATATACATATCTATATACTCACACATGTGTTACAATCACACACAGTATATACACACCGTATACACAAACATACAGCACAAACACATCGCATTTACACACATACATCAAATGTACACATACATACATACAACACCATATAAAGACATACAGCGTATACACACACATACAAATACAGTATATACATACATACAGCATATAGACATCACGCATACATCAAATACACACATACATACCATACCATATACAGACATACAGGGGCAGATTTACTTACCCGGTCCGTTCGCGATCCAGCGGCGCGTTCTCTGCGGTGGATTCGGGTCCGGCCGGGATTCACTAAGGTAGTTCCTCCGCCGTCCACCAGGTGGCGCTGCTGCGCTGAAGTTCCCCGGAGGCGTGCTGGAATGCCCTGAAATTCACCGGCCTATACCTGGTGAGGGTAAGTGTAATTATCGCAACACATTTTTTTTCTTAAATGCGGCGGTTTTTCCGAATCTGTCGGGTTTTCGTTCGGCCACGCCCCCCGATTTCCGTCGCGTGCATGCCAGCGCCGATGCGCCACAATCCGATCGCGTGCGCCAAAATCCAGGGGCAATTCAGGTACAATCGGCGCAAATCGGAAATATTCGGGTAACACGTCGGGAAAACGTGAATCGGGCCCTTAGTAAATGACCCCCACAGTGTATACACACATACAAATACAGTGTACACATAAATACAGCTTATACACATCACATATACACACATACATCAAATACACACAAACATAGAATACCATATACAGACATACAGCGTTAACACACATACAAATACAGTATATGCATACATAAGGGGTTTTGACATCACATATACATCAAATACACACATACATACAATATCGTATACTGACATACAGGGGCACATTTACGAAGGGTCCGAACACCGCATTTTCGTCGGCTTGCATGCATCACAAATCGGGGGGGGCCTGGACGTCGGACAGCTGGGGAAGCAACACATGCAGGAAATGGGACGCACGATCTTAGTGAATCACGCAGACCCAAATCCCCATGGACATTCCGAATCGTTAAGTAAAGTAAATGTGCTCCACAGTGTATACACACACATACAAAAAAACTAATATATATATATATATATATATATATATATATATATACATACATACAGCATATACAGATCACATACATCAAATACACACACACATACAATACCATATACAAACATACAGCGTATACACACACATACAAATAGAGTATATACACACCTTGTACACTGTATACAAACAGCACATACACACATATACAAATACAGTATATACATACATACAGAATTTACATATCACATATACACACATTCATCAAAGACACACACACATACAATACCGTATATAGACATTCAGCGTATACACAAACATACAAATAAAGTATACACAGAGCACATACACACAGCATAGTCAAACCCAATACCTTAGATGTGGGCCCCCTGATGCTGTCGGCCCCATAGCAGCTGCTATGGCTATTACCCCTGTAGTTACACCTCTGACCTCAAATAGCATGAGTCTGGCCCTGGTGTTATTCAGTGATGTACATTCCTGGTTTATATTGTTGTGTATCTCAAGGCACTAAAGCCCAAGTATAAAATCTGTTGTAGGCCCCATTTCAATGTAAATGGTGCAGTCTCGAGTTGGACAGACCTTATGGACTCCACCAGGGAACTGGTCTCCAGGGTGACTTACCTCTGAACCCTCTGTTACTAGGGATTTACCCCAGTTCAGGGATGTTGGTACGTTCCTCATGCACTTCTTAGTAGCTCTTCTCTCTTAACCTTCCTTTGGGGGAGGTTCCTCCAGGTAGATGTTTGGAGACCATGGATGGTAGTGACCTGTGTCCTGAAAACAATTCCAAAATAAAAAAAATGGAGTTTAGTTTATTGTTGTTCCTAAATATTACAATGTTGAGTAACTTGAAGAACATCCTTCAGGGACTCTGTCATCCAGAGGTTGAGTGTCAAGGAGGGAGATATATTTCATCCTAGGAAATTCTGCCGAAGAAGGGGTCACCAGGAGACCACGCTGAAGGCTGGAGAAAGACCCTGGAGAAATTCGGGAAACGGCAGAATATTACATTACAGAAGGGGGAGTGTAGACTTGTACAGATTCATTGGAAATGGTAAAGGTTAATATAGTGAGGGATTTAAGATATTCCTGGCACAGACTTATTTTAAGGTCATACGGGATATAAAAAAAGACGAGATCCAAAGAACCTGAGCTTATAAATCACCGAAAGTGCAAGAAGAGCGGACCCCGTGGCTCCTGTGTGATGTTAAACTGTGTGCGTATGCAAACTTCTTCCTGGCTGGGACTTCAGCCTTAATATAAGATCCCCTGTTATTTGAGTCATGAAAAGTTTTCTATCCCGGACTTATAGTAATAAAACTTTGTAGCAGAAGATCATTGCTGTAGTTGTATCAGCTGAAATGTAGTCATTGTTAAAGAACGTTGGTAATAGCGCCACTTAGTCTACAGGCTGTGTCTGGTATTGCAGATAGTATTCAATTTACTGGAAGAAAGTTATGTGCAAAACCGGACAGAATGGTGGATACCTCCATAATGGCAGCTTAGATACAGCAGCTCAGCTCTACGTTTGGTAGGTGCATATATAATGACAGCTTAGATACAGCAGCTCAGCTCTATGTATGGTGGGTGCATATATAATGACAGCTTAGATACAGCAGCTCAGCTCTACGTTTGGTAGGTGCATATATAATGACAGCTTAGATACAGAAGCTCAGCTCTATGTACTGTGGATGCATATACAATAGCAGTTTAGATACATCAGCTCAGCTCTTTGTATGTTAGATGCATATGTATTTGCAGCTTAGATACAGAAGCTCAGCCCTGTGACCACTGAGACCTCGATGGTTGTGCCACTGGTGAGGGTAGAGGCAACGACCAATATAAATATTGGGCAGTTTGCATCACAGATCTCAGTGCACAGTGTAAACTTTAAGGATTTATGGTGCTTGAATTATGGGAAGTCTATGGCAATCAGAGTGTTGTACGTGAGCTTTTGGGCCTCCCTGTGACCAATGAGACCTCTATGGTTGTGCACACTGGTCAGGGCAGAGGCAGCAACTAGAGATGAGCGAACATGCTCGTCCGAGCTTGATGCTCGGTCGAGCAGGAGGTGGAGGAGGATGAGGAGGAAGAGGAGGAGAATGTTGGCGAGACACAAGAGGGGACCATTGTTGAGTCCTTCACTGTTCAGCGTGTATGGGCAGAAGAAGAGGAGTTGGAGGAGTTGGAGGAGGAGGAAATGGACAGTCAGGCCAGTGAGGGGAGTGAATTCTTACGCGTTGGTACTCTGGCGCATATGGCAGATTTCATGCTAGGCTGCCTATCCCGTGACCCTCGCGTTCAAAGAATTTATTCCAGCACCGATTACTGGGTGTTCACTCTCCTGGACCCACGGTACAAGCAAAATCTTTCCACTCTCATCCCTGGAGAGGAAAGGAGTGTGAGAATGCATGAATACCAGCAGGCCCTGGTGCACAAGCTGAAACAGTATTTCCCTTCTGACAGCGCTAGCGGCAGAGTGCGTAGTTCTGCGGGACAAGTAGCGAGGGAGAGTAAGCGAGCAGGCAGCTTGTCCAGCACTGGCAAGGGTACGCTTTACAAGGCTTTTGCCAGCTTTATGTCACCCCAGCAAGACACTGTCACCTGTCCCCAGTCTCGGCAGAGTAGGGCTGATCTTTACAGAAAGATGGTGAGGGAGTACGTAGCTGACCATACCATCGTCCTAAATGATCACACAGCTCCCTACAACTACTGGGTTTCAAAGCTGGACATGTGGCACGAACTGGCGCTGTACGCCTTGGAGGTACTTGCCTGCCCTGCCGCTAGCGTCTTGTCCGAGCGGGTTTTCAGTGCAGCTGGTGGCATCATCACCGATAAGCGTACACGCCTGTCGACTGACAGCGCTGACAGGCTGACGCTTATTAAAATGAATAAAGGCTGGATTTCTCAGAATTTCCAATCTCCACAAGGTGAAGGAAGCTCAACCTGAATAATTGATCCACTCCTCCTCCTCCTCCTCATTTTCCTCCTTCTCCTCCTCTTTGTACAGTAAAGCAGAGGAAAATGGCTATTTTTTGACAGGGCCCACTGGCTCTTGCTATAGTACTTCATGCATTTAATTTTTCTGGAGGGCCACCTACCCGGTCCTCTGTTTGAAACAATTTTTGTGAGTGCCACATACAGGCACTCAATCTATTCCATTTTACTGGAGGGCCACCTACCTGCTCCTCTGGTTTGAAACATTTTTGGGACTGCCACATACAGGCACTCAATCTATTCCATTTTACTGCAGGGCCACCTACCTGCTCCTCTGGTTTGAAACATTTTTGGGACTGCCACATACAGGCACTCAATCTATTCCATTTTACTGGAGGGCCACCTACCTGCTCCTCTGGTTTGAAAAATGTTTGGGACTGCCACATACAGGCACTATCCAAATTAAATTGTCTCCATAGCAGCCTCCACACGTTGTCTCCATTGCTACCTCCAAAAGTCGTCCATATAGCTGCCTCCATACATCGTCCCTTTATCAAACGAGGTGTGTCAGGCAGAAATTTGGGTTGTTTTCATGGATTCCACATCAAAGTTGTTAACTTTGTCGCCACCCTGCTGTGTTATCCACAAAATATACTGGCAAACTTTTACCATTTAGGGATATTATTTCAGCGCTTCTTGCGCATCTGTTTACATTCCCCTCACCCGGCATATCCTAAACTTATAAGAACGCTACTACACTTGATCTTATACAAAAGGTTCTTAGAAGTGCTGTTTGGGGAGTAGCCTAGAAACAGGGGCTTGGATTGGCGAAAGCTCGCCTGGCTGCAGAGCGCCAGCTCCATCACAAGATCCAACTAACATAGTTGCAGCACCTTTAATCTACTACTAGTTCACTGCCTCCATAATAATAATAATCTTTATTTATATAGCGTCATCATATTCTGCAGCGCTTTACAAATCATAGGAAACAAATACAAATGTAATGTAACAGAGCACAACATTTGTATGGAACAACAGGAGTGAGGTCCCTGCTCGCCAGAGCTTACGGTTTATGAAGATGATGGGGTAACACGAGGTAAAAGAATATTTAATGGTCAAGCCATTCTTCTTAGGGAATAGAACAAAATATAATAAATGGAATTGCTGTCGCTTGAACCACTCAGCCGTCATCTTATATACCAGGTCCAGGGTGAATGGGACTGCAGAGAAGTCTGGTGCCTGTTGGTTGCTGGATAACAGATGGGAGGACGACACAGGACGGGTTAGTAGAAGAGTTAAAACTTCATGCAGTTAATGAGTGTTATAGGCTTGCCTAAAGAAATGGGTTTTAAGAGCACGTTTGAAACTTTGGAGGTTAGGTATTAGTCTGATAGTCCGGGGCAGAGCATTCCATAGAATTGGTGCAGCTCTAGAGAAGTCTTGGAGACGCGAGTGGGAGGTCCGCACTAGGGTAGAGGTTAATCTAAGATCACTGGCGGATCTAAGAGCACGGGTTGGGCGATAGACTGAGATAAGAGAGGAGAGGTAGGGGGGTGCAGCATTATACAGAGCTTTATGGATGAGGGTTATTATTATTTTAAACTATTCGAAAGGAGACTGGCAGCAAGTGCAGCGACTGGCATGAACTGTAAGCCTACATGGTCCCCTTATCAAACGAGCTGTGTCAGGCAGAATTTGGGGTTGTTTTCATGGCTTCCATGTTAACTTTGTCGCCACCCTGCTGTGTAATCCACAAAATATACTGGCAAACTTTTATCATGTAGCGATATTATTTGAGCGCTTCTTGCTCACCTCCTTTGGTTCCTCTCTGCCACCCATTGGTTTGAAGCCTGAGTCCATTTAGGGTATGTCGCCATGACACTCTCTAGCCTGCTGCCGCTGCCTCTGCATGCCGTCCCCTATAGTGTCAGGGTCAATTATTGGATGTTTTAGATGCTATCTAGCTTCATTCTGTCACTCTGTCATGGCCATGCTGTTGCCCATAATTTTGGCATAATGGTGCGATTAGGCAGCCTCAGAGGCATCCATGCATGCTGCCCCTGCTGTTTCCTGTCCATTTCCGTGGTGTTTCCATCCTTTTCTGAGGTTCCCAGGTGTTTGGCCAAGCTTCCCTGTGCAGAGCCTTGGTCCCCTTGAAAAATGCTCGAGTCTCCCATTGACTTCAATGGGGTTCGTTATTCGAGACGAGCACTCGAGCATCGGGAAAAGTTCGTCTCGAATAACGAGTACCCGAGCATTTTAGTGTTCGCTCATCTCTAGCAGCAACCAATATAAATATCGGGCAGTTTGCATCATAAATCTCAGTGCACAGTGTAAACTTTAAGGATTCATGATAGTTAAATTATGAGACGTCAACGGCAATCAAAGTTCTGCATGTGAGCTTGTGGGCCTCCCTGTGACCAATGAGACTGTGCCACTGGTCAGGGCAGAGGCAGCGACCAATATTTTGCGAATGGAGATTGAAATGTTGGGTGGAATAAATTGAGTATCACGCATAAGTATCCAAGCAAAGAACCTGATTCTTCATCTAGTCTCTGCTAGCTACTACTAGATTGTTGCCTGTTTTTACATCTCAATAGTTACTTGACTACATCCTAAACTATTGTTAAAAGTTCCGCTTGCATCATAAATCTCAGTGCACAGTGTAAACTTGAAGGATTTATGATGCTTGAATGATGGGAAGTCTTTGGCAATCAAAGTGTTGTATGTGAACTTGTGGGCCTCCCTCTGACCTCTATGGTTGTGTACACTGGTCAGGGCAGAGACAGCAACCAATATAAAAATTGAGCAGCTTGTATCATAAATCTCAGTGCACAGTATAAACTTGAAAGATTTAAGATGCTTGAATTATGGGAAGTCTATGGCAATCAAAGTGTTGTATGTGAACTTGTGGGCCTACTGTGACCACTCTTTGGTTGTGCCACTGGTCAGGGCAGAGGCAGCGACCGATATGAATATTGGGCAGCTTGCATCATAAATCTCAGTGCTCAGCGTAAACTTTAAGGATTATGATGCTTGAATGATGGGAAGTCTATGGCAATCAAAGTGCTGTACTTTAGCTGGTGGGCCTCCCTGTGACCAATGAAACCTCTATGGCTGTGCCACTGGTCAGGGCAGAGGCAGCGACCAATATTTTGTTAATGGAGATTAAAATTGAAGTATCCAAGCACAGAACCTGCTTCTTGATCTTGCCTCTGCTAACTTCTGCAGGTATTCTGGTTATGCCTTCATGGGTTAAGAAGAGTTTTCTAGTGCACAGACTTTGCTGGAGGCTGGTGGAGGACATCGGGGAGGGAAGGTGACACTACCTGCTCGGTGGAAATGCAGAATTGCATTAAAGTTATTAGATGTCGGATTATCTTGCTGTGTGATGTCTGCGGTATTACAGGCATCTGTCAGGTGGTGGGATCCGGCGTCCTGTCCCTGTAGGCCCGCGCCAATCAAATCAGTCCATGTTCTTCTGCTTCAGACACCACCTTGTTGGCAAGAATTATCTTCCCGGAGTAATAATGTTATAACATCCCGGTAATAGCTGCTGGAGCTCGGAGGGAGGGAAAACACATCTACTTTGAAGGCGGAAAGGCTGAATTCGGCTCCCATCGTTTCATGACCTTGGGCAAAATTATCCTATCATACTGCTGATCAGACAACAAATTTCCTGATTTTCAAGAGTCGCCTCTCGACAGTGTCGGCAAGAAGTGAAATAAAAGAAAACATTTTTGAAATATTTTAACCTTGATACGACTGGTGCCAAATAGATAGCGAAGCCGCCTGACACACGGCACCTTTATTGGGCCGGAAATGGGCCGTATATAATAGAAGGGAAGCCGTTCCGTCAGCCTCAAAGGACAAGAGTCCATGTGAAATGCGCTGTGGATATTTATCTCGGCCCTGAAAAGCTGCAGATGTCTATCTCAGAGGATCCATTGATGTTTTTAGGACTCTTGATGTGAAAAAAAAGACGGGTTTGTATAGATGTCTGACATTTCCGCCAGTGATTCTGACACCCAAAGGACGGCGACGGATACAGAACTAATCTTATACAATGTAGTCATGTTTTGTGTTCTATAGAATCATTGTCATATACAGAGTCATCAGGTGGAGAAAATCGTATCGTGTCACCTATTATTTTATTAATTTATTATTAATAAACACACAAACGCACATTACTATAGCTCGCCAAATGAAGAAAATAAAAATGTTCACTCCCATCAACCCAAAATATCATCCAAAACTATGCATTGATCTCCTAATTCAGATTTCTGGTGGATTTGCGCCAATAAAAAACACATTTATGAAGATTTTTAGACCATTTTTGGCACTGTACCGACTTGTAGGGGTGTGGCCTTGGTGAAGGGGCGTGGTCTCCACAAAGTGAGCGTGCCAAAAATAGTACATGCACAAAATAAGGAGGGTGTGCCACAATGTGCAGCTCAAAGCAGGCCGAAAAGTGGAACAGGATAGTCTTAGACTGGGACAGATTCATCATCACAACAATGAATCTCCATTTCCATTGCTATCCTGTCTGATGTCAGAGTACTGATCCAATTACCTTCCAGACCAGAGCTATGGATTCTCATATAAAGGTAGATCAACTTGTAGATCAGTGCTCTTTGCTTGCTATAGTATTGTAAATTAGCTTTCTTCATTTTGTATCAAGTATCTTTGACCCTTTACCTGATTCTCTGACTATCTATTTGAATAGTGATTTTGTACAGCATTGTCTTCTTCTGAACCATATTTGGCAACTATCCTTGTTTCTATTGTTTTATCTTTGTCTCCATGTTTGCACTTTGGCACATGAAAGGAATGTCATTCAGTTGTCTCTTACCGTTTAGAGTATGTAGGCCAATTAGGCAGGCACAGTTAGGAAGGGATTTAGTCTCATGGCCCACTGTCTCTGTCTCCAGTCTGCATAGCACTATACACTCACCGGCCACTTTATAAGGTACACCTGTCCAACTGCTCGTTAACACTTAATTTCTAATCAGCCAATCACATGGCGGCAACTCAGTGCATTTAGGCATGTAGACATGGTCAAGACAATCTCCTGCAGTTTAAACCGAGCATCAGTATGGGGAAGAAAGGTGATTTGAGGCCTTTGAACGTGGCATGGTTGTTGGTGCCAGAAGGGCTGGTCTGAGTATTTCAGAAACTGCTGATCTACTGGGATTTTCACGCACAACCATCTCTAGGGTTTACAGAGAATGGTCCGAAAAAGAAAAAACATCCAGCGAGTGGCAGTTCTGTGGGCAGAAATGCCTTGTTGATGCCAGAGGAGAATGGGCAGACTGGTTCGAGCTGATAGAAAGGCAACAGTGACTCAAATCGCCACCCGTTACAACCAAGGTAGGCAGAAGAGCATCTCTGAACGCACAGTACGTCGAACTTTGAGGCAGATGGGCTACAGCAGCAGAAGACCACACCGGGTGCCACTCCTTTCAGCCAAGAACAGGAAACTGAGGCTACAATTTGCACAAGCTCATCGAAATTGGACAGTAGAAGATTGGAAAAACGTTGCCTGGTCTGATGAGTCTCGATTTCTGCTGCGACATTCGGATGGTAGGGTCAGAATTTGGCGTCAACAACATGAAAGCATGGATCCATCCTGCCTTGTATCAACGGTTCAGGCTGGTGGTGGTGGTGTCATGGTGTGGGGAATATTTTCTTGGCACTCTTTGGGCCCCTTGGTACCAATTGAGCATCGTTGCAACGCCACAGCCTACCTGAGTATTGTTGCTGACCATGTCCATCCCTTTATGACCACAATGTACCCTGTAACATCTGATGGCTACTTTCAGCAGGATAATGCGCCATGTCATAAAGCTGGAATCATCTCAGACTGGTTTCTTGAACATGACAATGAGTTCACTGTACTCAAATGGCCTCCACAGTCACCAGATCTCAATCCAATAGAGCATCTTTGGGATGTGGTGGAATGGGAGATTCGCATCATGGATGTGCAGCCGACAAATCTGCGGCAACTGTGTGATGCCATCATGTCAATATGGAGCAAAATCTCTGAGGAGCTTCCAGCACCTTGTTGTATCTATGCCACGAAGAATTGAGGCAGTTCTGAAGGCAAAAGGGGGTCCAACCCGTTACTAGCATGGTGTACCTAATAAAGTGGCCGGTGAGTGTACATACTATATACTGTATGAAAATGACTGTCATTAATCCATTATTTGTGTTAATTGAAAATTTGAAAAAAAGAAACTGTATAAAAATATATTTTTCTAATGATAACCTCAAACAAAACTAAACAAAAACTATTAAAAATGCTTATTATTTCCAAAAATCTTTTTCATCAGCCTTTTCATTTAGTAGTTCTTAATATTACTGTTTTTATACATTTTGTATCATTATATTATTATTACCATTATTATTACTATTATTATTTCATCATTATCATCATTCCCATCATCATCCACTAATTCCAGATTAGTTGCAATTTCCTCTCTAGCCCGCACCGTTCCCGAGCAATCACTGTTATTATTTTCAGATATTTGCTGTCAGATGGGTGGAGCCAGGCTACAGATTAGCATATTGGATAATACAAATATTGACATTAATTACTCGGGAACGGTGGAGGCTAGAGGAAAAATTCCAACTATCCTGGAATCAGTGAAATGGGGCTATTAAAAGGATGCTGAGAGGGAGGGTTGATGGAGGGGGTGAAAATTTCCCTTTAAGAGCAAAATTGCAAAATAAATCTAGCGCAAAATCTTTTAATAATCTGAAATAAAATGCACATTTCTGGATCAGATCACATTGTACCTGCCCTGAGTTTAGTTATATAAGATTCTGAGATACTGCGGAACTGGAGAGAAAAAAAAAACCACATATCTTTAAAAAATATATATTTTTTAATATTTTATTTGTAATATTTTGCAAACAATTAAAATGTAACAGGTTGTGTATGTGGACAGTGCAGGATGCTGCAGATTAGCGCCGCTTCCCCTCCTCCACGTGAGTGATGCCTATGAAATTGAGGTCAGACGGAGACTAATCAGAGTTCAGGCACGAGCAGCGAGCAATAAAGAATTTATATATCATAATCTCAGCGCTTTTAAAGGAGAGGAAAAAATATAGTAAAATGTATTACAAAAACGACAGGAAATAATCAGGAGCGGGGTCTCTCCGTCCCTCTCCCTGACACTCCATGATTAATGGACGTCCATCAAAGTCACTCACTGATTCAAGGTCCGCCCTGTATTACTGGCTTTCTACTGGGAGTTTCTGGGAGAGATTGTTCTGTAGCCCTAGATATTGTAATAGCACATCCCATAGCACTGGCAGATTGTTCCATGCACTGGAATAGAACATTCCATATTCATTGTAATAGTACATTCCATAGCACTGTAGTAAACTGTTCCATAGTCATTGTATTAGTACATTCCATAGCACTGTAATAGACGTTGTTACGATGTAAAACCATCTAAGCGAAGGCAGAGAGGGAACGCAGGGAGATAAATCTTTCATGTGCAGACGGTTGGTACGATCAATCCGAGCTCATCTCATTCGGGTCACAGGAGAGAGACATTGTGCTACAGAACTATGTGCTACATGGCACATCTCCCTATAGAAGTCAGATAACATAAGCATTGTTCAACAGTAACTATCACACGATTCTTTATTTGTCCACACGAGTCTGGACTTTGTATCTAGATGGAGCTACATGGAGATGGATGTAGAGCATCCTGCCGCTGGCGTCACGGTGACTCTCCAGACTAGTAAAGGGTTTTCCGCTGGTAATGTAGGATTGCATTTCAATTGAAACACTCACTGCTATTGTACAATGAGGAGGGCATATCATTCCAGCTCTCCTAGAGTGTGAGTGGCAAAGATCATGAGCGCACGGGGAATGAGGATATAGAGGAGATCAGGTGGGATGAATAAGGGAAGGAACTCACTGCGAGACGTCTTCCTTTTTTATCAACAATTTTTTGACTTTTTTTTATTAGAAATGAATCAAATTATGTTAAGCATACAGTTGTCACATAGGCAATTCAATCATAGAACTTGTGGGGCTTATTACTAAGGGTATGCAGACGCACTTTAGTCGGATTTTCCGACATTTTCACGGGATGCACGGCGTCACAGGTATTAGCGGGGATTGTGCCGCACATGATCGGAATTTAATGCGACAGAATGGGGGCGGGACGCGTCCATCGGACGATCAGACTGATTCTGACAATGAGCGCAGGATTTAACTCTTTAATTGATGTGCAAAGACAATGCACTACATACACCGACCCTGAAGAGGTGAACTCCTGTGGGATCCGCTGAGCAGGGGAAAATGACACATTGCAGGTATCGGCAACACGATCTTAGTGGTACCCACGCGGCAGAGTGCATGATTGTCGGACATGGAATTTCATTCGAACAAACATACGGACTGGAAGTAAATGTGCCCCTGTATGTTTTAATGGATAGTTTATAGATAAAATGTTCGAAAAACGGTATCAGCGAGACGTCTATAGTTGAGCTCAAAATTTATGTATTACGTTGCAGCCATTCACAGTAAGGGGTAATATGTGGCCACTGTACTACATAACAAACAAGGTCGAGCATACCCAGTGCCACGTACAGATCGACTTGGGTTTAACTTCGTAAGGGCCAATTGTTAGAGCTGTGCCTGGTGATGTACCACATATAACCCACTACAGTGCTACGGATATAATAATTAATAATAAGTATTATATTCCATTATTTTTATCTACATCATAGCACATATAGATTATGTAAGTGCGCACAGAGCTTTGCCACAATCGGTCCCTTGGAGGCTAACAATCTATAATCAACCTTTCAGTATGCTTGACTGGAGTGGGGAGGAAATACCGGAAGGATTCCGGAGGAAAACCCACAGTATTGCTGCCAGGCTACATGACTTATGATCTACAATTAGCTCCCATTTACAGATCTCCCACGTGGAGGACATGAATCATGAGCAACCAATGGAACTGGAAAAGAAGTGGTCACGAACAGGATTAGGTCAAGGCAGTGTACCAATAGTTGGTAAGCCAGGCAGTACGCGTCCAAGACAAGCAGTAACAGATTTTATATCAATCATTTTTCGGTAACCAGTAAAGGGTTCAAACACACATAGACACATACCATGGTTGAAAAAAACATGTTACAAGATACAAGTTACCTTATTGACTTTGCACGAAGCTCTTTTGAGAGCGCAGTGGCACTTGACCCGTGTGCTGAGTACCCCTTATAAAAATTGGCAGCACAAATGCAGCGAGAACTAGGAGGAGGACATAGATGATTTCGATTATAATAAAATCTATATACATCTCACACCATGTGTTACAATCACACCAAGTATATACACACGTTTACACACACAAACATACAGCGGACAAACACATCGCATTGTATCACCCCGATAATCCAAATGCTTACACAACATACAACCATACAACAGCCACTATAAAGAACTACTAGCTGTATCACACACGCATCATAACAAATACTTAGTGTATACATAATTACCAGCAGCATTCCATACGGGACATCATTCGCTCCATCAAATACTCACATAACATTACCTACACATATAACGACATACTCCGCGGGCTTTCAGATTGAAATTAACCCGGTACGGTTTCGCAGATCCGACGGGCTTCTCTGCGGTTGGATTCGGGTTCCGGACCGGGCAATCACTAAGTAGTAGAGATCCTCCGCCGCGCACACCGGGTATGGCGGTGCTGCGCTAAGTTCCCGGAGCGTGCTGGAATGCCCTGAAATTCATACGGGCATCATGTATACGTGGTGAGGGAAGTTGTCTGATGTATGCAACACATTTTTTGTTCTAAATGCGGCCGGTTTTTCCGAATCTGTCGGTTATTCGTAGCATCCCTACCCCTACCCGATTTCCGGTGCGACTAGCATGCCAGCGCCGATGCGCCACAATCCGATCGTACGATTCGGCTGCAAATCCGACGTGCGCCCGCTACCCGCCCATTCAGAGTACCAATCGGCGCAAATCGGAACATATTCGGGGCGTAACACGTCGGGAAAACGTTGAATCGGGCCCTTAGTAAATGCCCCCACAGTGATACACACAACAAAAACAGTGTCCACACACACAATACAGCTATACACATACACATAAACACAATACATCAAAATTACACACAACATAGAATACCATATAACAGGGACTACAGAGTTAACCACACATACATAAGGCGATATGCTACATAAGGGGTGGTGACATCACAGTAAAGTCAAATACCACAAACATCACATACAAGCTCCATATAGATGAATACAGGGAAGCAATTATACGAAGGGTCGGAACACCGCATTTTCGTCGGCTGCATGCATCACAAGATCGGAGGGGCGGGCTCTGGACCGTCGGACAGCGTGGGGAAGCAGAATCATAGCAGGAAAGGGACGCGAACGATCTTAGTGAATCACGCAGACCCAATCCCCATGGACATTCCGACATCGTTTTAAAGTAAAGTAAACGTGCTCCACAGTGTATCACACACATTTTTAACAAAAAAAACTAATACTATATATATATATATATATATATATGATTATAGTTACTACATACAGCAACATACAGATCACACTACACAATACACACACACATACATACCAATGAAAACATAGCGTTCACCACACAGCATACAAATTAGAGTATATTACCACCTGTGTTCACTGTATACAAAGCACATACACACATGATAACACAAATACAGTATCGACTAACATACAGACATTAAAAATCACACTTACACAAAATACATCAAAGAACAACACATAACAATACGCTATAGACATTCAAGCGTATACACAAAACCCATGACAATATAAGTCATACACAGAGCACTTATACACAAAGCATAGTCAAACCCAAATGAGCCACTAGGATGTGGGCCACCCTGATGTAGCGGCCCCATCAGCAGACCCCACACAATTCCTGATGGCTATACACCCTGTCGTTACACTCGGACCTCACATAGCAGAGTCTGGCCTGGTGTTTATTCAGTGATGACATCGAATGAGCTATATGTTGAGTATTCAACATTAGCCATAAGCGCCCAAGATGAAATCTGTTTAGGCCCATCTTGTAAAGGTGCAGTTCCGAGTTGGCTAGACCTTTGGACTCCCACCAGTGAACTGGTCTCCAGGGTGATTACACTCTGAACCTCTGTTACTAGGGATTTACCCAACAGTCAGGGAGTTGGTACGTTCTCAGCACTTTAGTAGTCTTCTACTCTTAACCTTCCTTGGGGGAGAGTTTCCTCCAGGTAGATGTTTGGAGACGCATGGATGTATAGTGAACCTGTGTCTGAAAACAAGTTCCAAAATAAAAAATGAGTTTAGTTTATTGTTTCCCTAAATATTACAATGTTGAGTAACTTGAAGAAATTGTCCAGGGACTCTGTCATCCAGAGGGTGAGTGTCAAGGGGAGCGGAAGAACTATTCATCGCGAGGAATCGGGACGAGGAAAATTCTGCAAAGAAGGGGGTCACCAGGTAGACCACGCTGAACGGCTGGAGAAAGACCCTGGAGAAACTTCGGGAAAAGCCGGCGAATATTCATTGACAGAAGGTGGGAGTGTATGACTGTACAAGAATCAGTTGGAAATGGTAAAGGTTACATTAGTGAGGGAGTTATAAGAATATCCTCGGCACAGACTTATTTAAGGTCCTAAGGCGGATATAAAAACAAAAGACGAGATCACAGAACTGAGCTTATAAATACCACCAAGTGCCAAGAAGAGCGGACCCCGTGGCTCCTGTGTGATGCTTACAACTGTGTGCGTCTACAAACTTCTTCTGGTGGGACTTACAGCTTAATATAAGATCCCCAGTTGTTTGAGTCTGAAAAAGTTTTCTGTATTTTCACGGACTTCGTAAGTAAGAGACTTTGTAGACAGAAAGAAGTCATTGCGCTGTAGTATAGTGAGTGGAAATGTACGTCATGTAGTAAAGAACGTTGTAATAGCTGTCACAATAAGTCTACAGGCTGTGTTGGATATTGCAGATGTATCCATTACTGGAAGAAAGTTATGTGATCAAAACCGGACAGAATGCGGGTACCCCATAATGGCAGCTAGATACAGCAGCTACAGCTCTACGTGTTGGTAGGTCCATATATAATGGAAACAGCTTAGATACGCGCTGCAGCTCTATGGTATGGTGGGTGCATATATAACTGCAGCTTAGATAAGACAGCCTCAGCTCATACGTTGGTAGGATGCATATATTAATGGACCGCTATGATACCAGAGAAGCTCAGCTCATGTACTGTGGATGCATATACCAATAGCAGTTTAGATACATCGCTCAGTCTTGTATGTTCAGATGCCTATGTTTTGCAGCTTAGATACAGGAAGTCGCACCTGTGACCACTGAGACCTCCGATGGCTGGCCACTGGTGGGGTAGAGCAAACGACCATATAAATATGGCAGTTTTGGCATTCCAGATCTCAGTGCACAGGTAAACTTTAGGATATGGGCTCTGTAACTATGGGAAGTCTTATGGCAATCAGCGTGTGTACGTGAGCTTTTGGGCCATCCCTGTGACCACTGGAGGAACCTCTATGGTATGTGCACACCTGGTCAGGGCAGAAGCAGCAGCAACAATATAAATATCGGGCAGTTGTCATCATAACATCTCAGGCAAATGTAAAACTTAAGGTTCTGATAGTTAAAGTATGAGAACACAGTCAAACGGCAAATCTAAATGAGTGAGTGCTCAGTGTGAGCTTGTGGCCTCCCTGTGGTCCAATGAGACATTCTATGGCCACGTGCCACTTATGTGAATGGAGATCTTTGAAGTGGGGTGAATACATGAGTATCACGGATAAGTAGATCCAAGCAAAGAACCGGATGCTTGCCCCTAGTCTGCTCGCTTCTACGATTGTTGCTGTTTTTACATCTCAATAGTACTTGACTATATCCTAAACTAATGTCGTTAAACAGTTCCAATCGTGAAATATTGGGGTCGCTTGCATCACAATCTCAGTTGCACAGGTGTGTAAACATGAAGGATTATGAGCTTGAATGATGGGAAGTCTTTGGAATATTCAACGTGTTGTATGTGAGCTTGTGGGGCCCCTCTGACCTCATGGTTGTGGTCCACTGGGTCAGGGACGGCGCAACCAATATAAAAATTGAGCAACTGTGTATCATAAATTCAGGCCAAGTATATTGATGAAGATTTAAGATGCTTAGGAATCTATGGGCAGTCTATGTGTCAATCAAAGTGTTTCTGTCTATGTGGATAACTCTGTGGGTCCTAACTGTGACCACTCTTTGGTTGTGCCACGGGTCAGGGCAAAGGCGTGACCAAATAGGAATGATAGGGCGCTTGCATATAAATTCAGTGCTGAGTGTAAAGCCTTGAAGGATTATTATGATGTCTTGAAGAGGGAAGTCTTTATGCAATCAAGTGTTGTATGTGAGCTGGTGGACCCCTCTGACCCTCTATGTTTTGTACACGAGGTCGGGCAGATGACAGCAACCAAATATAAAAATTGAGCGGCCTGTATCATAAAGTCTCAGTGCCTACAGTATAAAAAAAAAACTTGAAAGATTTAACGATAATTGATATTATGGGAATAGTCTATGGCAATCCAAAGGTTTGTATGTAACTTGTGGGCGTACTGTGACCACTCTTTGGTTGTGCCACTGGTCGGGCAGAGGCAGGACGAATATGATATTGGGCAGGCTGCCTCATAAATCTCAGGTGTCAGCGTAAACGTTTAAGGATATGATGCTGACTGATGAGGAATGTCTACGGCAACTCCAAATGTGTACTTCTAGGCTGGTGGGCCTCCTGTGACCAATGAAAACCTCTATGCTGTTGCCCTGTCCGGGCAGAGGAAGGCCGACGCGACACATATTTGGTTTAAGTGGAGATTAAAATTGAAAGTATCGCAAGCACAGAACCTGCGTTCTTCGATCTTGCCTCTGCTACTTGCAGGTATTTCTGTTATGGCCTTCTGGGTTAAGAAGAGTTTTCCAGTGCACAGAATCTTTGCTGAGGGCTGGTGGAGGAATCGCGGAGGTGGGGCGGGGGGGAGGGAAGTGACACTTACCTTCCTCGTGGAAATGCCCAGAATTGCAATTAAAGTATTAGGGTCGGATAGCTTGCTGTGTAGAATGCGTGTATTACAGGCCATCTGTCAGGTGAGTGGATCCTCGGCGCTCATGCTCAATGTATTGGCACCGGCCGCCATATCAAATCAGTCCATGTTTTCTGCTTCAGACACCACCTTGTGGCAAGAATTCATCTTCCGGAGTAATAATGTTATACATCCCGGTAATAGCTGCTGGAGCTGGAGGGAGTGGAAAACACATCTACTTTGAAGGCGGAAGGCTGATCGGCTCCCATGTTTCATGACTTGTGGCAAATTATCCTATCATACTGCTGATCAGACAACAAATTTCCTGATTTTACAAGAGTCGCCTCTCGACAGTGTCGGCAAGAGTGAAATAAAAGAACATTTTGAAATATTTTAACCTTGATACGGACTGGTGCCAAATAGATAGCGAACAGCCTGACACACGGCAACCTTTATTGGGCCGACAGGGCCGTATATAATAAAGGGAAGCCGATTCGTCAGCCTCAGGACAAGAGTCCATGTGAAATGCGCTGTGGAATTTATCTCGGCCCTGAAAAGTGCAGATGTCTTACAAGGATCCATTGATGTTTTTAGGACTCTTGATGTGAAAAAAAAGACGGGTTTGTATAGATGTCTGACATTTCGCCAGTGATTCTGACCCCTAAGGACGGCGACGGATACGAAACGTCTATAAATGTAGTCATGTTCTGTGTTCTATAGAATCATTGTCATATACAGAGTCATCAGGTGAGAAAATCGTATGTCGTCACCTATATTTTATTAATTTATATTAATAAACACACAAACGCCATAATATCAGCTCCCCAAATGAAGAAATAAAAATTTCACTCCCATCAACCAAAAATCATCCAAATATGCGCCGATTCACTGATCTCCTAATTCATATTTCTAGTGGATTTGTGCCAATAAAAAACACATTTATGAAGATCTGTCTAGACATTTTTAGCACTTTCCAGACTTGTAGGGGGTGGCCTGGTGAAGGGGCGTGGTTCCAGAAAGTGAGCGTGCCAAAAATAGTACATGCACAAAATAGAGGGGTGTGCCACACTGTGCAGCTCAAGCAGGCCGAAAGTGGAACAGGATAGTCTTAGACTGGACAGATATCATCACAACAATGAATCTCCATTTCCATTGCTATCCTGTCTGATGTCAGAGTACTGATCCAATTACCTTCCAGACAAGGCTATGGATTCTCATATAAAGGTAGATCAACTTGTAGATCAGTGCTCTTGTGCTATGCTATGTAATTAGTTTCTTCATTTTGTATCAAGTATCTTTGACCCTTACCTGATCTCTGACTATCTATTTGAATAGTGATTTGTACGCATGTCTTCTTCTGAACCATATTTGGCACTATCCTTGTTTCTATGTTTTATCTTTGCTCCATGTTTGCACTTTGGCACTGAAAGAATGTCATTCATTGTCTCTTACCGTTTTAGAGTATGTGGCCAATTAGGCAGGCACAGTTAGGAAGTTTAGTCTCATGGCCCACTGTCCTCTGCTCTCAGTCTGCAAGCACTATACACTCACCGGCCACTTTATAAGGTACACCTGTCCAACTGCTCGTTAACACTTAATTTCTTAATCAGCCAATCACATGGCGGCAACTCAGTGCATTTAGGCATGTAACATGGTCAAGACAATCTCTGCAGTTTAAAACCGAGATCAGTATGGTGGAAGAAAGGTGTTTGAGGCCTTTGAACGTGGCATGGTTGTTGTGTGCCAGAAGGCTGGTCTGAGTATTTCAGAAACTGCTGATCTACTGGGATTTTCACGCAAACCATCTCTAGGGTTACAGAGATGGTCCGAAAAAGAAAAAACATCCAGCGAGTGGCAGTTCGGGGGCAGAATGCCTTGTTGATGCCAGAGGAGAATGGGCAGACTGGTTCGAGCTGATAGAAAGGCAACGTGACTCAATCGCCCGCTTACAACCAAGGTAGGCAGAAGAGCATCTCTGAACGCACAGTACGTCGAACTTTGAGGCAGATGGGCTACAGCAGCAGAAGACACACCGGGTGCCACTCCTTTCAGCAAGAACAGGAAACTGAGGCTACAATTTGCACAGCATCGAAATTGGACAGTAGAGATTGGAAAAACGTTGCCTGGTCTGATGAGTCTCGATTTCTGCTGCGACCTTCGGATGTAGGGTCAGAATTTGGCGTCAACAGCATGAAGCATGGATCTATCCTGCTTGTATCAACGGTTCAGGCTGGTGTGGGGAATATTTTCTTGGCATCTTTGGGCCCCTTGGTACAACGCCACGGCCACCTGAGTATTGTTGCTGACCATGTCCATCCTTTATGACCACAATGTACCCTGTAACATCTGATGGCTACTTTCAGCAGGTAATGCGCCATGTCATAAAGCTGGAATCATCTCAGACTGGTTTCTTGAACATGACAATGAGTTCACTGTACTCAAATGGCCCTCCACAGTCACCAGATCTCAATCCAATAGAGCATCTTTGGATGTGGTGGAATGGGCGGATTAGCATCATGGATGTGCAGCCGACAAATCTGCGGCAACTGTGTGATGCCATCATGTCAATATGGACCAAAATCTCTGAGGAGCTTCCAGCACCTTGTGTATCTATGCCACGAAGAATTGAGGCAGTTCTGAAGGCAAAAGGGGGTCCAACCCGTTACTAGCATGGTGTACCTAATAAGTGGCCGGTGAGTGTACATACTATATACTGTATGAAAATGACTGTCATTAATCCATTATTTGTGTTATGAAAATTAAAAAAAGAAACTGTATAAAAATATATTTTCTATGATAACCTCAAACAAAACAAATCAAAAACTATTAAAAATGCTTATTATTTCCAAAAATCTTTTTACTTAGCCTTTTCATTTAGTAGTTCTTAATATACTGTTTATACATTTTTGCATCATTATTTATTATTACCATTATTATTCTATTATTATTTCATCATTATCATCATTCCATATCACCACTGATTCCAGCATAGTTGGAATTTCCTCTCTAGCTCGCACGTTCCCGAGCATCACTGTTATTATTTCAGATATTGTGTCAGATGGGTGGGAGCCAGGTGACAGAAGCATATTGGATATACAAATATTGACATTGATTATTCGGGAACGGTGGAGGCTAGAGGAAAATTCCAACTATGCCGGAATCAGTGAAATGGGGCTATTAAAAGGAGCTGAGAGGGAGGTTGATGGAGGGGGTGAAAATTTCCCTTTAAGAGCAAATTGCAAATAAAACTGGCGCAAACTCTTTAATAATCCGAAATAATGCACATTTCTGGATCAGATCACATTGTACCTGCCCTGAGTTTAGTTATATAAAATTCTGAGATACTGCGGAACTGGAGAGAAAAAAAAAAAACGACAATCTTTAAAAAATATTTTTTAATATTTTATTGTAAATTTTGCAAACAATTAAAATGTAACAGGTTGTATGTGGACAGTGCAGGATGCTGCAGATTAGCGCCGCTTCCCCTCCTTCCACGTGAGTGATGCCTATGAAATTGAGGTCAGACGGAGACTAATCAGAGTTCAGGCGCGAGCAGAGAGCAATAAGAATTTAATATCATAATCTCAGCGCTTTTAAAGGAGAGGGAAAAAATATAGTAAATGTATTACAAAAACGACAGGAAATAATCAGAGGGGGTCTCTCCGTCCCTCTCCCTGACACTCCATGATTAATGGACGTCCATCAAAGTCACTCACTGATTAAGGTCCGCCCTGTATTACTGGCTTTCTACTGGGAGTTTCTGGGAGAGTTGTTCTGTAGCCCTAGATATTGTAATAGTACATCCATAGACACTGAGATTGTTCCATGCCCTGGAATAGAACATTCCATATTCATTGTAATAGTAATCCCATCAGCACTGGCAGATGTTCCATGCACTAGAATAGAACATTCCATAGTCATTGTAATAGTACATTCCATAGCATTGTAATAGACTGTCATAGCATGTATTAGTACATTCCAAGCACTGTAATAGACTGTTCCATAGTCATTGTATTAGTACATTCCATAGCACTATAGTACACTGTTCCATAGCCATTGTATATATATTCCATAGGACTGTAAGATTGTTCTGTGAGCTGGAATAGAACATTCCATAGCATTGTAAATAGAACATTTAATAGCATATCATAGAATGTTCTGTAGCACTGTAATAGACTGTCCCATGCCCCTGGAATAGAACATTATAGGGCACATTTACTTACCCGGTGTCTGCGCGATCCCCGATCGGAATGTCCGACGAGGAGAACTCGCCGTGATTCACTAAGATCGTGTGCCGTATTTTCCTGCAGTGTCACTTCCCCTCCGGTCTTGCCGGAGTCACTTTTTCTCCTGGTCAATGTAAGTGCTTGGCTTGTGCCACAAATTTAAATGTTAAATCCAGGCATAGTCCGAATCCCGTGGATCGTCCAAAGGCCCAACCCCAAATTTGTGTTGCGTAAAAGCCGGCGCGATTGCGCAAAAACATTGTATTCGACACAATCCCCGGTGCATCGCCGAAAAGTCGGAAACCGACGAAAATGCGGCCTTGGAAACCTTTGTAAATAAGACCCCTATGTAGCACTGAATAGAAACTCTCATAGTGCTGCAATACAACAATCTGTAGCATGTTATGGGAATGTTCCATGGTATTGTAATAGAGTGTTCTGTAGCACCGGAATATAATGTTCCATAGGACTGTAATAGAATAATCTGTAGCGCTGAAATAGAATGTTCCATGGCATTACACTTACTAGAACATTCCAAAAGCGCTATAATATAAAATACTATAGCACCAAAATAGAACAGTCTAGCACTGTCATAGAATGTCCAAAGCATAATATACAATGGATATAGCTGAATAAAGTGATCCATGGAGATGGAATATAACATTGCATAGCATGGGAAAGAACTTTTTTACTATAAATAGCACATTCCGTGGAAGTGCATAAATATTCTATAGCACTGGAATGGAGCATTCCATATAACCAGTATAGAGCTGTATAGAATATTCTATAGCATTGGAATGGAACATTCCATATAACCAGTATAGTACTGTATAGAATATTCTATAGCATTGGAATGGACATTCCATCAATAACCAGTATAGTACTGTATAGAATATTCTAAGCCTGGAATGGAACATTCACATCATAACCAGTATAGAGCTGTATAGAATATTCATAAGGACTGGAATGGAGATTCCATATAACAGTATAGCGATGTATAGGAATTTCATAGCACTGAATATTCTATAGCACTGGAATGGAACATTCCATATAACCAGTATAGAACTGTATAGAATATTCTATAGCAAAAAATAAAACTTTTCCTAATTAAATGATCTAAAACAACAGAGCAGAAAATTCTGTATAGAACATTCTGGAGCAATAGAATGACAACATTTCGTATAAATGCAATGATACGTTTCATATACATTTTATGCAATGAGGCCCAATATGTGGTAGAAGAACTTTTCAGCCTCTTATATGAAAACCTCATTATCATTCCCACACATGAGGCCGGGGAGAATGGGGAAGGTGTGAGATATTTATTGGAGCTGTCAGCAGCGGCGTCCATAGCGACTATTAGCTTTTTTTATGCTGCTGTTTGAAAGATGTTTCCTTAGACATTAGGCGGTTGTATCCTCTGCATTATATGTGACATCGGATTGTTGTGGGACATAAATCAGACATAGATACAACAATAGATACACAGATAGATGTGGCTGCACAGGTGAAAATAGGTGTACATCCTCTGATTTAGGCGCAATTCCTGGCACAGAACCGGAAAGGGGACCTACTCAGGCCCTGGGCTAAAGCACAGGCAGGACCTGGTGTAGAACTGAGATGGGAGCATGATGTCCAGCTATTACACCCACCCAGCCGGAGCCTCTGATAGACTTATACATAGAGACAGAAGTCAGATAAAGCAAGATAGATAGATAAATAGATAGATAGATAGATAGATAGATAGATAGATAGATAGATATGAGATAGATAGATAGATAGATAGATATGAGATAGATTAGATAGATGAGATAGATATATAGATATGAGATGATAGATTAGATAGAATAGATCGAGATATAGAGTAGTAGGAGATAATGATGCATAATACGATAGATAGATAGATAGATAGTATAGATAGAAGATAATATAGAAGATAAGTAGATAGATAGTAGATATGAGATAGATAGATAGATATTGAGATAGATAGATAGATAGATCATTACCGATTGTGGAGATCAGATAGATTGATCCCCGACTACCGCTAGAGTAGAACTAGAAGATAGATACGATATGAGATCAGATTAGCCCTCAAGCCATAGTAAGCTAGATAGGATTAGCATAGATAGATAGAAGATAGATATCGGATAGATAGAAGATAGCAGATAGACTAGATCGTGATAGATAGATAGATAGATATGAGATAGATAGATAGATAGATAGATAGATAGATAGATAGATATGAGATAGATAGATATGAGATAGATAGATAGATAGATAGATAGATAGATAGACAGACAGATAGATAGATAGATAGATATGAGATAGATAGATAGATATGAGATAGATAGGAGATAGATAGATGGATAGATAGATAGATATGAGATAGATAGATGGATATGAGATAGATAAATAGATAGATAGATGATACATATGAGATAAATAGGTAGATAGATTTTTTCTGTTGTTTTGCGCCAGTTTTGCAACTAAACACCAAATTAGCCGCGCAGCAAAAATAACCATGTTTCCCTTATTTATCCTACCAATCCAGATGTTTTGCAGCGTCTAATAATATTCATTATTAACAACTTTTTCATTTAGGCGCAAGTTATGCACAAAAACACTCAAGCCTAAAGGTGGCGTAAACTGAGAGGCAACACTTTGCTATTGTGCAGAGCAGCTTATCCCCAGCAGCAGAGCCCAGCAGACACCACAGACACTACCTGCAGCCTCTGTTTATAGTTCAAGACCTTCTATTTACAAACAATCTTCAGAAGCCTCCGCTCAGAGCAGTTTGTAAGATTTTGCAGACAGGACAGAGATGTACATATTGATGTCTCATATTAATATGAGATGTACAGACCTCTTAGTTTTACCTCCCGCACTATCTATAGATTTCTATATTACGCTATTACAGCACATCGGTGTCATGGGTCATGCTGCGGAGGTTTGTCCTACACAATGACCACTTAGAACATATACAGACAATGGCAGCCATAACTATATAATAATACAGTGAAGTGGACTAGAATGGGCTTTCTGAGAACGAGTTCCCCCTCCTCTTGTTGTCTGGTCAATGCTACACTGAGAGCCCTCCAACAATGGAGGATGGAGATGATGGAAGTCCAGGAGATGGTCCTTCACCTTCTATGGTGATTGAGAGGGTTTATTGATATATTGATGATGTTCTCCACCTGAAAGGGACTCAATGGAGGATCCTTCTCACCCCATGACCTCCCATCCTTGAATCCTTCAGGATACAATGATGTTCTCCTTCTAAGCCGTTCCATAGAAGCTCTTGATATGATGGGTTTATACTCTGCTTGTGTCATACATTGAATAAAGTTCATGATGTCATGCGTTACCACGGATACCCACACAATTTTATTTATGAAAGGCAAAGAAAATATTTCTAAAACCAGATATGGAAAGACAAAGGGTAAAGGGACGGACACATTAAAGAGATTCCATGTACCGTATACGGAATGTGAAGAAAATGGAAAATTTGAACTGATATTTAAAACCAAATTCCACCCTATAAGGATGAGTTTAAATTTATAAGATATTACTTAAAGGGGGTTCCCCAAGAAATACTTAAAGGGGGTTCCCCAGCTCCTAAATCCCCCCATAAGTAAAACCAGAAATGTGTAGAGCACTTTATGAGCCTCCCAGATATATCTTTCCTGTTTCCCCATAATGAGTTATTTTAGAGAAAATTACATTTTATCTTTATGCAAATGAGGTTCTTGATGCACAAGGGGAGTGTCCATGTCTGCATGTGCAGAGGTTAATTTATTTATATGCTACCATTGGCTTACCAGCCTCATCATTTACACAAATCAACCATAGGAATATGAGACACATATGTCAGCAAACACAACCCCGCCCCTGGTGCACTGAGGCCTTTAATTTGCATAAAGATAAAAAGTGAAATTTCTTTTAAATGATAGATCATTGGAAAGCAGGAAAGGTATTTCTAGAAAGCTTATACATTGCCCTATATAGTGCTAAGTTTACTTGTGGGGTGACCTAGGGATCTTGTAGGAGCCCTGTAAGACTCCATGTATTGTGTATGGACTGTAGTTAAATAGCCTCCAGTCTTAAATTTAAGTTTAATGTACAAAATTCTTCTGGGATGGAAAAAATGATGTGGAAAAGTGAAGCTGCCCAAAGCTTATGCCAACACCAGCGAATGGGATGGATCTTGAGGTGCGTCTGGTTGTCCCAAAATGTCACCTTGGCCGTTTCCGTTGATTCGCCTCTATAGAAGGAGCTCCACAGCCGACCCCTCAGCCAGATGTTAACACTTCAACCTCCAACGTGGATCTGTTCTACCTTAAAGCACAAATTTACAAATCAGGATATTGATTAAGGCAAATCGATGTCCTTCAAGGATCGATACTTATGTTACATTGTAGCCAGAGGTAAAGATGAAAACATATGGGGGAAGATGCATCAGTCTGTTCACTACACAAATCTGTCAGAGTTTCTGGGAATGTGTTTAATACGCCTTGTGCCATGTATAGCAAGGATTTTAGAAAATTTGTAAACAAAAGGGGGCGGGGTCTACTTGGGCCAAAAATGAATTGCATGAAAATCTGAATACTAAGGCAATTTATAGAAAGTATAAGACTAGAAAGATTCATCATTCAGCATCAGACACTTGAGATGCATTTCATAAATCTTCTCCATTAAAGGTTTAAAAAGGAAGAAGATACGGAAGTAAAGAACGAGGAATAGAAGAAAGGAAGAAAGGAGGGGAAGAAGGGAAGGAGAATTTGCTTTCCTTACATTTTAAGTTGTCCCGATTTAGAGTGAAGAGAGGAGGGATGAAATATTAAAGGGAGATAAAAGAGATGGAATATGAGTAAAGAAGAAGGGAGAGTATGTTAATTTATTAATAGGATGGATGGAGGAAGGAAGAAAACAAGATTATTAGGAAGAAAGGCTGGAGAGGTATGGAGAAGAAAGGAATTGAATGGGATATATTAGTGAAGAGTAAGGAGGATCGGACCCATCCATGTTCAGGTTCAGACCCGCTTTGTTCGGATTTGGGTGCGGGTATCAAAATGGAATGCTCACTACTACGAGTGACACCTGCTTTGGTGCTGCTACCATTGTGTTTATCACCCTGTAAATGCCGCGGGCAAAGTTGAGCTGAGCTGAACACCAAACATCTGGGTGATGTCCAGGTTCAGGTTTGGGGATTTGTACCCATGAAGTTCAGCACAGACCTGAACATTACAGTTTGGGACCACTCATCACTAATGAAGAGAGGAATGAAGGAAGTAATGAAGAAAAGAAGAGAAGAGATATAGGATTTCAGGAGAGGAAGGAAATAAGATTAAAAGGAAGGAGGAACAAAAGAAAGAAATGAAAAGGAAATAAAAGGAATAGAAAGTAAAGTAAAAGGTTTAAGGGGAAAGAAGGAGGCAACAAAGGAAGAAAGAAAATAAGATAAAAGGGCAGGAAGGAAGGAAAGACAGAAGGAAGGAAGGATGAAAGACAGAAGGAAGGAAGGATGAAAGACAGAAGGAAGAACGAAAATAAGATAAGAGGGGAGGAAGGAAGGAAAGACAGAAAGTAAGGATGAAAGACAGAAGGAAGGAAGGAAGGATGAAGGACAGAAGGAAGAAAGAAAATAAGATAAAAGTGCAGGAAGGAAGGAAAGACAGAAAGGAAGGATGAAAGACATAAGGAAAAAAGTAAATAAGATAAGAGGGGAGGAAGGAAGGAAGGACAGAAAGGAAGGATGAAGAACAGAAGTAAGGGAGGGAGAAAGGAATGGAAAGAGGTTTGTTATCAAAGTTAGGAAGTAAAGGAATTGAGGAAGGAAGGAAGGAGGTTTGTTAGTAAAGAGAGAATGTGAAAAAGGACTGTAGGAAGGAAGGCTGAAGTAAGGAAAGAAGGAACAAAGGGAAGATGGAAGGAATGAGGAGGGATTGGGGTGGAAAGTTGTGAGGGAGAATATTAGATTTAGTGGTTGCACATTTCAGTAGAGAAGAAGAAGTCTAAATAAAGGAAGGAATAGGAGAAAGAGGCAGAAATGAAAAGGGAAGGTAAAAATGACGGAAGAATAGAGTTAAGAAAAAAAATAAGGGGGCGGAAGCAATAATGGAAGGGAAGGAAGGAATAGAGTGAGTTAGGGAAGGATAGGAAGGAAGATGCTTTGCTCTATGGAGCCGTAGATCACATTCAGAAAGAGAAAGAAAATACCAGGAAGGTAAGAAACATTAAAGAAAGATGAAAATCCTAGTGTGGAGGGAAGGAAAGAGAGGATGGGTAGAAGCAGGAAAGTGAGTGAAGAAAGAAAGAAAGGAGGAGAGAGAATGAATAGAGGGGTGTGAGACTGTATCACTGTAGTCCGTACATGTGACATGAAGACTATCGCAGTGAGTGACTGTGAATCTCCGGATAGGAGGGAGCGGCGCCAGGTCCTGACCTCCAGAGTCCTGACAACCACCGGGTGAGATCCGATCCTGTTCTGTACAGCGCAGCATCTCTGTCTCTTTCCCTCCTGACAGCCGCTTCTTAGTAACATCCATATTTCATGCCATTCAGATGAATTATGCAGACCGGCCACCAAGCAGATTTAATGATATTTTGCTTCTTTTCTCTCACCCATTAGGCAATGAAATCCGCGCTTCTGAATTAAGTTCCATTTCCTTCTCAAAGCTGCGGAAAAAAACCTCTCTCCCCTCCCTTAATCCAGGGAAGCAATTTTTTTGACAAGTGCACTTTGCAAATAAAACCCGGTATTGATCTTAAGACGCCCTCCGCACTACAAGACCGGGAAACTCGATTTGAAGTCTTGGAGAGGTGAAAGCCCAGAAATAACAGAGTGTCAAGAAGCTGTCAAACTACGAGAGGGAGAGAGGAGCTGTCATAAAAATCCCGCTGCCGAGACCTCAAAGCATCCTCCCCTTGCCGTAAGCTACTCCTCAGCAATTAGACAATGTCTGCTGGTCCTGTTCTGCCTCGCGGTGATGCTGAGGATATACCGCCATTACACTGACGTGGCTAATTACCGCCACTAACTAACTTCTTATGGATGTATAGTGTAACTATGGTGGTCATATAGATAGAACTGCCATATGGTGCTCTGCAGGTACCACCTAACCTCATGTATAAGAGACAACTAAGTCCTCTGATCATTCTCCAAAAAGCAAAGCAAAGAAAAATACCTGTAGGTAATGCTCCAAAAATATACCGCTCCTCTACTCATGTGTCAGCTTATTTTTTTCTACCATAAACCAATCGGTATTTTGGCTGTCCATTATAAATTGCACAGTGCAGTTATTGGTATGAATGGACAGGATGGGTCACCCCAAGCAAAATAGTGACACAAAATAGTGTGATAGGAGTACAACTAGTGATTAATGAAACTATTTAAGTGTGCGTTTATTTACAGAAATTAATATAGACACATAAAATGAAATCTTTGCTGTAAGGATGTAGAGTTCCACGGCAGGGGTGACCAATCTACAAGTAAAGGAGAAAATAGGGAGTATGAGAGTAGGCCTGGGGTGTCCTCGGCTATGTGGGTAGCTTAATGAAAATTAATGCAGAAGAGGGCTCACCTCAGGAGTAGAATACAGCTCAGATCTCCCAATAGGGGCATTTGTGTAACTCCTTTGAAGATGGTGTCCAAAACGCTGGTGCTCCAGTGTGCGACGGAGGTCAGTTTGTGGACATAAAAGGGTACAGGAAGGACCCGTAGGGAGTACACATAGAGATGCGCAAAGACAGAACAGAGTAGTGAAGAGATAATGTCCAGTAGGGTTTAGGGTGTATAAGACTCAGTGGTCGTGCAATGTTACCCTATACAAATCCCTGATATGGACTATAAGTCTATCACACCCTGAAGGCCTAGCCTCGGAACTGGGGTCCTTATTAACCGCAGTCCCAACTGGAACCTGACCCTGCAATAGCTGGCCCTGTTATTGGCCTATTATAGCAGGTAACGTCAGATATAGCGTCAGAGGAGAGTCAATATAGTATATATTCTGACCCCCTGTGATTTATGAAAAGTATGTCATGGCTGAGATCTGAATCCCATGTCCCGACAAGACTTGTTTCGCCCTTTGGGCTCATCAGGGGATTGTTGGGTTCATGCAGAAGAAACAGCCTGAAAACAAGCGATAAGGAATACATGCAGTGTAAGACCATCATAACCTGTGTGTACAATATAGACTCAGTACATGTTTAGTAAGTGATCTTACCTTGTCCCTCGTGGGGGCAAGTGCGTGGTAGCCAGGCAGTGGATGGCTTGTGAGGTGTATAACCTCTCGGTAAGAGCCTAGGGAGACCAGTGGGTTCTCTAATATGATCCTTTCTTATATTACCTTAGTGATTTACTAGGGACATCTCAGTAGCCCCTCTGAGCTCTCCCACCCATAACCTTCTTGTACAAAATAGTGTGATGTAACAGGATGTAACTCCGGATCAGTACAGGATAAGTAGTGTCATACACAGTGGGGCTTATTTACCAAGCCCCATTTTCGCCAACTTTTCGGGGATCGCATCAGGGATTGTGTCACACGCAATCGGATTTTGGCGCATCGGCAGCGGCTTTCACGCGACACAAATCGTGGGGGGGGGGGGGGGGGGCGATCCAATGGATTCGGACTAAGAGTGGGATTTAAAATTGTGTCGCAAGCCATGCACTTACATGCACCGGGAAGAAGAAGTTGAACTCCGGCGGACCTGAGCGTGGAAGCAACACATGCAGGATATTGGTCGCAGGATCTTCTTGAATCGCGGCACAGAGCATTATCATCGGACATTCCGGATCGGAGATCGAGCAAGATGAGTAAATGTGCCCCAGTGACTGCACCAGCAGAATAGTGAGTGCAGCTCTGGGGTATAATATAGGATGTACTCTCCGATCAGTACAGATAAGTACTGGCATGTAATGTCACAGTGACTGCACCAGCAGAATAGTGAGTGCAGCTCTGGGGTATAATATAGGATGTATCTCCGGATCAGTACAGGATAAGTAATGTCATGTATGTACACAGTGACTGCACCAGCAGCAGAATAGTGAGTGCAGCTCTGGAGTATAATACAGGATGTAACTCAGGATCAGTACAGGATAAGTAATGTCATGTATGTACACAGTGACTGCACCAGAATAGTGAGTGCAGCTCTGGAGTATAATACAGGATGTAACTCAGGATCAGTACTACATGTATCCAGTATGTAGTGCCCAGTAGTTATATAGGCTCTGGGTGTATTGGAGAGATATCTGGTGTATTGTATGATGGGGGGTGGGATCTATAATTAGACTTCTATATGACACTTTCACCGTCTGGAATCTCGTCCATTATAGGATTGAAGCTTCTGACTTCTCCTGTAATACTGGACATTGCTGGGATTCCTGCTCTCTACAAGTGATGCTTGTGGTATCTGAAGAGCCCTATATGTAGCAGCTGTGGTGTGTCCGTCACATAGGTTACACTTTAGGCGGAGGGAGGGGGTAACATTCTGATACTTACTACAATGAGTACAATAAGCAGAGTGTAACCATCACTAGGAGTCTCCACCAGGTGCATGAAGCTTCAAAGCAATAGCCCAGTGATGACCTCACATATGTTCTATAGGTCACTACCTATAGGTGATAATAATCTCCTGCTATCTATGTTCCTCAGATCTTGCTCCATGATACATTAAGGTTGGTTAAATCTCCCCCCCCCCCCTACAGCTCTGTCTACCCATATAACTTCAAGGGGTGAAATGTTGTGAAAATGAACCAAAACGGGGGCACCCCCCCCCCCCCCCGAGGGCATTGTCTAAGTGTTCCCTTGTATTTCATAAACTTTAACCCCATTATGGAGATCAGGTCTTTACTCAGGTTGTCCACCTCTAAACTGAGGTAATGACCTCTAAGTTGGAGCTAGTCAATGGTGTTTAGCCATGACGAATCAGACGAGTAGGGGGAGAGTAGACAAGTAGGTGGAGAGTAGACAAGTAGGTGGAGAGTAGACAAGTAGGTGGAGAGTAGACAACTCAGTTTAGAGGTGGATAACCTAGGTTGGAGCTAGAGTCACTGGTGTTTAGCCATGACGAATCAGACAAGTAGGGGGAGAGTAGACAAGTAGGTGGAGAGTACAGAAGTAGGTAGAGAGTAGACAAGTAGGGGGAGAGTAGATAAGTAGGTGGAGATTAGACAAGCCAAGGTCAGGAAGCTCGGGGAGCAATAATCTTCATATCAGCTTAATAGGAATCCAAGAAACCTTATTGCTCAGGCACATTCCTATGGGGAAAAGGTGCCTTAGCAGGGTGTTCCAGGAATTACAATGAAGTCCTTTCTTATCTAAAGATGTGGCTCCCCTTAAAAGTGAGCCGCATTGATAGTCACATCTTCAGGATGTGACAACTGATAGATGGCCCAATGATTAACTATTGAGGGTCTATCCCTCCTACCCTGGTTATCGGGATTGGTTGAACATAGGATGTGCATACTGCAAGGCAGGCGTGTAGGAGACCGGCATTAAGAACTGGCAAAAAGCAACATGGCATGAAGAACATAGAAGAGGTAAGTATTGCCGGTGGTGAAGAGCATCTATGGAATGTGTAGACAACGTCTTTCAGAATATTCTAGAAGGTTCTACAGACACTGCATAGTGTACAGCAGGCGTCTATTCACCGGAATCGCGGTGACCTTCATTCTTTCTACTTTCGGCATCCACTCTACTGATCAGCGTAATGTAGGTATAGTCACTGATCCGCAGAAGATCACGACATCTCCGCCGGCGTTAGACAATTACGAGCAGCAGAGAAAATAAATAAAGAAGAAAAAATATAAAAGATCTTATCTGCATGGGGAGACTTCCATATCATCAGCCGGAAATCATTGACCCCCTCGGCAGCTGAAGCTCGGCATCCCGTACCTCGAGGGTCCTTCGTCATAGGTGACATTGACTATTCCCTGGAGGCCGGAGATGCGTGAGCTGCGCCGCGCTCCTTCTATTGACGCCTTGAGTCCGTTTTATTATCCGGAGATCCTCCGCGATGGCATTGAGTGTGTGCGTGTTTTTATCAAGGATGTGGAGGCGACGCAATGTTTTATGGAATCGGAAAAACATCATCTTCTCTTTCAAGGCCAAGAAGAAGAGTGTACAGGACCTCAGCTGCTGACATCATCCTATCAATCAGTATGTTACACAGCGGTAAGTGCTGCCATCGGCACTAAGCTCCTCCCACTGACTGCTGGCGTCCGTGTGCCAGTCACCACCAATCATAGGCACCTGCCCCCATGGGAATGTGCCCAAGCAATGAGGAACCAGCTGTCCTACATAGTTTTAAGTTTTTTAACTTCTGTTCATTTTACCTGACTCTGTACCTTTCCACCTACCCTGACCTCAGCCTGATTACCACATGGACTCTGTACCTTTCCACCTACCCTGACCTCAGCCTGATTACCGCATGGACTCTGTGCCACCTACCCTGACCTCAGCCTGATTACCACATGAGGATAAGTAATGTCATGTATGTACACAGTGACTGCACCAGCAGCAGTATAGTGAGTGCAGCTCTGGGGTATAATATAGGATGTATCTCCGGATCAGTACAGGATAAGTAATGTCTCAGGTGGGAAGGTTGTCAGTAGTTATATACTATACATTGTTATGGAGATATGAAGTGACTCCCTGACCTCTTCCTGGTGCTTCTCTAGGGACCCTGATTATTGACAACAAACATATCTGGACACAGATTAAGGTTATTTATGCCTTAAAAAAACCACTGAACTGACACTTCTTCTTTCCATACAGAATACATTGGCCAAAAAACTAAGCTAAAATCATCACCTTTATTAAAGACTTAAATTAAATCTACCATCAAAATCCATCCGGTTAAAACCAGAGACACTTCCTCCAGGCTCCGTGACTGTGGGAATCTTCTTATTTTTGTTATCCATGGCCTCCTTCCTTCTAAAATCAACCTTTAAAACTATGCTAATAAGCCTAAAGGGTTATGAAGGTGATACCAAAGCACCTCTGTACTGTAGTTTCACATGATGTTACACTGTCTCTCCCTCCTCAATGGGAGAGGGAAGTGCTTCTGCACAGTGTAACAGCCTGTAAAGCTAAAGCATGGTGGGCTGTATGTTACTGTCAGGGCACATGTCTAGCATAAGAGCATTGTAATAGTGGGTGAAGTGACCAATTTGTGACAAGTCATGGATGGAGTCCACTCTAGGGCCTTGGGTGGTCTCCCCTCCTTCCTGGAGCCTCCTTAAAGTTCTGAGTGTATCACATCGTACGACCTTTACATAGTGATAACTTATTTTATCGATTTATATATAAAACCCACTTTTTGGCATAAAATGAAGTTTTCTTGCTGACACAGAGGCTCGGTGCGTCTCTCAGTGGGAAGGATTATGAGGATGTGCTGCATCCAGCAGAGTGATATCAGCAGCGCTCCGAACCTGGGATTTACTGATCATCCCCTAACACACACAGATAGATGCAGATAAACAGATTGGCTTATTACCCACAATGCCCAGATCCATTTGTATCCAGACTTCCGGGTAGAAGAAATCAGAATCAAGCCACGATTTATGATAGAAATGGAGGGATTTGTTATGTTTTTCTATATTTCACACACTTAAATAGTTTCATTAATCACTAGTTGTACTCCTTTCTTATATTACCTTAGTGATTTACTAGGGCCATCTCAGTAGCCCCTCTGAGCTCTCCCACCCATAACCTTCTTGTACAAAATAGTGTGATGTAACAGGATGTAACTCCGGATCAGTACAGGATAAGTAATGTCATACACAGTGGGGCTTAATTACTAAGCCCCATTTTTGTCAACTTTTCGGGGATCGCATCGGGGATTGTGTCACACGCAATCGGATTTTGGCGCATCGGCGGCGGCTTTCATGCGACACAAATCGTGGGGGGGGGGGGGGGGGGAACAGAGGGTGGGGGAAAAGAGGGGGGGTTAATTTTTGTGCAAGCCATGCACTTACATACACCGGGAAGAAGAAGTTGAACTCCGGCAGACCTGAGTGGGGAAGCGACACATGCAGGATATTGGTCGCAGGATCTTCTTGAATCGCTGCACAGAGCATTATCATCGGACATTCCGGATCGGAGATCGCGCAGGATGAGTAAATGTGCCCCAGTTGTTGCACCAGCAGAATAGTGAGTGCAGCTCTGGGGTATAATATAGGATGTATCTCCGGATAAGTAATGTCTCAGGTGGGAAGGTTGTCAGTAGTTATATAATATACATTGTTATGGAGATATGAAGTGACTCCCTGACCTCTTCCTGGTGCTTCTCTAGGGACCCTGATTATTGACAACAAACAGATCTGGACACAGATTAAGGTTATTTATGCCTTAAAAAAAACACTGAACTGACACGTCTTCTTTCCATACAGAATACATTGGCCAAAAAACTAAGCTAAACTCATCACCTTTATTAAAGACTTAAATTAAATCTACCATCAAAATCCATCCGGTTAAAACCAGAGACACTTCCTCCAGGCTCCGTGACTGTGGGAATCTTCTTATTTTTGTTATCCATGGCCTCCTTCCTTCTAAAATCAACCTTTAAAACTATGCTAATAAGCCTGAAGGGTTATGAAGGTGATACCAAAGCCCCTCTGTACTGTAGTTTCACAGGATGTTACACTGTCTCTCCCTCCTCATACCTCTGCTTGATGTTATCGCACACAATGGGAGAGGGAAGTGCTTCTGCACAGTGTAACAACCTGTAAAGCTAAAGCATGGTGGGCTGTATGTTACTGTCAGGGCACATGTCTAGCATAAGAGCCTTGTAATAGTTGGTGAAGTGACCAATTTGTAACAAGTCATGGATGGAGTCCACTCTAGGGCCCAGGGTGGTCTCCCCTCCTTCCTGGAGCCTCCTTAAAGTTCTGAGTGTAACACATTGTACGACCTTTACATAGTGATAACTTATTTTATCGATTTATATATAAAACCCACTTTTTGGCATAAAATTAAGTTTTCTTGCTGACACAGAGGCTCGGTGCGTCTCTCAGTGGGAAGGATTATGAGGATGTGCTGCATCCAGCAGAGTGATATCAGCAGCGCTCCGAACCTGGGATTTACTGATCATCCCCTAACACACACAGATAGATGCAGATAAACAGATTGGCTTATTACCCACAATGCTGAGATCCATTTGTATCCAGACTTCCGGGTAGAAGAAATCGGAATCAAGCAGTGATTTATGATAGAAATGGAGGGATTTGTTATGTTTTTCTATATTTCATATTTGTTTAGATTTTTATAGTAAAGGATAAACTGCCATCAGCCACCACTAGGGGAGCTACGGAGCTAATACTGTATGCAGTGAAGTTGTGTGTCCCCCTAGTGGTGGCAGCAGACAGAAAAAGTTTCATCTTTTAACTATTATTACTTTCAAAAATCCTCAATTTTTATTTTTTACATGTAAAAAGCTTTATGAGGGCTTGTTTTTTGCGTAACAAAATTGTACTTTCCAGTGACAGCATTTAATATTCCATGCTGGGAAACAGGTAAAAAAATATCCAATTATGGTGAAATTGACAAAAAAAAAACGCAATTGCGCAATTTTCTGTCGGATTCAGCATTTCTGCCTTTTGTTGTTGGTTCCGAATAACCCCTCCTCTTTATTTCTTGGGTTGGTACGATCACAGGGATACTGCATTTATTTAGGTATTAATAGATTTTAATAGATTTTTTAAAAATGTAAACCTTGTATGAAAAAAATGTCTTCATTTTGCCACCGTCTGAAGCCAAGAACATTGTCACACTACAGCTTGCAGACCTGTGTTTGGTCTTACTTTTTGCAGGATGTGATAATGTTTTTATTGTTGCCATCTTGTGTACTGTACAACTTTTTTATCACTTTATATATATAAAAAAGTAGCTGTTTGCACATTTGGCATTTGGTATTTTCGGTCATGAGATTCGACACTGGGAATTAGATTTTGATTGAGACTATCAAAGATAGTTGATACCTAACAAGTTTTTTATCACTTTTTGGTGATGTAAAAAAAAAACATTTTTCTTTTTTTTAGGCAAAGGATACATTTAAGGAAATCTACCACATGGTTGCTTCTAAACCAAGTACGCTTACATGCTGGGGTGGCCCTCCATTCTTCTTTTTGCTTAAAATGGCTTAGTTTTTGAGCCCTCTCCATAGCAGCTTCTCCATGCTGTGCTGTTATAATACAGAGTGCATTGTGAAGGGGTTAATGACTTATCCATTAATTTTATATTTTTGAGGGTCCAACACTCCACACTGATCACTTCATTCTTAAAAAAAAAAATCACAGCAGCCTGCATGAACTTATACTCCTCTCCATGCAGGTTGCTACGATGCCATGTGATATGATGTGATCTGATTTCATGAGATATATGCTTGGTGTACAGTTTGCTAATGTTAGGAGGCTAAAGGACCTGCAATGATGTCACCATGGTCACATGACCAGCAGAGAAAGCATGGGGAGGAGCTGCTGGATTCTGCCCAAGGAGGCCACGCCCACCTTTAGACTCGCGATAGACATCCTTGGATATCAGGTAAAGTTATAAAGTTGAATTATATGGGAATCCGAGATGAACAATTTTTAGCTAGAAAAAGGGTGTCAGCTACTTAATAGGGCTCTATGGGAACCTCCCACTAGCTGTATATGTAAAAAATTTCGGTAACAGGTTCCCTTTAAATTGTAATTGTAAAGAAGCCCAGGGAACAATCTAAAAAACAAGTCATTTTTTTTAGAAATCCCGCTACACATCGTGGTTTTGGTAAACTGAATCCCCCTCAGCTTGTCTGAAGAACCTTCCGTATTTGTTCGATGGGATTTCATTCTCGGCGGCTTAGAAAGCGATTGAGAAGACAGGACGAGTAATTCCCCGGGGTGAAGACCACATCTCAGCAGGTTCCTCCACACACTTCAATCACGTCTTGTCAAGGGCAGAATTACGTTAATTCCAGCCCCGGCTCGGAATTTTTTGTTATTTGTGAGACAATTACGGAGGTTTCTTAAACACATGTTCACCAACATCTGCTGCGACTCTCCGCAGCCGCCATAACAATCACAAATCAGATGCAATGTCTGTCTGAGTCCTGAGTGAAGGCAGCGCTCGCAGGAGGACTCCGGGCCATAAAACAAGCGCCAATTAAAAAAGATCAGGGCGAGGAGACGCGGGATCCCGCTCCGGAAGACTGAGCTGTGAGAAAGGATTGAGACTGACACCAGGAGGGGGTCACGTGGCTCCTCTGCTGCTGCTGCTGAATCCCCACCGCTAGAAGAAAGCAGCCGAGTGGAGAAGGACTCAAGCGAGAACGATTTCGGATGAAAACACTCCGCGCTGACATTACAGCTAACTGTGTTTTCACACATCCTTGACACGAACAATAATTGGCCAAAGGTATGCTCATTACAGGGCCTAAGAGCTGATGGAGGCCGGCAGGCACACGCCACGGGGCCACGGATCAGGATGACACAGCATAGAAGGTTCTACTGGACCATTATGACCACTGAGACTGATAACATGGTGGTGGGGTGTATGGAAACATGGAATCACTATATCACTGAGGTGACATTACAGATAGATAGATAGATAGATAGATAGATAGATAGATAGATAGATAGATAGATAGATAGATAGATAGATAGATAGATAGATATGAGATAGATAGATAGGCCTGTTGCCTGATTTCAGATGCACAAGCTCTGATAAATCTCCTCTATGGGGGAGATTTATCTGAAAAGTCTGAGGTAAAACGTTCTCGTTTCTCATAGAAACCAATCAGAGCTCAACTTTCATTTTATAATCGGCTGTGGGAAAATAAAAGCTGAGCTCTGATTGGTTTCCATGGGCAACTAGAACAGTTCTGCTCTCAGAAACTTCCGATAAATCCTACCTATTATCTATCTATCTTTCTATCTATCTATCTATCTTTCTATCTCATATCTATATCTATCTATCTATCTATCTATCTATCTATCTATCTCATATCTATCTATCTCAATCTCATATCTATCTATCTATCTCATATCTATCTATCTCAATCTCATATCTATTTATCTCATATCTATCTATCTATCTATCTATCTCCTATCTATCTATCTATCTATCTATCTTATATCTATATCTATATCTATCTATCTATCTATCTATCTATCTATCTATCTATCTATCTCAATCTCATATCTATCTATCTATCTCATATCTATCTATCTATCTATCTATCTCATATCTATATCTATCTCATATCATTCTATCTATCTATCTATCTATCTATCTATCTATCTATCTCATATCTATCTCATATCTATCTAGTATATAGTGATACTTCTGGAGCGGTCGGCAGTATAAGGGTTAATATCACTTATCTGTTTTGGTAATTGTTTGGTGACGGGCGCGTTACCCTGTGTCCAGAGGAGGGATTATTGCGGCTGGGTTGTCAGTCATCATCTGTGCGCAGGTCAGGTGTCAGGTACATGCGCCGCGCTCCTGCAGGGTGACAGTTCTATTTAAAGCCATTTACTGCATTCAGTTGTTGCGGCTCCGGGTCTCAATGTGACAAAAACTTCAAAAACCGCCACCGTGACTGGCGCAACAGGAGGGGGGGGGGGGGGCACTGCCATGTCAGTCCAGGAATAGCCTCATCATTACACCTCCTCTGGGCTCATGTACTAGTCCAGTACACACCGGATCTGGGAGACCTTATATCATTAGTGCAAATAGTAGGAATGACACAGGGTCTTAAAGGGATTGTTCAAAGAGAAGCTGTTACTAACAAACCGATAGTGAGGGGTCACTGAGTGATATCTGCACCGATCACATAAAGAAGGGTCATGTCACCCCTAATAAATAGAGCCCCAAAGTGTTCTGGGGCACTACTGAAGATATTGCTGAATAAAATGGGATAGTGAGTGCTAAAAGCTGATTTGGGGTGACAGGACCCCATTGTAGTGATGAGTGGGGGTTTCCAGGTGTCAGACCCTCACCTTCATCAGTGTGTTAAAAAAGCTTATGGTCAAATGGGTGGACTAGACACTTTCACTCCACCCACTTGACAATAGGGAGCTTAAATATCAACACTGATGACTTGAGAACTGTGGGAACTACAGAAACATTTCCAGCCACAATGGAATCAGTAAAATACTGTCCATGAAAAGATGCAACGATCTTGGGGGGTTCATAAATGAGTTAAAAAGATCCCTTTAAGTGCACAAAACTATAAAAATACTCGAGAATCCATTAAGGGTTAAGGAGGAGTTTCTCATTTTCCAAAAATTAGGCGGATTAAGCTCGAAATAGGACCCTGCTCATGTTACCCCTTCCTTACAGAGGATGATTATTTTTCGGAAGATACAAGTATTTTCTCTAAATAACAAGTTTCAGGTCATAGCTAGAAAAGTCAAGCAAATATTTGTTCAAAAATCTACCATCAAACTCCATCATGATAAACCAGGGGGATTGCTCTTAGATCCAGCACAGTGACTGTGGTCTTCTTATATTTGTTATCCATGGCCTCCTTCCTTCTAAATTATCTTTTTAAATTATGCTATGGGGGTGTTACCATAGGCCCTATGTGCTGTAGCTTCACAGGATGTTAGACTGTCTCTCCCTCCTCCCCCCTTCTGCCTATTGTAATCTCACACAGTGGGAGAGGGAAGGGCTCCTGTACAGTGTAACAGCCTGTAAAGCTAAAGCTGGTTGATCATGATGGGAGATGCAATGGGTATAAGCGGACACTAGTGGAGCCTACAGCAGCTTAATTTCTTTCTTTAAAAAAAAGCTTGCATGCTGGCCAGTCTGAGTGTGCATGTGTATGGGAAAGTAGGGAGGAATAGCATCAGCTGAAATGTAAAAATGTTGACTGCATTAAGTTCCATATAGTCATAGCTCTGGGCCAAGTGACTATAGTCACAGCTCTGGACCAAGAGACTATAGTCATAGTTCTGGGCCAAGTGACTATAGTCATAGCTCTGGGCCAAGTGACTACAGTCATAGCTATGAGCCAAGAGACTACAGTCATAGCTCTGGCCCAAGTGACTATAGTCATACTTCTACTGAGGGGTGAGTGACACAAGAGCTACAGTATATGAGGAGAGGGGGGGACACAAGAGCTACAGTCTCATGAGGATGATGGGGGGTGACACAAGAAGATTACAGTCATGAGGAGAGGGGGGGGGGGGTGACAAACAAGGCTTACAGTCTAGGGGATGGAGGACGCAGGAGTCGACACAAGAGCTTACGTCTATGGGATGAGGGGGGTGACACAAGAGCTACAGTCTATGGGATGAGGAGGTTGACACAGAGCTACAGTCTTGAGGGGATGAGGGGGGACACAAGAGCTTACCAGTATATGAGGATGAGGAGGGACACAAGAGATTACAGTCTATGAGGAGGAGGGGTGACACAAGAGTTACAGTCTATGAGGATGAGGGGATGACACAAGCAAAGACTATAGCTATGAGGATGAGGGGGGGTGACACATGAGCTTACAGTCTATGAGGAGAGGGGATTGATACAAGAGTTCCAGTTATGAGGATGAGGGGGTGAGGGGGAGAGGGGGCCACAAGAGCTTACAGTATATGAGGTGAGGGGGACACAAGAGCTTCAGTTATGAGGGGGAGGGGTGACACAAGAGACTTACAGTCTATGAGATGAGGGGAGACACAAGAGCTACAGCTATGAGGATGAGGGGGTGACAATGAGCTTACCAGTTATGAGGATGAGGGGATGATACAAGAGCTTACAGTCTATGAGGATGACGGGGGTGACACAAGAGCTTACAGTCGATGGGATGCTTGGGGGTATGACACAAGAGCTTAAGTCTACTATGAGGATGAGGGGGTGAACACAAGAGCTTACAGTCTATGAGATTGAGGGCGGGGGGTGACTGACACAAGAGCGTACAGTTATGAGGATGGGGGGTGACACAAGGCTTACAGTCTATGAGGATGAGGGGGTGACCAAGAGCTTACAGTCTATGAGGATGATGGGGAGTGACACAAGAGCTTACCGTCTATGATGGTGACGGGGGAGGGGGTGACACAAGAGCTTACAGTCTATGAGGAGGAGGAAGGGACACAAGAGCTTACAGTCTATGAGGATGAGGAGCGGTGACACAAGAGTTAAGTCTATGAGGATGAGGGGGTGACACAAGAGCTTTACAGTATATGTGGCTGAGGGGTGACACAGAGCTACAGTTATGAGGATGAGGAGGTGGGTGACACAAAGAGCTACGTCTATAGGATGAGGGGGGGACACAGTGGAGATCTCCTGAGATGCATGCGACAAGAGCGGAGAAACGATTGAATATGGAGAAAGGTGAATGAATGATGAAAAGGAGAGGTCGGAGTCCAGCACAACTCCAAGTAATTGGATCTGCTGCCCCTGGGCTATAGTGATTCCACCAGAACGAGACGGAGGGACAGGGTTGCCTCAGACACTACAGTCCATAGTACAGGCACCACTTATTAGTCCTGATTCCCTATAGCATGCCGCATGAGAATTATGAATCTCATTCACACTCTGTCTTTGAATAATAAAACTGTTAATAAGGAATAGCAGTCCGTGGTATATATGTTCTCTTCGGGTTTGTGGGGGTTTCCTCCCAGGTACTCTGGTTTCCTCCCACACTCCAAAAACATTCTGGTAGGTTGAATTAGATGTGGCACCAGGGGGACAGGACCAATTTGGCAGCTCTGTGAAGCGCTGCGTAATCTGTGTGAGCTCTTATATAAATAAAGATTATAGTATACTGTATATGATGTGTTTTAACACACTGTGAGGGTCGATTATCTACTCTCTGTACCATGCTGCTAGTTTGTTTCTAACCATGGTACACTTTTTTATTTTCTTTCTCAATGACTCCGGCGTAGACTTATTGCTTTCCAAATGGTTGGCTTCTCGGATGATCCCCTTTCTTCTGTTAGGACGACTCCTGAATTGTGCTACTATACATACATATGTGATCAATTACACTATACTCATCTGACCATGTCACGACTTCTAGTGAAATTTGTGACATATGATGTTTTGTGACTTTTTTTGAGTTGTGACTTTGTATAGTAACTGGGGAAGGTTTGGAGGCCAGAACAAGCAATTTACTTATCTCCTCTTTGGATTGTTATAAAACAATTTTATTCAAGTAATCGAATGTCGAGTTGTCCAGTTTTGCTTTTCACTAATCATATCTAAGTGGTGTTCCCCTACTTGTGCCCATATATGCATAATTCGTACAAATGGAGGGACATGTACATGAAGTACCGATTGACTCTTTGGTTGACTCTCACAACGTCAGTTATCCCGTCATATCTAATCGGTCAATATGAAAGAGGTAGGGAAAAAAAGGAAAACAGCAGAGAGGACAGGCGCACAGCGCGTGACTCATATCGTAATCGAGAGATGATCAGGAATGGCTCAACCGTTGTCTCTCTGTTTTGAGGTCAAGGCATATAGACATAGCACTCAGTAGGGGCCACATCAAGTTGCGATGGTCCGCCCAAGTCCAGACTGGTAGGTGCTCTCTTATAGAGGTATGGTATTGTGGTAGGTGACGGCAACAATCTGATGCCAGCAGCACACAACTCCAAAGACCGCATGACTCCCAAGTGGGCCGTGAGGGGTAGTTATGTAAGAGTGTAGAAAAGTTATACAGGATGTGGAAAGAACGGAGTGCACGTGGCGCGCTTCAGTACCAATGCCCAAACAAGCATTTTCCAAAATACCAATAGCTAGGATACGTGACAAAACGGTTCCAATATTTTTAAATACATTGCAGTTACAACACGATAAATGTGTGATACGATTAACAGAGGTAAAAATAACACGCGTTTCGTGTCTGAGACCCTTTTCAATAACGTGGACTAAGCAAACTCATTACTTGCCAAAGCGCGTTTCGGTCCATCTAGCCGGATCGTATTACTCCACAACTGTTATGAGCCTGCTGTGCATTATAGGCACCAGCCAATGTGGGATCGCATGTTGACCTTCTGGTTGGATGGCCATCTTGGCCATACATGTTCCATGTCAGGTACTGATCCAAATCATGTACCTATAATGACCCAGCTCGACTGAATCCCACCAATAAACCTGTCTGTGGAACTACTGGTTCCATAGTTCATAAGATTGGACCAATAGCCACGAAGACACAATCAGACCTAGTCTCACGGGAATAGCTCACCACCGATGGCTGTGCCCTAGCTATCTCCTACACTGGACCCGAAGGAGTTGTAAATGGTAACTGAGTTTTCTTAGAGAGTAATGAACTCTGAAAAGGAAACTACTAAGCTCTCAGGATGTCCCATGGAGTGGCGGGCTCTCATAAAGTTAAGCAATGGGTAGGTGGGATTGTTAAGCTATTAGGGTGGCACCGATAGTTGGTGTTACGGGTTTTCTTAGCCATCTAATCTGACTCCTTCATACACACGTGAGAGGGTGATTGGGCTTGGCTAAGAACATGAGGGTCCCGATTTATCAAGCAGTCTGAAAGTCAGACATATTTCCAGTGCCCCATGGCACCAATCACAGCTCCCCTTTAAAAATTTCATGAGCACTGGTGAAAGAAGTGAGCTGGGATTGGTTACGAGAGACTCTACCATGGTAGGCTGGATAACAAAATCCAATATGTCGAATTTCTTTTCTTCCTTGATTGCCTGTACTTACAGAGATAGAGCACAAGGAGGTCCCATATACACTCAGAAGGTTGACCGGACCAGACGCAAATTGGTGCATGGTATGATTTTGTCAAAATATATGAGGGGCTTTAGAATCTGCATTATAGTCATAGTTATGTAGGTCAAAATTCTGTCCCCAAGTTATGTTTTAGAGGGCAACACCGCCCTCACCGTCTTAGTTGTAGAGGGTCAAAACTCGCCATCACCGTCTTAGTTGTAGAGGGTCAACACTCACTCAACGTCTTAGTTACTAGAGGGTCAACACTTGGCCCCCACAGTAATAGAGGGTCAAAACTTGTCCCATAGATATAGAGGGTCAATGTAGTGCCCTGGATCAGAGGAACATTGGACTTTAGACATTTGAATGTTTCCCTATACAAGTCAGCACTTCTACTGTTATTTTCATCAACAGAGAACTTGCATTAATCTATAGTGTTTTGTTATACATCTGTGGAGGAGTGCTGCACCGTGTATAGCCCGTAGAAAGGGTTAATCTACACTGAGAGACATTTTGACTGCATATCTGTAACTAAGAGAAGATTATTTCCACAGCTATAGAAGAATTTTTTTTTGCAGGAGACTTGTTTACCAGTCTGACTTTTTAGAATGACAGGCGCGTCTGGCGAAAGGTGTTTACAGCTAGAACCTTATTGCCATAGAATATTATGGTGACTCAAGTAAGTTAATGGGAGATGCTTTGTCATTGGTTGGGCTGAAACAGAAGGTATATAAAGATAACAGTCCCAATTTCTAGTGTCTTGCAGTAGGGGAACAGAGCTAGCAGTATGGACTCTCCCTACCATCAACGGTTGTGATCTAGCCTCCGCCTTCTCGAGAGCCCATACCTTACCCTCCAGCCACTGAGAACTGGTACTGCCATAGACCTACTGGGCTTAGACCCGGCTACCAGCCTTATGAGAAAAGGAGGGACAGCCAGTCAGACCTTCTGCCAGGGAAGAGGAACCCTTACAACTTACTCACTTCAGAGACGCAAAAACAGTGGGATACTTGACGGTTACATGGCGGACCCCGCCCTAGTTTGGGTCACCCAACCTAGCCACTGCACCAACACTCAACCCACAATCCTAGTTACAGAGGGTCATCACTTGGCCCCACATACACTGCAGCCCGGATCACAACCTTGAGACATTCTGGTGCCGAGCTAAGTAACTTTCGATGTAAACATAAAGCCGGTCAGTGGAACAGCGCCATTAATTTCAAGACACCCGGTAGGTCGGAGACGCTTAGATATTCATTTAGGTCATTTTCACTGCGCTTCTCCGAGAGAAAACACATTTTATGTAGATTTAAGGGATTTGCATTAATAATGCAATGCCGGGCACTGGCAAAAGGTTAAGGGTGGTTTGCAAATTCAGACGCAAAAAAAAAAAGAAACAAAAGACGAATAAATGGCCGTGATCCCTCCAGTAATTTAATGTAAGACTTTTCAAAGTCAGGTCATTTGTTTTGCTGTTCGTGTTTGTCGACTTTTATGTCTCTTTAGGTTTTTATCTTAATTGATCTGTTTAAATGAAAAACTCAAAACACAAAAATTGAGCCTGTGTTTGGGGAGACCGTATTGTGGATCTGCACTGGAGTTACCTTTTTCTGGATACGCCAGAGTTACCCAACTATCTCAGGACCTGTCATGTTTAGAGCTTGGCATGAGAAGACTACTTTAAGGGAGGTCTAAGTATCATGCTGGATTGCCTGGAGGTAAACTGCTGGACCACCAGCACTTACGTTACAAGGACGGGACCTTACTGTTCGTTAAGGGCGAGCGTATGTTCTCAGGAATTGAATATAGCAGCAGGTGATCTTGTCGCTGCATTCAGTAGTAAGAGAGTGTCAGAAATTACTGAGCATAGCGCCTGGGGTGGTATCTCCTGCAGTTCTATTCACTGATTGCCAGAGATAGTCAAGCGCTGTGCTCTGTAATTCCCGACACCTTAGTAGATTTGCATGGAGAGTTAGATAGATGCCTGAGCTGTTAGTCTCGGTATTGAGAACAGGACTCAAATTCTCATGATCGATAAGGGTTCTAACAATCAGAGCCCCAATGATCAGATTGTTATCCTTTATCCCCCCCCCCTACACACTGTGGACAGAAGCCTATCAGCAACACCTGTCAATGCCTTGTCAATATTACAGGTATTGATTGCAATGTGTTGCAGATGGAATTTGAATCGAGGAGATACCCCAGCGCGTGCTTCAGTAATTTCGACACTCTCTACTTACTGATTGCAGCTCAAGATTACTACAGTGGTACCACTAACGGTATGTCCATGTGGATATCTGATACGAGGGTCCTGAGGAGAGAGGATTGGATTGACTGACCGTTCCTTTGCGGGTTCAGGCCCTACCCATAGATTACTGGCGAATTGTGTGGCCAACAGCCAATCTGAAAAATTTACTCGCCCTAGTTACTAGACATACTATAATTGCATAGCATAACTATTCCTGCCAATCATTCATTTATGTTAAGGTTGGGTGGCCAAAACCGTAAACGGAAGTCTCTCTACTCAGGACCCTGCGTATGAGAGTAGGACAAACAAGTCAACTTTGTTAAAATGCAGTTTTTGCCTAATTATTTGTTATCCATGGCCTCCTTCCATTCTAAAATCAGGAAATGCTCTGCACACGAAAACGCCCCCAGAGCCCTGTGTGGCTCATTAGCATAATTATAAAAGGTTGATTTTGAGAAGTAAGGAGGCATGGATAACACAAATAAGAAGATTAAACACAGTTCACAGTGCCAATGGATTTATGAGTAATGTCCCAGGTTTATCTGGTGGATTTGATGGTAGATTCCTTTAAATCGTGCATGTCTGGGTATAGCCTGCATGACTAGATCAGGGCCTCACACACCTCCGGCCGTGCTTTAAACAGGGGAATATTTGCAGACATTGGCAGTTCAGTAAAGGCCATTAACCCAACGCAGTCCCTGAGAAGCCAAGTACTATGAGATGATAATTGGTGCTAATTACTCCAAAACACATAAGCAATTAGAACCACATTTCACTACTTCAGTGAACAAACAGGAAGACGAGCGGTCTCTTACCCTGAACTTACCATAAACTGGGGAATATGTGCTCTAGAGAGTATCAGCCCCGGCAGGTTCACGTCTCAATTGCAGATGTTCTCCTAATGTTAGTGAGGAGCCGGGATGAATCCAAACGCCCATCCTGCCTCGCACATCCCTGTTCCCAGAAACCCCTTAAGGAGAACACTTGCCCCAAATCACCCTACAAGGAAAACCAGCATTGTGTAAGACAGGGTCAACTCTTTCTAGACTCTTTTACCTTTCTATATTTATGCCAAATGAGTTCTCGAGGTGCTAGGGGCGGAGCCTTAGGGTTCAAGTCTTCAGGGTCGACATCTGCAAAGGTTTGTATGTTCTCCTCCTTGTTTGCGGGGGGTCTTCTGCAAAATGAAACTTGGGAATCACATCTCAGGGACATCATCCTAGAGGAGGAGGTAAGAAGGACACATGTGTATGACCACATCATAAAATCTCCAATGACCAACCCTTCTTTCTCCATCCATTCTAATGATTTAGGGTCCTTTATGATGATGAAATTAGCCATCTCTTCAAAACTGATTTTTTTCTATTTAAAAGTGATTGATTTATTAAAGGGACCTGTTCTACAATCACTGGTGCCACCGTCAGTGAATGTAGTGACCAGGGTGTCAGGGGGGGGCCATTGGGACAATATAGGTCACCACACAAAGGATGATTTTTTTTCATTTAGAGTGTGTGATGAGGACCCATCGGTACGGTTATTTTCTCAAAATGTCTATTGACATGGGTAGTGTAGTGTGAACTACTATTCTCTCTCTGGATCTATATATAATATATATATATATAGCAGTAAAATAGCAATTATATTACGGTATATTACCAACTATGTGAGCTAAAACGATGAATGTCCCATCCACACATTCTCTGGTTCCAGTAACGGGAATGGTGGGAGGAAACATGGACCTATTCCCAACCGTATAACTTGCGTATACCACCTACTGGCTGCTGCCCTTCATTAAGTACCAACCATAAACATGAACTTTTGTTATAAAGCGGCTCTCCAAAGTTTCATTTTTACCCCCAACCTATCCACAAGACTGGCCGCTTTACTGAAGGTTTAGGAACCCGGAAATAGCCGAGCCCAGAATTCTGCAATCTGTGTTGTCCCATAGAGATTTACGTGATGTTCCGAAATGACCCATATGTTTATCAAGTCCGTTTCACAAGTCGGGGCTGGTTAAATTATGATTCGACCCTGCATCTGAAACCTGTGTCTCAACCCCTGGACAAGGGGGAGGGGGGATTATGATTTACTTGGTGTCTGATATCAAGGAGCTGCCACATGGATTTCTGTTCCATCCCTTGCAATTATGTTCTTAGAGATGGATGAGAAGGGCCTGATATAAGCAAGACCCTAGGGTGGAGAAGGAGAGAGCATGTAGTGAGCAGCCTCCTACTACCTGGAAGTTTAGCAGCAGAAGTGGACTGCTTAAATAACGTAAATCAGACAGGGCTGCTCTGTTTAACTTTTTTAAAGGGCAGGGCCAGCGTTAGGGGAGGCAAACTGGGCATTTTCCCAGGGCCACATGTCCTAAAGGGGCCCCCTGCATGAAGAATTTTGTGGGTAGAGTGATGATATCCTTTCATACCCCTCGGTTGAATGTCCGGGTGAAGATAATTATCATCTATCTCCTGTCTAATAGCTGTCTAGTTATCTAACTCTATAATTTGTCTATTTCCTATCTATATATTTGTCTATCTAACCATTTATCTATCTACTCTTAGCGAACGTGCAACAGTGTTAAAAGTGTCAAAGTGCAGATGTGCGTCAAAAGTGGCGCAAACCAAAACAAGTCCAAAAACAATTTTTTTAATGCAAATGTGGACAAAAAACTGCACAGACACAATAATATACCTGGGCCATAGAACGGAATTGGATTTTTTCTGCTGATCGCATCTCCAACAAGTCTTTAACTATCAAGCACAAACCAAACTGAAAGATAAGATTTTCTTATCTTAATATGACACCAGTCGCATATTCAGGTACCACAGACACAAATATACGTACGATCAAAGATTTTTCTAATCTTGCCCTCTCTGTAAATATGACTTCTCTGCTCATTGTAACTTGATTTTGAAAGATTTTTTATAGGTAAACATGGTGACATTCACATAACAAAGGGAATAGTAGAAAGGACGTTTCATAGCCACCTGAGGGGGCTGCAAGTTTAGTGGGGGGTACCTCTGGAGACAGAAAATGAATATTGCTTAGAGTATTTCAACCGAAATAGCAGAGGGTCCTTTAGACTACACGGTACTGCAGTAGAGACTTGGCACGCTTTCTCATCAATAAAGAGATGAAGGAGGTGGCATACGTAGGATGTGAATGTGGAGCCCATATCCCCCCCAACCCCCCCGGCCGCTGAGCTGCTATAGTCCTGATGCCTGTCAGTCACAGTGTGTCATACCTGGAAGCCAGCATCATTCCAATTAGCAAGCGGATACTGAGATGTAAGTGGGGAGTGCAATGTACTTTTCCCGACAGAAACCTGCAATTTTGACTTCCCCGAACCATAGGAGCATTGCTCAGTCGTATTTATAATGCTGAGGCAGCAGAATTAGGACAGTGCGCCCATCCAGGATGTTTGTCAAGTGTCACCCGCTAATGGCACCCTAGTTGCAGACATTTGCGCATGATCTCGGCAACCCATCGATTTTTACATGCAAATTCGTGCCAATACGCAACGTTTGGGAGTTTTTCAGAAGTTCCCCGCATAAGTTCCACTGAAATTTGGAGCCTGTAGAGGAGTCATTGGCCCAGAGCTAGATATAGTCACTTGGGCCATAGCTATGACTATAGTCACTGGGTGTCATAGCCTCTGACTATAGTCACTTGGCCCAAGCTATGACTGTAGTCACTTGGTCCAGACTTTGACTATAGTCACTTGGCCCAGAGCTATGGACTTAATCACTTGGCCCAGAACTATGACCATAGTCACTTGGCCATAGCTATGACTATAGTCACTTCTCCCAGAGCTATGACTATACGTCAATTGGCCAGAGCTATGACTGTAGTCTCTTGGCACATAGCCTATGACTGTAGTCACTTGGCCCAGAGCTATGATATAGTCACTTGCCCAGAGCGTGGACTTATCTACTTGGCCCAGAGCTATGACTATATCACTTGGGCCATAGCTATGACTATAGTCACTGGGTCATAGCTATGACTATAGTCACGTGGCCCAGAGGCTATGACTGTAGTCACTTGGTCAGAGCTTTGACTATAGTCACTTGGCCCAGAGCTATGCTAAATCACTTTGGCCCAGAAACTGACCATAGTCACTTGGGCCATAGCTATGACTATTCACTCTCCCGAGCATGACTATGTCACTTGGGCCAGAGCTATGACGTAGTCTCTTGGCACATAGCTTGACTGTAGTCACTCTGCCAGAGCTATGACTATAGTCACTTGGCCCAGAGCTTGTGACTATATAGTCACTGGCCCAAGCATTGACTATAGTCACTTGGCCATAGCTTGACTATAGTCACTGGGTCATAGCTATGACTATGTCCTGGCCAGAGCCATGACTGAGTCATTGGTCCAGAGCTTTGACTATAGTCACTTGGCCCAGAGTATGACTATAATTCACTTGGCCCAGAACTATGACCATAGTCACTTGGGCCATAGCTATGACTATGTCACTTCCCCCAGAGCTATGGACCTATGTCACTTGGGCCCAGAGCTATGACGTAGTCTCTTGGCACTAGCTATGACTTGTAGTCACTTGGCCCAGCGCTATGACTATAGTCATGGCCCAGAGCTGTGATATATAGTCACTTGGCCCAGAGCATGACGTAGTCTCTTGGCTCATAGCTAGGACGTGTAGTCATTGGCATAGCTATGACTATGTCACTTGGCAAGCACTATGCTATAGTCACTTGGGCCGAGCTATGACTGTAAGTCTCTGTGGCTCATAGCTATGACTGTAGTACCTTGGCCAGGCCCCTGACACTCCATGATTAATGGACGTCCATCAAAGTCACTCACTGATTCAAGGTCCGCCCTGTATTACTGGCTTTCTACTGGGAGTTTCTGGGAGAGATTGTTCTGTAGCCCTAGATATTGTAATAGTACATCCCATAGCACTGGCAGATTGTTCCATGCACTGGAATAGAACATTCCATATTCATTGTAATAGTACATCCCATAGCACTGGCAGATTGTTCCATGCACTAGAATAGAACATTCCATAGTCATTGTAATAGTACATTCCATAGCATTGTAATAGACTGTCCCATAGTCATTGTATTAGTACATTCCATAGCACTGTAATAGACTGTTCCATAGTCATTGTATTAGTACATTCCATAGCACTATAGTACACTGTTCCATAGCCATTGTAATAGTATATTCCATAGGACTGTAAGATTGTTCTGTGAGCTGGAATAGAACATTCCATAGCATTGTAAATAGAACATTTCATAGCAATATCATAGAATGTTCTGTAGCACTGTAATAGACTGTCCCATGGCTCTGGAATAGAACATTATAGGGCACATTTACTTACCCGGTCCCTGCGCGATCCCCAATCCGGAATGTCCGACGAGGATGAACTCTGCTGTGATTCACCAAGATCTTGCACCTGATTTCCTGCATGTGTCACTTCCCCGCTCAGGTCTGCCGGAGTTCACCTTCTTCTTCCTGGTCCATGTAAGTGCTTGGCTTGTGCCACAAATTTAAATGTTAAATCCAGGCATAGTCCGAATCCCGTGGATCGTCCAAAGGCCCACCCCCCAAATTTGTGTTGCGTAAAAGCCGGCGCGATTGCGCCACAAAACCATTGCATTCGACACAATCCCCGGTGCAATCGCCGAAAAGTCGGGTAAACCGACGAAAATGCAGCCTTGGAACCCTTTGTAAATAAGCCCCTATGTAGCACTGGAATAGAAACTCTCATAGTGCTGCAATACAACAATCTGTAGCAATGTTATGGAATGTTCCATGGTATTGTAATAGAGTGTTCTGTAGCACCGGAATATAATGTTCCATAGGACTGTAATAGAATAATCTGTAGCGCTGAAATAGAATGTTCCATGGCATTACACTAGAACAGTGATGGCAAACCTTTTAGAGACCAAGTGCCCAAACTACAACCAAGACCCAATTATTTATTGCAAAGTGCCAACACAGAAATTCTATTTGTGATTTATACTCCCTTCTCTGTCACAGTTTTCATTGATACCAGCCCCTGAGGACACCAATAAAGCAGAAAATAGTCCCAGGTAGAGCTGTCACTTTAATATAGCTCTGTGCACAGCAAGTCCTGGGCTGTCTGGGACTGCAGGAAGATACCTGGAGTCCTCTCTGGTGATGGCCTGAGTGCCCACAGAAAGGGCTCTGAGTGCCACCTCTGGCACCAGTGCCATAGGTTAGCCATCACTGAACTAGAACATTCCAAAAGCGCTATAATATAAAATACTATAGCACCAAAATAGAACAGTCAATAGCACTGTCATAGAATGTTCCAAAGCATAATAATACAATGGAATATAGCTGAATAAAGTGATCCATGGAGATGGAATATAACATTGCATAGCACTGGGAAAGAACTTTCTTTTACTATAAAATAGCACATTCCGTGGAAGTGCAATAGAATATTCTATAGCACTGGAATGGAACATTCCATATAACCAGTATCATGCTATGACTGTATCACGTGGCGCCAAGCTATGAACTATAGTCCACTTGGCCCAGAGCTATGACTGTATCCTCTTGTGCTCATAGCTATGACTGTAAGTCACTTGTGCCATAGCTATGACTGATAGTCCACTTGTCCCAGAGCTATTATATAGTCACTTGGGGCCAGAGCTGGATGACTGTAGTCTCTTGCTCATAGCTATGACTGTAGTCACTTGGCCATAGCTATGACTTAGTCAACTTGGCCCGAACTTATGACATAGTCTCTTGGTCCAGAGCTGTGTGAACTAATTAGTCACCTTGGCCCCGAGGCTATGACTATATGGAACTTAAAGCATTCAACATTTTTTACATTTCAGCTGATGCTATTTCCTCCCTACTTTCCCCTACACAGCACACTCAGACTGGCCACCATCAGCTTTTTTTTAAAGACGAAATAAGCTGCTGTAGGGCTCCACAGTGTCCGCTTAATACCCATTGCATCTCCATCATGATGCACAGCTTTAGCTTGTACAGGCTGTTAACTGTACAGGAGCCCTTTCCCTCTCCAACTGTGTGAGATTGACAATCGGCCAAAGGGGGAGGAGGAGAGACAGTCTAACTCCCTGTGAAGCTAACGCAACATAGGCCTATGGTAAACAACCCCATAGCATAATTTAAAAAGAAATTAGAAGGAAGGAGGCCCATGGATAACAAATATAAGAGACCACAGTCACTGTGGCTGGAGCAAAGCAATCCCCCTGGTTTATCATGATGGAGTTTTGATGGTAGATTTTTTGACAAATAGTTTGCTCTGACTTTTCGAGCTAATACCTGAACTTTTATTTATAGAAAATACTTGTAATTCCGAAAATAATCACCTCTGGTAAGGGAAGGGGTAACAGGCAGGGTCCTATTTCAGCTTAAATACCGCCTAATTTTGGAAAATGAGAAACCCTCCTTAACCCTTAATGGATTCTCGAGTATTTTTTTATAGTTTGTTGTGCACTTAAATGGAAAAAAATCTTTTTTATACTCATTTATAACCCCCCAGCCCCAAGTCTTTGCATCTTTTCATGGACAGTTTTTACTGATTCCATTGTGGCTGGAAATGTTTCTTTCCTGTGTTCCCACAGTTCTCAAGCATCAGGCATGTTGATATTTAAGCTCCCCTAGATGTCAAGTGGGTGGAGTGAAAGTGTCTAGTCCCACCATTTGACCCTAAGCGTTTTGAACACACGTGGTAGTAGGGTCTGACACCTGTAAACCCACCACTCTCACTACAATGGGTCCTGCTCACCCCAATCAGCTTTAGCACTCCTATCCCCATTTATTTCGCCTATCTTCAGTATTGCCCCAGAACACTTTGGGCTCTAATTTATTAGGGGTGACATGACCCCTCTTTATGTGATCGGTGCAAGATTCACCCAGTGGACCCCCCACCATCGGTTTGTTATTAACAGCGTACTCTTTGAACAATCCCTTTAAAGCCGCCTGTGTCATTCCTACTATTAGCAACTAATGATATAAGGTCTCCCAGTCCGGGTGTAACTGACGTACATGAGTCCCAGAGGAAGTGTTGTAATGATAAGGCAAATTCCGGACTGACATGGCAGGCCCCCCCCCCCCCCCCCCCCCCCCCCCGCTCGCTGTTGCGCAGTCACGGTGGGGGTTTTTTGAAGTTTTTGTCACATGAGACCCGGAGCCGCACAACTAAAGCAATAAAATGGCTTTAATAGAACATGTCACCCAACTGCGGAGCGCGGCACATGTACCTTACACCTGACCTCCCGCGCAGATGATACTGACAACCCAGCCGTCAATAATCCCTCCTGCTTGGACACAGGGTAACGGCCCCGTCACCCAACAATTACCAAACAGATAAGTTGTTAACCCTTATACTGCCGACTCGCGCTCAGAGTATCACTATATACCTAATATAATTGATAGATCAGAGAGATAGATCCGATAGTAGTAGATAAGCTGATAGATAAGTAGATATATAGATAGCATCGATAGCGTTAGATGATCATAGATTGGATGAATAGTAGTCAGATATAGCTGGATCGATAGTCGATCTGTAGCATATCGCTCGCGCTGCCTCTCGCGCTCGCTCTGCTCGTCCTCGGTGCGCTGCTCGCTCGATCGCTCGCTCTCTCGGCCCGCTCGCTCGCTAGCTCGCTCGCCCTCGCTCTCTGCTCGCCTAGCTCGCCTCGCTCAGTCAGCTCGCTGCGCGCTCGCCTCTCGCTCGCTCCGCTCGTCCTCTCTCGCTCGCTCTCCTCCTGCGCTCTCGCTCTGCCGCCGCTCTCATGCTCGCTCGCTCGCTCGCTCGCTCCTTCGGCGTGCTGCTAGATCGCTCTGCTCGCTGGCGGCTCGCTCGCTCGCCTGCCTCCCTGCCGCCCTCTGCTCTCCGCTCTCCCCGCGCTCCGCTCTGCTCTCGCTCCGGCGTCTCGCCGCTCGCTCACGCTCTGCCTCGACTCGCTCAGCGCGTCGCTCTGCTCCTCTCTGCTGCTCGCTCGCTCGCCTCGCTCACTCGCTCGCCTCGCTGCCTCAGCTCGCTGCTCCTCGCTGCGCTCTGCCTCGCTCCGCTGCCGCTCGCTCGGCCTCGTCTGCTCTCGCTGCTGCCTCTGCTCTCGCTCGGCGCTCGCTCGCTGCCTCGCTCGCTCGCCTCCTTTGCTCGCTCGCTCGCTCGCTCTGTCTGCAGCGTCCCTCTCTCGCTCGCTCGCTCGCTGCTCCTGCGCTCGCTCTCGCTCTCCTCCTCTGCTCGGTCTCTCGCTCTGCGCCTCTCTGCTGGCTCGCTCGCTCGCCGCTCTGCTCTAGCTTCGCTCTGCGCTCGCTCGCTCGGCGCTCGCTCGCCTGCTCTGCGCTCGCTCCGCTCTGCCCTCGCTCGCTCGGCGCTTCGCTAGATATATATGAGATAGATAGATAGATATGAGATAGATAGATAGTACAATCGTTATCTAAGGCGGAAGGAAGACGCACGTCCTCAAGTCGCAAGCCCCTCAAGAATTAAATAATGTTTTATCCCCATAACCCGTGATATTTTTCTCTCCAGAAAGTCATCGCAGGCCTCTCTTGAACATGTACATAGAGTCCGCCTAAACAACCGCCTGAGGCATAGAGTTCCATAGTCTCACTGCTCTTCAGTAAAGAACCGTTGCTATGGTGATGGTAAAATCGCCTCTCCTCTAGCTTAGAGGATGCCCCCTTGTCCTGGTCCACAGGCTAGGTATAAACAGATCTTTGGAGAGATCCTTGTACTGTCCAGTTCAGGTATTTGTACATTGTAATGAGGTCCCCCCTCAGTCGTCTTTTTGTCTAAACTGAATAATCCCAACTTTGTAATCTGTCGTGATTCTAATCCCCCCATTCCCCTAAATAATCCTGGTTGTTCTCTCCTCTTACCCGTTCCAGCTCTATTATATCCCTTTTTATACAGTGGTGCCCAAAACTGTACACAATATCATGTGTGGTCTGACCATGGATTTTATAAAGGGGGCAAAACTATGTCTTTTATCATGAGAAAGCTATTCCTCTCTTGATACATCCCTTTTGTCTTTGCTTTAGCGCAGCACCGCCTGGCTCTGGTCATAAAATTAAGTTTTACCATCCAGCCCATCCCCCCAAAACCCCCGGCCAGAGAAGGAGGAACCAATACCCCCAAGTCCTTTTCAGATTCGTTTTTAACTAAGTAATTGACCGTTTAGAACATAATATAGATAGATATGAGATAGATATGAGATAGATATGATAGATAATAGTAGATAGATAGATAAGATAGATCGATAGCCGTCGCTCTCTCGCTCTGCGCTAGATCGCTAGCTCGATCTCGCTCGTGCTCTACCTCGCTAGCTCGTCTGCTCTCGCCTCTTCCTCCCTCGATCGCTCGCTAGCTGCTATGCGCTGCTCGCCTAGAAGATATGATCGCTCGGAACGATAGATAGATATCCGTCGGTTTTCGGACGTTTCTTGAATGCCGAACTGTTCTAGTTGCCCATGGAAGACCAATCAGAGCTCACTGTTTGTTTTTTTTTTATTTTCCCACGCGCCATATCATGACAGTTGAGCTCTGATTGGTTTCTTGAGAAACGAAACATCTTTACCTCAGACTTTTCAGATAAATCTCCCCCATATCGAGATTTATCAGCTTGGGCACTCGGAATCAGGCAACAGGCTCTGAAGAGGCACTAGCTATGCCAACTTCGATCTAGCTAGCGTCTATCTATCTAGCTAGGGGTGGCTGTATCCATCTATCTCATATCTATCCATCTAGCTCTCTATCTATCATCTAGCTTCATCTATCTATCATCTTCATATCTATCTATCGATCTATCTATCTGTAAGGTCCCTCGTGATATAGTGATTCCATGTTTCCATACACCCCACCACCATGTTTAGCAGTCTCATGGTCCTAATGGTCCAGTAGAACCTGCTATGCTGTTTCATCCTCTCCCGTGGCCCCGTGGCGTGGTGCCTGCCGGCCTCCATCAGCTCTAGGCCCTGTATGAGCATACTTTGGCCAATTAATTGTTCTTGTCAAGGGATTTTGTGAAAACACAGTTTAGCGGAATTCAGCTGCGGATGTTTTCATCCGAAATCGTTCCGCGTGAGTCCTTCTCCACTCGGTGCTTTTCTAGCGCGGGGATTCAGCAGCAGCAGAGGAGGAGCCCCGTGACCCTCCTGGTGTCAGTCGCATCCTTTCTCACAGCTTCAGTCTTCCGGAGCGGGATCCCGCGTCTCCTCGCCTGATCTTTTTTAATTGGCGCTTGTTTTATGGCCCGGAGTCCTCTGCGAGCGCTGCCTTCACCAGGACTCCGACAGACATTGCATCTGATTTGTGATTGTTATGGCGGCTGCGTAGAGTCGCAGCATGTTGGTGAACATGTTTAAGAAACCTCCGTAATTGTCTCAAAATAACAAAAATTCCGAGCCGTGGCTGAATTACGTATTTCTGTCCTTGACCAGACGTGATTGCAGTTTTGGAGTAACCTCTGAATGTGGTCTTCACCCCGGGGGAATTACTCTCCTGGTCTTCTCAATCGCTTTCTAATCCGCCGAGACTGAAATCCCATCGAACAAATACTGAGGTTCTTCCAGACAGCTGAGGGGATTCAGTTTACCAAAACCACGATGTGTAGCGGGATTTCTGAAAAAATGACTTGTTTTTTTTAGCATTGTCCCTGGGCTTCTTTACAATTACAATTAAAGGGAACCTGTTTTACGCAATTTTTTACATATACCTAGTTTGGAGTTCCCATAGAGCCCTATTACGTAGCTGACACCCTTTTTCTAGCTAAAATTGTTTGCAGCTCGGATTCCCATATAATTCAACTTTATAACTTTACTGATATCCAGGATGTCTATCGCGAGTCTAAAGGTGGGTCGTGGCCTCCTTGGGCAGAATCCAGCAGCTCCTCCCCATGCGTTCTCTGCTGTCATGTGGACCATGGTGACATCATTGCAGGTCCTTTAGCCTCCTAACTTATCAACTGTACACCCAAGCATATATCTCATGAAATCAGAGCACATTTATATATCACCTGGCATCGTGCAACCTCTGGAGAGAGTATAAGTTCACCATGCAGGCTGCTGTGCTTTTTTTTTTTAAGAATGAAGTGATCGTGTGGAGTGTTGACCCTCAAAATATAATTAATGGATAAGTCATTAACCCCGTCACAATGCCTCTGTATTATAACAGCACAGCATGGAGAAGCTGCTATGGAGCGGGCTCAAAAACCTACGCATTTTAAGCAAAAAGAAGAATGGAGGGCCACCCAGCATGTAAGCTACTTGGTTTAGAAGGGCAACCATGTGGTATATTTCCTTATGTATCCTTTGCCTAAACAAAAGAAAAATGTTTTTTTTTTTACATCACCAAAAAAGTGATAAAAAACGTGTTAGGTATCAACTATCTTTGATAGTCTCAATCAAATCTAATTCCCAGGTCGATCTCATGACGAAATCCAAATGCCAATGTGCAAACGCTACTTTTTTATATATTAAAGTGAAAAAAAGTTGTACAGTACACAGATGGCACAATAAAAACATTTCAATCCTGCAAAAAGTAAGACCAAACACAGGTCTGCAAGCTGTAGTGTGACAATGTTCTTGGCTCAGACGGTGGCAAAAATTAAGACTTTTTTTCATACCAGGTTTACATTTTTAAAAAATCTATAAAATCTATGAATCCTAAATAAATGCAGATCCCGTGATCGTACCACCGCAAGCAATAAAGAGAGGGGTTATTCTGAAACCAACAACAAAGTCATAAATGCTGAATCCGACAGAAATTGTCGCAATTTGCGTTTTTTTTTTGTCCATTTCACTATAAAAAATTTGGATATTTTTTTACCTGTTTCCCAGTCATGGAATATTAAATGCTGTCACTGGAAAGTACAATTTTTTGTTACGCAAAAAACAGCCTCATAAAGCTTTTTACATGTAAACAATAAAAATTAGGATTTTTGAAAGTAATAATATTAAAAGATGAAGCTTTTTCTGTCGGCTGCCACCCTAGGGGACACCACCCCCCCCCCTCTTCCCCGCCAAGAGACTACAGTCATAGCTCTGGCCCAAGTGACTATAGTCATAGCTCTGGGCCAAGTGACTATAGTCATAGCTATGGCCCAAGTGACTACAGTCATAGCTATGAGCCAAGAGACTACAGTCATAGCTCTGGGCCAAGTGACTATAGTCACAGCTCTGGGCCAAGTGACTATAGTCATAGCTCTGGGCCAAGTGACTACAGTCATAGCTATGTGCCAAGAGACTACAGTCATAGCTCTGGCCCAAGTGACTATAGTCATAGCTCTGGGAGAAGTGACTATAGTCATAGCTATGGCCCACTGGTATGGTCATAGTTGGGCCAAGGATTATGTCATAGCTCTGGGCCAAGTGACATAGTCAAAGCTCTGGACAGTGCTACAGTCCATAGCTCTGGGCCAAGTAGAGTATAGATATGACCCAAGTGATTTATAGTCATAGCTATGGGCCCAAGTGATATAGTCATGCTCATGGGGCCCAAGTGCTATAGTCACAGCTCTGGGCAAGTGACTTAGTCATAGCTATGTGCCAAGAGACTACAGTCATAGCTCTGGCCCAAGTGACTATAGTCATAGCTCTGGGAGAAGTGACTATAGTCATAGCTATGGCCCAAGTGACTATGGTCATAGTTCTGGGCCAAGTGATTATAGTCATAGCTCTGGGCCAAGTGACTATAGTCAAAGCTCTGGACCAAGTGACTACAGTCATAGCTCTGGGCCAAGTGACTATAGTCATAGCTATGACCCAAGTGACTATAGTCATAGCTATGGCCCAAGTGACTATAGTCATAGCTCTGGGCCAAGTGACTATAGTCACAGCTCTGGGCCAAGTGACTATAGTCATAGCTCTGGGCCAAGTGACTACAGTCATAGCTATGTGCCAAGAGACTACAGTCATAGCTCTGGCCCAAGTGACTATAGTCATA
>CM033648.1:6313641-6345660 GCA_019512145.1 Engystomops pustulosus | reverse complement strand
TGAACTATATCACTTGGGCATAGCTATAACTATAGTCACTTGGCCCAGAGCTAGGACTGTAGTCACTACGTGGTCCCAGAGCTCTTTGAGACTATAGTCCACTTGGCCCAGAGCTATGACTATAATCACTTGGCCGAACTATACCATAGTCACTTGGGCCATAGCTAATGACTATAGTCACTTCTCCCATAGCTATGACTATAGTCACTTGGGGCCAGAGCTCTGACTGTATTTCCTTTGCACATACAGACTGTAGTCACTACTTGGCCAGAGCTAGGACTATAGTCACTTGGCCCAGAGCTGTGACATAGTCACTTGCCCAGAAGCTATGATATAGTCCATTGGGCCATAGCTATGAACTATATCACATGGGTCCATATCTATGACTATAGTCACTTGGCCCATAGCTATGACTGGAAGTCACCTTGGGCCCAGACTTTGACTATGTCACTTGTGCCCAAGCTATGACTATAATCACTTGGCCCAGAAAAAATGACCATAGTCACTTGGGCCATATCTATGACTATAATTCACTTCCTCCCATACTATGACTATAGTCACTTGGGCCAAAGCTATGAACATGTAGTCTCCTTGGCACATGCTATGACTGTAGTCACACTTGGCCCAGAGCTTATGACTAGAGTCACTTGCCCAGACTGTGACTATAGACACTTGGTGGGCCCCATGAGCGATGACTATATCACTTGGGCCCATAGCTTACTATAAATCACTTGGGTTCATATCTATACTCTATCTTGGCCCAAGGAGCTATGGACGTGTAGGCACTTGTCCAAGAGCTTTGACTATAGTCACGTTGGCCCAGAGCTATGACGATAATCCTTGGCCCAAACTATGAGACCATAGTCCCACTGGGCCATAGCTATGACTATAGTCCACTTCTCCCGAAGCTATGACTATAGCACTTGGGCCAGAGCTAATGACTGTATCTCTGTGGCACATAGCTAATACTGTAGTCAAACTGGCCCAGAGCTATGACTATAGCACTTGGCCCAGAGCTGTGACTATGGTCACATTCGCCCCAGCTATGACTGTAATCTTTGGCTCATAGCATGCCTGTAGTCCACTTGGGCCATAGCTATGACTAATAGGCACTTGGCCCAGGCTATACTATAGTCACTTGTGCCAGAGCTAATGACTGTAGTCTCTTGGCTCATAGGCTTGTGGGTTTACTTGTTGGGGACTATCTATGGACGCCAGCTAGACGATAGTCCACTTTGGCCCAAGCATGACTGTAGTCTCTTTGCTCATAGCTATTACTGTATTCACGTGGGCCAAGCTAGGACTATAGTCACTTGGCCCAGAAGCTATAGACTATAGTCACTTGGGCCCCCCCCAGAGCTATACTGATCGCTTGGCTCATAGCTATTACTGTATCAACTTGGCCCAAGAGCTATGACTTAGTCCACTTGGCCCAGAACTATGACTATATCTCCTTGGTCCAGAGCTGTTGAACTAATTTAGTCCCGTTGGCCCAGAGCTATGACTATATGGAACTTAAAGCAGTCAACATTTTTACTTTCAGCTGATGCTATTCCTCCCTACTTTCCTACACAGCCACTCAGACCGGCCACCATCAAGCTTTTTTTTTAAAGACGAAATTAAGCTGCTGTGGCCCACGATGTCCGCTTATACCCATTGCATCCTCCCATCATGATGCACCAGCTTAGCTTACAGCTGTTAACGGTACAGGAGCCCTTTCCCTCTCCAACTGTGTGAGATTACAATAGCCGAAGGGGAGAGGAGGAGAGACAGTCTAACATCCTGTGAAGCTAACAGGCACTAGGCCTATGGTAACACGGTAAGACCCACGCGCCAGTGAGATAGGAGGTTAAAGGAAGAGGAAGGTTGTGAGAGGAAGGAGGCCATGGATAACAAATATAAGAGACCACAGTCACTGTGCTGGAGCGAAAGGGGGAGGCAAGGATCCCCGGGGCGATAGGTTTATCAGATAGGAGTATTTGATGGAGATTTTTGACAAATATTCTGACTTGACCTTTTTAGCTAATGACCTTAACTGTTATTAGAGAAAAAATCTTGTAATTCACGACAAAATAATCACCTCTGTTAAGTAAGGGGTAACACTGAGGCAGGGTCTATTTCAGTAGCTAAAATAATCCGCCCCCACAAAACTGAAATTTTGTTGGAAAACAATGAGAACACTATACTCCTTAACCCTTATGGATTCTTTTCGAAGTATTTTTATAGTTTTTGTGCACTTAAGGATGCTTTTTACTCATTTGTATGAACCCCCCAAAGATACTTTGCATCTTTCCATGGACAGGATGTTTACTGATCCATGTGGCTGAAATGTTTTTCTGTGTTCCCCACAGATTCTCAATCATCAGTTGTTGATATTTAAGCTCCCCTATTGTCAATGTGGGTGGCAGTGAAAGTGTCTAGTCCCCCTTTGACCATTGAAGCGTTTTGAAACACACTGGATAGGTGAGGGATCTGACCCGTAAACCTACCACTCACTCACAGTTACAATGGGTCCTGCTGTCACCCCATAATCAGCTTTTAGCCACTCCTTTATCCCATTTATTCAGCACATATCTTCAGTAGTTGCCTCCATGAACACTTTGGGGACTCTATTTAGTAGAGGAAAGGTGAAATGACCCGCTTTATGTGGATCTGGTGCAGATATCACCACGTTGGGACCCGTCCACCATCGCGTTTTGTTAGTACAGCTCTCTTTGAAACAATCTTTAAAGACCTGGCGTGTCATTCCTACTTTACAAACTAATGATATAGGTCTCCAGATCCGGGTGTACTGGACTAGATCAGAGCCGAGGAAGGTGTGTATGATAAGCTAAATTCCTGGCTGACATGGCAGTTGCCCCCCCCTCCCCACCCCACCCCCCCGGCGCCCCACCGTCCGGGGGTCCATGTTTGCGCCAGTCCCGGTGGCGGTTTTGAAGTTGTTGGTCACAATTGAGACCCGGACGCACGCAACCAAACATAAAGCAAATAAAATGGCTTAAACTAGAACACGTCACCCGACAGACCCAGGAGCGCGGCCACATGTACCTACACACTGACTGCTCGCGCAGATGATGACTGACAACCCAGCCGATCAATAATCCCCTCCGCTGGACTCAGGGTACCCCCCGTCACCAACAATTACCAACAACAGATAAGTTTTATTATACCCTATACTGCCGACTCCAGAACAGAAGTATCACTATAGACTATTCCTAATATAGATATGATAGATACAGAGAGATGATAGATAGATTAGTAAGATCATAGACGATAGATAATAGATTATATGAAGATAGATACGATAGGATTAGATAGAATAATAGATAGATAGAATAGATAGATAGAATATAGGAGATAATAGTATAATAGATAGATATCGCTCGCTCGCTCCTCTCTCCTCCTCGCTCGCTCCTCTGCGCTCGCTCGCTCGATCGCTCTGCTCTCTCGCCGCTCGCTCGCTAGCCTGCTCGCCCTCGCTCTCGCTCTGCAGCTCGCTCGCTCGCTCGCTCGCTCGCGCCTGCTCGCCTGCTCTCGCTCGCTCCGCGCTCGATCGCCTCTGCTCGCTCGCTCTCGCTCCTGCGCTCCCTCGCTCCCTCGCTCGCCGCCTGCTCTGCACTCGATCTCGCTCGCGCTCGCTCGCTCGCCTCGCTTCGGCGCTGCTGCTAGATCGCTCTGCCTCGCTGGCTGGCTCGCTCGCTCGCCTTTGGCCCCTCCCCCTGCCCGCTCCTCTACGCTCTCCGCTCTCTCCTTCGTGCTGCTCCCTGCTCTGCGCCGCTCTCGCTCCGGCGCTCTCCGCTCGCGCTCGCTCACTCGCTCTGCCCTCGATCGCTCGCCTCAGCTCTGCGCCCCTCGCTCCTGCTCCTCTCCTGCTCTCGCTCGCTCCGCTCTGCCTCGCTCACTCGCTCGCCTCGCTCTGCCTCACGCTCGCTGGCTCGCTCGCCTCGCCTGCTCTGCGCCTCGCCTCTCGCTATCGCCTCGCTCGCTCGGCGCTCGCTCCTGCTCTGCGCTCGCTAGCGCCTCTGCGCTCCTCGGCTCGGCGCTTCGCTCGCTCGCTCTTCGCTCGCTCGCCTCGCTTTGCTCTCGCTCGCATCGTCTCCTCGTCTCTCGGCGGGAAAGGAGACGGCAAGTCCAGCAAGGCCACCTTCAAGAAGGAAGAATGTGTTTAGAAGCCCCATAACCCGGTGAGAGGTGGTGGGCGCGCCAGAAAGCCGCCACAGCGCGCGGGAACAGTGTACATAAGAGCCCCGCCAGAACAAACCTCCTGAGTCAGAGAGGGCCAGAGCGCACGGCGCTGACAGGACAGAACCGGGGGCGAGGGGGAGGAAATCGCCTCGCCTCGAGGGCGGATAGGAGGCCCCGTGGCCGGGGGCACAGGCCTAGTATAAAAAGGATGCTGGGGGAGAGAGCCGGGGACGGGGCCGGGCAGGAGGGTGTACGTGGGAAGGAGGCGCCCTCAGTCTCGGGGGCGAAACGGAAGAAGCCAAACGGGGGGTAAGCCGGGCCAGGTATTCTAAGCCCCCCAGGCCCCGAAGATCTGGGGAGCCGGGGGGGCGCGCCGCTGCACCCGGGCCACTCGATGATAGCCTGGGATACACGGGTGCCCAAACGGGACCAAGAGCCAGGGGGGGCGGACCAAAGGAGGGGAGAGAAGGGCAAAACGAATGGCTGTGAGCAGGTAGAAGCGAGGCCGCTCAGGGAGACAGCCCCAGTAGCGGTAGGGGGCGTGAGCAGCACCGCCGGGGCGCGGGGGCACGAAAAGTAGGGGGACCATCCACCAAGACCACCCCCAGTCCGGGGGCAGAGGCAGGGGGACAAGGAGGGGACCGGGAGAACCGAAGGAGAGCGAGAGAGGGGAGAAGAGAGGAGAGGATATGATATAGAGTATAGAGATAGAGAGAGAGAGAGATAGAGGAGCAGATAAGCGCTCAGAGCGGAGAGAGGATAGCCGATAGATTCAGAAGAGGAGAGACGAGAGAGTACATCGCTATAGCTAGGAGATAATAGAGGAGAGAGAGAGGATATGAAGAGGATAGGAGAGAGATAGAGAGGAGCGCCAAGAGCGTAGGAACTAGGGCGGAGTTGTCGAAGTGGCTGAGAGCAGACGGGCTAGGTGCCCATGGAAACCAAGCCAGCGCACGTGGTTTCCCACAGCGATGATAACATAAGGGGAGCGCGATGGGGGGCGAGAAAACGAGAACGCGGACCGCAGACGGGGCAGAAGAAGCTCCCCAGAAGGAAGAGGGCGCAAGCGGGTGGCAGCGGACAGCAGCAACAAGCGCTGGAAAATAGGCACAGAGCGATCCAACTAGCGCGCGACGAGCTAGCGTCGAGCGTCGAGCGAGGCCCACGAGCTCAGTCTAGCCAGCGAGCGAGCGATCGATCTTCCGAGCGAGCGATCGACGATCGAGCGCAGGCGATCTAGCTAGCGATCGAGCGGGGAAGGGGCCCCCAGTAGAGAGGATGCCAGGGGGGCCAGACCCCCCACCACCATGGGAGCAGGCTCAGGGGCAGACGGGCGGAGAACCGTCGAGGCGGTGGGCCACCGGAGGCCGTGGCCCCCGGGGCGGAGGTGCCGGCCCGGGCCGCCACAGCCGTAGGCCCGGTAAGGAGCATACCTTGGCCAAGAGGGGGCGGGGCAAGGAGGGGTGAAAACACAGGTACGGTAATGTGCAGCGCGGAGTGGTTGCAGCCGAAAAGCGGGCGCTCGCGTGGGAGTCCTGCTCCTTAGCTATGGCCCAAGTGACTATAGTCATAGCTCTGGGCCAAGTGACTCCTCTACAGGCTCCAGAATTTCAGTGGAACTTATGCAGGGGAACTTCTGAAAATCTCCCAAACTGTTGTCGTATTGGCACAGAATTTGCATGTAAATCGATGGGTTGCCGGAGTCATGCAAATGTCTGCAACTAGGGTGCCATTAGCGGGTGACACTTGACAAACATCCCCTGGATATGGGCGCACTGTCCTAATTCTGCTGCCTCAGCATTTATAAATAGAGTGAGCGCTGCTCCTGATGGTTCGGGGAAGTCAAAAGTGCAGGTTTCTGTCGGGAAAAGTACAGTGCACTCCCCGCTTACATCTCAGTATCCGCTTGACTAATTGGAATGATGCTGGCTTCCAGGTATGACACACTGTGACTGACAGGCATCAGGACTATAGCAGCTCAGCGGCCGGGGGTGGGGGTTGGGGGGGATATGGGCTCCACATTCACATCCTAAGTATTCCACCTCCATTCATCTCTTATTGATGAGAAGCGTGCCAAGGTCTCTACTGCAGGTACCGTGTAGTCTTAAAGGGACCCTCTGCTATTTTCGGTGAAATACTCTAAGCATAGATTCATTTTCTGTCTCCAGATTGTACCCCACTAAACTTGCAGCCCCCTCAGGTCGGCTATGAAACGTCCTTTCTACTATTCCCTTTGTTATGTGAAATGTCACCTGTTTACCTATAAAAAATCTTCAAAATCAAGTTACAATGAGCAGAGAAGAGTCATATTTACAGAGGAGGAGTCAAGATTAGAAAAATCTACTATATTTGGTCCTGTGGTACCTAGAAATATGCGACTGGTGTCATATTAAAGATAAGAATCTTATCTTTCAGTTTGGTTTGTGCTTGATAGTTAAAGACTTTGTTGGAGATGCGATCAGCAGAAAAAAATCCAATTCCGTTCTATGGCCCAGGTATATTATTGTGTCTGTGCCAGTTTTTTGTCCACATTTGCATTAAAAAAAATTGTTTTTGGAGCTTGTTTATGTGTTTGCGCCACTTTTGAGCCACATCTGCACTTTGACACTTTTAACACTGTGCACGTTACGAAGCTAGATAGATAAATGGTTAGATAGACAAATATATAGATAGGAAATAGACAAATTATAGGAGTTAGATAACTAGACAGATATATAGACAGGAGATAGATGATAATTATCTTCACCCGGACATTCAACCGAGGGGTATGAAAGGAGTATTACATCCTCTACCCACAAAATTCTTCATGCAGGGGGCCCCTTTAGGACATGTGGCCCTGGGAAAATGCCCAGTTTGCCTCCCCTAACGCTGGCCCTGCCCTTTACAAAAGTTAAACAGAGCAGCCCTGTCTGATTTACGGTTATTTAAGCAGTCCACTTCTGCTGCTAAACTTCCAGGTAGTAGGAGGGACTGCTCACTACATGGCTCTCTCCTTCTCCACCCTAGGGTCTTGCTTATATCAGGCCCTTCTCATCCATCTCTAAGAACATAATTGCAAGGGATGGAACAGAAATCCATGTGGCAGCTCCTTGATATCAGACACCAAGTAAATCATATCCCCCCCTCCCCCTGTCCTGGGGTTGAGATCACAGGTCAGATGCAGGGGTCGGCAATCATAATTTAACCAGCCCCCGACTTGTGGAACGGACTTGATAAACATATGGGTCATTTCGGAACATCAGTAAATCTCTATGGGACAGACACAGATTGCAGAATTCTGGGCTCGGCTATTTCCGGTAGTTCCGTAAACCTTCAGTAAAGCGGCCAGATCTTGTGGATAGGTTGGGGGTAAAAATGAAACTTTGGAGAGCCGCTTTATAACAAAAGTTCATGTTTATGGGTTGGATACTTAATGAAGGGCAGCAGCCAGTAGGTGGTATACGCAAAGTTGTACGGTTGGGAATAGGTCCATGTTTCCTCCCACCATTCCCGTTACTGGAACCAGAGAATTGTGTGGATGGGACTTCCGATTTTAGCTCACATAGTTGGTATATACCGTAATAATAATGCTATTTTACTGCTATATATATATATATATATATAGATCCAGAGAGAGAATAGTAGTTCACTACACTACACATGTCAATAGACATTTTGAGAAATAACCGTACAGATGGGTCCTCCATCACACATCATAATAGAAAATAAAATCATCCTTTGTGTGGTGACTATATTGTCCCAATGGCCCCCCCTGACACCCTGGTCACATACATTCACTGACGGTGGCCACCAGTGATTGTAGAACAGGTCACCTTTAAATAAATAAATCACCTTTAAATAGAAAAAAAATCAATTTTGAAGAATGGGCTAATATTCATCATCATAAAGACCCTAAATCATTAGAATGGATGGAGAAAGAAGGGTTGGTCATTGGAGATTTATGATGTGGTCATACACATGTGTCCTTCTTACCTCTCCTCTAGGATGGATGTGCCCTGAGATGTGATTCCCAAGATTTACATTTTGCAGAAGAAACCCACGCAAACAAGGAGAGAACATACAAACTCTTTGCAGATGTCGACCCTGAGACTTGAACCCTAAGGCTCCGCCCCTAGCACTCGGAGAACTCATTTGCATAAATATAGAAAAGGTAAAGGTCTAGAAAGAGTTGACCCTGTCTTACACAATGCTGGTTTTCCTTGTAGGGTGATTTGGGGGCAAGTTGTCTCCCTTAAAGGGGTTTCTGGGAACAGGGACTGGCGAGGGGCAGGGATGGGCGTGTGGATACATCCCGGCTCCACTAACATTAGGAGAACATCTGCAGATGAGACGTGACGCGCTGCCGGGGCTGGATACACTCTCTATGAGCACATATTCCCCAGTTTATGGTAAGTTCAGGGTAAGAGACCTCTCGTCTTCGGTTTGTTCACTGAATAGTTGAAATGTGGTTCTAATTGCTTATATGTTTTGGAGTAATTAGCACCAATTATCATCTCATTAGTACTTGGCTTCTCAGGAACTGCGTGGGTTAATGGCCTTAGCTGAACTGCAAATGTCTGCAAATATTCTCCCTGTTTAAGCACTGCCGGAGGGTGTGTGAGGGCCCTGATCATAGTCAGTGCAGGCTATACCCAGACATGCACAGGATTTAAAGGAATCTACCATCAAAATCCACCATGATAAACCTGGGACATTACTCATAAATCCAGGCACTGTGACTGTGGTAATCTTCTTATTTGTGTTATCCATGGCCTCCTTACTTCTAAAATCAACTTTTATAATTATGCTAATGAGCCACAAGGGCTCTGGGGGCGTTTCTGTGCAGGAGCATTTCCTGATTTTAGAAGGAAGGAGGCCATGGATAACAAATATAATTAGGCAAAAAACTGCATTTTAAAAAAGGTTGACTTGTTGCTATCTCTCATACCAAGGGTCCTGAGTAGAGAGACGTTCCTTTTCGGGTTTGGCCACCCAACCTGAACATAAATGAATGATTGGCCAGGAATAGTTATGCTATGCAATTATAGCTATGTCTAGTAGCTAGGGCTGTAAATTTTTCAGATTGGCTGTTTGGCCACCAATTCGCCAGTATCTCTGGGTAGGGCCTGAACCCGCAAAGGAACGTCAGATCCAATCCTCTCTCCTCAGGACCCTCGGTATCAGATATCCACATGGACATACCGTTAGTGGTACCACTGTAGTAATCTTGCAGCTGCATTCAGTAGTAAGAGAGTGTCAGAAATTACTGAGCACGGCGCTGGGGTATCTCCTCTAGTTCAAATTCCATCTGCAACACATTGCAATAATTACCTGTAATATTGACAAGCATTGACAGGTGATTGCTGATAGGCGTCTGTCCCCAGTGTGTTAAGGGGGGGGGGGGGATAAAGGATAACAATCTGATCATTGGGGCTCTGATTGTTAGAACCCTTATCGATCATGAGAATTTGAGTCCTGTTCTCAATAACAGAATGAAGCAGCTCAGGCATCTATCTAACTCTCCATGCAAATCTACTAAGGTGTCGGGAATTACAGAGCACAGCGCTTGACTATCTCTGGCAATCAGTGAATAGAACTGCAGGAGATACCCCAGCGCTATGCTCAGTAATTTCTGACACTCTCTTACTACTGAATGCAGCGACAAGATCACCTGCTGCTATATTCAATTACTGAGAACATATCGCTCGCCCTTACGAACAGTAAGGTCCCGTCCTTGTGAACGTAAGCTGGTGGTCCCAGCAGTTTGACCTCCAGGACAATCCAGGATGATACTTAGGACAATCCCTTTAAGTAGTCTTCCATGCCAGCTCTAAACATGACAGGTCCTGAAGATAGTTGGGTAACTCTGGCGTAATCCAGAAAAAGGTAACTCCAGTGCAGATCCACAATACGGTCTCCCAAAACACAGGCTCAATTTTTTTGTGTTTTTGAAGTTTTTCCATTTAAACAGATCAATTAAGATAAAAACCTAAAACAGACATAAAAAGTCGACACGAAACAGCAAAACAAATGACCTGACTTTGAAAAGTCTTACATTAAATTACTGGAGGGATCAGACGGCCATTTATTCGTCTTTTGTTCTTTTTTTTTTTTTTGCGTCTTGAATTTGCAAACCCTCTACCTTTTGCCAGTGCCGCATTGCATTATTAATGCAAATCCCTTAAATCTGACATAAATGTGTTTTCTCGGAGAAGCGAAGTGAAAATGACCTAAATTGAATAATCTAAGCGTCTCCGACACTACCGGCTGCTTGATTAATGGCGCTGTCCACTGGACCGGCTTTTATGTTTACATCAGAAAGTACTTAGCTCAGCACCAGGAATGTCTCAAGGTTGTGATCCGGGCTGCAGTGTATGTGGGGGCCAAGTGATGACCCTCTGTAACTAGGATTGTGGGGTTGAGTGTTGGTGCAGTGCTAGGGTTAGAGGTGGACCCAAAACTATGCGGGGTCCGCCAGGTACCGTCAAGGTGTCACCACATGTTGTTACTCTCCGGGAGGGATGGTAAGGTATGGTAAGTCTCTTCCCTGGCAGAAGGTCTGGACTGGCTGTCCCTCTCTTTCTCAGAAGGCTGGTAGCCTGGGTCTAAGCCCAGGGTCTATGGCAGAGTACCAGTAGTTCTCTCCTCCGAGCTCTGTTCCCTAACTGCAAGACACTAGAAATTGGGACTGTTCTCTTTATATACCTTCTGTTTCAGCCCAAACAATGACAAAGCATTCTCCCATTAACTTACATTGAGTCACCATAATATTCTATGGCAATAAGGTTCTAAACTGGTAAACAACTTTCCAGACAGCGCCTGTCATTCTAAAAGTCAGACTGGTAAACAAGTCTCCTGCAAAAAAAAAAAATTCTTCTATAGCTGTGGAAAATAATCTTCTCTTTAGTTACAGATATGCAGTCAGAAATGTCTCTCAGTGTAGATTAACCCTTTCTACGGGTCTATACAGGTGCAGCACTCATACACAGAATGTATATAACAAAACACTATAGATTAATGCAAGTTATCTGTTGATGTAAAATAAAGTAAGAAGTGCTGACTTTGTATAGGGGAAACATTCAAATGTCTAAAGTCCAATGTTCCTCTGATCCAGGGCACTACATTGACCCTCTATATCTATGGGACCAAGTTTTGACCCTCTATTACTGTGGGGGCCAAGTGTTGACCCTCTATAACTAAGACGGTGAGGGTGAGTGTTGACCCTCTACAACTAAGACGGTGATGGCGAGTGTTGACCCTCTACAACTAAGACGGTGAGGGCGAGTGTTGGCCCTCTATAACAATAACTTTGGGGACAGAATGTTGACCTACTATAACTATGACTATAATGCAGAGTCTAAAGCCCCTCATATATGTTAGACTAAAATCATACTCATGCACCAATTTGCGTCTGGTCCGGTCAACCTTCTGATGTATATGGGACCTCCTGGCTCTCTCTGATGGAAGAAATCAAGGAAGAAAAGAATTCGACATATTGGATTTTGTTATCCAGCCTACCATGGCTAGACGTCTCTCTTAACCAATCACAGCTCAGCTTTCATTTCACCAGTGCTCATGAATATTTTAAAGGGGAGCTGTGATTGGTTGCCATGGGCAACTGGAAATATTCTGACTTTCAGACTGCTTGATAAATCTGCCCCATGTTGTCTTAGCCAAGCCAATCATACGTGTGTATGAAGGAGTCAGATTAGATGGCTAAGAAAAACATCCGGGCAACAACTATCCCAGGAATATGACCTCAAATCTTAGAGATCTCTCAACCAAAAACTTTCACACACTCCTACACAATCATCTCAGTTGACCATGTAGGGAGAAAGCCACAGCCAAACACCTCCAGTGGTGACTTATCTGCCGTGAGAGCTTCAGGTATGTTGTTTCCTCTCAGGAGGTTCCAAATTCTTTAGATAGACATCAGTTACATTGAAATATGTGGGTCTGGTAGGGATTTATCTCTTAGGGATGCATTGGGGCTCATTTACTAAGGGTCTGATTGTGATTTTGTTGAGCTATTGGTACATGAACTATAGGAACCAGTAGAAGAAGAAGTGGTGGACATGCAATCAAAGGTCAACAATGAAGACCACATTGGCATGGTGGCCAAGAAGGAACCAGAAGGAAATAAACAGTGTTGGCGATATATAATGTACAGTATACAGGAATGTGGAAAAGAACGGAGTGCTTTGCAAAGTATTGCTTTGTCCGTTATTTGAAAAAGGGTCTAGAACACGAAACGCGTTATATTTTTAATCGTTTAATCGTAACACATTTTTAATCGTGTTTGTAACTGCAAATTTTTAAAAAATATTAGAACGTTTCTGCTCAAGTATTATACTTATTGGTATTTTGGAAAATTCTTTTTGGGCATTGGTACTGTAAGCGCTCCACGTGCACTCCGTTCTTTTCCACATTCCTGTATACATTGTTACTACCGGCCCCTTGGGAGTCCGGTCTTTGGAGTTGTGTGAGCTGCTCAGTATAGTTGCCTACCCTACCACTATACCTACCTCTTAAAGACACCACCAGTCTGGACTTGGGGACCATCGCACCTTGGATGTGGACCTACTGTATATGTATATGCCTTGACACCAAGAGCGACAAAGGTGAGCATCCCTGATCATCTCATTACGATATGATATCACCCTAGGCGCCGTCCTCTGCTGTTTTCCTTTTTTCCCTACCTCTTGCATATTGCTGATATATAAGACGGGATAACTAGTGTGAGAGCCAACCACAGAGATCAATGGTACTTAGTACATGTCCCTCCTTGTAAGAATTATTGCATATATGGTGCACAAGTAGGGGAACCACCACTTAGTATATATAGGAAGCAAAACTTGGCACTCAAGGTTCGATTACTTGAATAAAAAGTTTTTTAACAATCCAAAGAGAAGTAAAATGCTTCGGTCTGTGCCCAAACCTTCCCCAGTTACTATAACAAAGATTCACAAATCAAAAAAAGTTACAAAACATCATATGCAAAATTTCACTAGAAAGTCGTGACATGGTATGATGAGTATAGGTAATTGATCCATATGTATGTATATAGCACAATATCAGGAGTCGTCTAACAGAAGAAAGGGGATCACAGAGAAGCCAAACATTTGGAAAGCAAATAAGGTATCGCCTGGAGTATAAAAAAGTGATACAATGGTTAGAAACAAACTAGCACGTGGTACAGAGAAGTAGATAATCGACCCTCACAGTGTGTTAACACATCATATACAGTATAATAATAATTCCTTTATTTATATAGCGCACACAGATTACGCAGCGCTGCACAGAGCTGCCAAATTGGTCCCTGTCCCCATGGGGCTCACAATCTAATCAACCTACCAGAATGTTTTGGAGTGTGGGAGGAAACAAGAGGACCTGGAGGAAACCCACACAAACACGAAGAGAACATATATACCAAAGGAATGCTAGTTCATTAATGATAACAGTTTAGTATTCAAAGACAGAGGTGTGATGAGATGAATAATTCTCATCGGATTGCTATAGGGAAAAGCAGGACTAAATGAAGTGTGCCTGGACGATGAGACTGTAGTGTCATGAGCAACCCTGGTCTCTCCGTCTCGGTCTGTGGAATCACTATAGCCCAGGGGCAGCAGGATCCAATGTCTTGGGGTTGTGCTGGACTCCGACCTCTCCTTTTCACCATATTCTCCATATTCAATCTGTTGCTCGCTCTTGTCCCATGCATCTCAGGAAGATGTCCAGAATGTGTCACCTCCTCATCCTCATAGACTGTAAGCTCTTTGTGTCCACCTCCTCTCCTCATAGACTGTAAGCTCTTGTGTCCCCACCTCATCAACATAGACTGTAAGCTCTTGTGTCACCCCCTCATCTCAAGACTGTAAGCTCTTGTGCACCTCCCATCCTCTAGACTGTAAGCTCTGTGTCACCTCCTCATCCTCATAGACTGTAAGCTCTTGTGTCACCCCCTCACCATCATAACGACTAAGCTCTTGTGGTCACCCCCTCATCCTCATAACGTAAGCTCTTGTGTCCACCTGCCCCCTCATCCTCATAGACTGTTAAGCTCTTGTGTCACCCCCTCATCCTCATAGATCTGTAAGCTCTTGTGTCACCCCCCATCCTCATAACTGTACGCTCTTGTGTCCACCCCCCCCCATTCCTCATAGACTGTAAGCTCTTGTGTCACCCACCCCCACCTCCTCCTTCCTACAGACCTGTAAGCTCTTGTGTCACCCCCCACCTCATCCTCATAGACTGTAAGCTCTTGTATCACCCCCATCCTCATACATACGTAAGCGTCATGTGTCATCCCCCCTCCTCATCCTCATAATCTGTAAAGCTCTTTGTCATCCCCTCACCTCATAGACTGTAAGCTCTTGTGTCACCCCTCCTCCTCATAGACTGTAAGCTTCTTGTGTCACCCCCCTCATCCTCATAGACTTTAAGCTCTTGCTGTGTCCACCCCCTCATCCCAATAGACTGTAAGCTCTTGTATCACTCCCCTCATCCTCATAGACTGTAAGCTCATGTGTCACCCCCCTCTCCTCATAGACTATAGCTCTTGTGTCATCCCCTCATCCTCATAGACTGTACGTCTTGTGTCCCCCTCCTCCTCATCACCTGTAAGCTCTGTGTCACTCCCTCATCCTCATAGACTGTAAGCTCTTGTGTCCCCCCTCCCATCATAGTACGGTAAGCTCTTGTGTCACCCTCACCTCCTCATCCTCATAGACTGTAAGCTCTTGTGTCACCCCCTCATCCTCATAGCCTGTAAGCTCTTGTGTCCATCCTCATCCCATAGACTGTAAGCTTGTGTCACCACCGCCCTCCTCCTAGACTGTAACTCTTGTGTCACCCCCCCCTCATCCTCTATACTGTAAGCTCTTGTTTCCCCCCCTCATCTCAAGGACTGTAAGCTCTTTGTGTCACACCCTCATCCTCATAGACTGAAGCTTCATGTGTCACCCCGCATCCTCATAACGTAAGCTCTTGTGTACATCTCCCCTCATCCTCATAGACTGTAAGCTCAGGTGTTCCCCCCTCATCTCATAACTGTAAGCTCTTGTGTTCACCCCTAATCCTCATAGACTGTAAGCTTCGTGTGTCACCCCCCCATCCTCATAGACTGTAAGCTCTGTACATCCCCTCATCCTCATAGACTGTAAGCTCATGTGTCACCCTCACCACTCATAGACTGTAAGCTCTTGTGTCACCCCCCTTCATCCTCATAGACTGTAAGCTCTTGTGTCGACCGTCACCCCCCTCACCTCATAGACTGTAGCTCTTGTGTCCCACCTCCCCCACCCTCTAACTATCTTTTGTCACCCCCTCAATCCTCATAACTGTAATCTCTTGTGTCACCCCCCGCATCCTCATAACTGTAGCTCTTGTGTCACCCCCCTCATCTCATAACTGTAAGCTCTTGTGTCACCGTCAACCCTCATCTCCATATACTGTAAGCTCTTTGTACATCCCCTCATCCTCATCAGACTTAAGCTCTATGTGTCACCCCCTCATCCTCATAGACTGACAATAAGCTCTTGTGTCACCCCTCATCCTCATAGACTGTAAGCCTCATTGTGTCACCCCACTCCTCATAGACTTAAGCTCTTGTTCATCCCACCTCATCCTCATAGACTGTAAGCTCTTGTGTCACCCCCTCTCTCCTCGAGTTGTACGATCTCATAGCTAAGCTCATTGTGTCACCCCCCATCACCTCATAGACGTAAGCTCTTGTGTCATCCCCTCATCCTCATAGACTGTAAGCTCTTTGTCCCACCCTCCCTCCTCATAGACTGTAAGCTCTTGTGTCACCCCTCATCCTCATAGACTGTTAGACTCTTGTGTCCCCCCCCTCATCCTCATAGACTTTAAGCTTCTGTGTCACCTCCTCATCCTCATAGACTGTAAGCTCTTGTGTCCGTACCCCCTCCCCCATCCCCTCATCCTAAGACTGTAAGCTCTGTTCACCCCCTCATCCTCATAGACTGTAAGCTTGTGTCACCACCCTCTCCTCTAGTACTGTAACTCTTGTTGTCACCCCACCTCATCCCCCCTCAATCCTAGACTGTAAGCCTTGTGTCCCCCCCCACCCTCACTCATAGACTGTGAACTCTTGTGTCACCCCCCATCCTCATAGACGGAAGCTCATGTGTCACCCCCCTCTTCCTCATAGACTGTAATCTCTTGTATCATCCCCTCATCCTCATAGACTGTAAGCTCATGTGTCACCCCCTCATCTCATAGACTGTAGCTCTGTGTCCCCCTCATCCTCATAGACTGTAAGCTCTGTGGTCACCCCCCTCATCCTCATAGACTGTAAGCTCTTGTTGTCCCCCCTCATCCTCATAGACTGTAAGCTCTTGTGTAACCCCCTCATCCTTATAGACTGTAAGCTCTTGTGTCACCCCTCATCCTCATAGACTGTAAGCTCTTGTGTCACCCCTCATCCTCATAGACTGTAAGCTCGTGTGTCACCCCCCCCCCATCCTCATAGACTGTAAGCTCTTGTGTCACACCCCCTCCTCCTCCTATAGACTGTAAGCTCTTGGTCACCCTCTCTCCCATACACTGAGCTCTTGTGTCACCCCCTTCAAGCCTCATAGACTGTAAGCTCTTGTGTCACCCCTCATCCTCATAGACTTGAAGCTCTGGTGTCCCCCCTATCCTCATGACTGTAGCTCTTGTGCCACCCCTCCTCGCTCATAGACTAGAAGCTTGGTCACCCCTCATCCTTAGACTTTTAGATATTTTTACAATGTATGACTTAATACAGGAATATTCAAAAAATACAGAACTTTATAATTTTATCAAAAAATGTGATCATTTCATGGAAAAATTATGGCTAAATATTAGTTTTTTGTTGTTTTTTAGTGTTTTCCCTCACATATCTGTCGCGCTCTTTACAGCGACTTGATCTAGAATAGTTTTTTCTGCCTCTTTCAACTTGCACATAAGATACTAAGATGGAGCGAGCGGCTCGCCTTGAGTGGCACCACAGTTGTGTTGTCAGACGAGCGGCGTCCTTCATAGTGTAGCCGGATTATAATGGTGTCTAGGAACAAAAATACTTCTGCCGGGTTTTTTTTTTTTTTTTTCATTCTTTTTCTGGGAACAGATTCATCATTACTGTAGACCAAAGTGACAAGTGAGTGAGCAGGGAGCGCGAGCGCATGGCGTCTGCTACGTTAGATAAACCTTTTTAACTTAATAGACATTACAGTGTTGCCAACTTGAGTGAATGAAACCATGACAGCGAAACGCGCCACATTCCGGGATATACGCTGCGATCATAAAGGACAGATTAACAAAAAAAAAAAAACTGATCCCGATCAGTCGAACGGTTCCATTAATTATGTGTAATGATCCCGTTTAAAGGAAATCTAACATTTGTTTTTATGCATTATGAACCAAACATACCATGAGAAAGCTGTAGCGACACTGATGCAGAAACATATCTTGTTTAATTCCTGAGCTGTGTGGTTTTGCTCAAAAAACAATTATAAAATTCAGGACCTTGGGAAAGCTGGGTGCAGACTGACTGCCTACATAAACACATTGGGGCTCATTTACTTACCCAGTCCCAGATCCCGCGGTGCGTTCTCCGACGATGATTCTGGTTCTGCCGGGACTCACTAAGGTCGTGCGCCCAACATCCAGCAGGTGTCGCTGCTGCGCCGAGGTCCGCCGAAGTTCACTTTCTTCTTCTTGAAGCATGTAAGTGCGTGATCTTGCGACACAAAACTTTTTAAAAAATTCTGCGGTTTTTCCGAATCCATCGGTTGTCCAACGGCCACGCCCCCCCCCCCATTTCTGTCGCATGAAAGCCACCGATGCACCACAATATGATTGCGTGCGCCAAAATCCTGGGGCAATTTGGCGCAGAACGGAAATATTCGGGAAATCCAAATCCGAAAGTGCGGCGTTCGGACCCTTAGTAAATGAGCCCCATTACTTACACATACACAGGAGCTGCCTGAACTGTCCAGACAGGACTAATCAACCTGAGCTGGATGACTCATACAAAGCAGCTGGGGGATGGTGCAGCGATTGATTACTTCTGCCTGTCAGGGACAACACGGTGATGATGATTCTCGGCCTATGGAGGGCAGGCCAAGACTGGAGTAGTTCATAATTAGGGCAAGAGTATAAGCTTTGGGGCAGCCACAGGAGCGACGGAGCCTCATTATTATAATTGTATCATTGTTTTTTCAGCAAAACCACTCCAATCCAGTTCAGGGATTGAAAAAGATATGTTTCTGCATCAGTGTATCTACAGCATTCTCAAGGTATGTTTGCTTCATAATGCATAAAATTAAATGGTTGATTTCCTTTAAGAGCAGCGAGTGAGAGAATTGCTGCAAAGAACAGATTGCTTTACAGCACGTTGCAAATTGTTCTTATTTTCCAAGTGTCCCATTGGTTATGGCGTTTCCATACACAGAAGAAAATTTTTATTGAACTATAAAGCAATGTAGCCTTAATAGAGACAAATATTGTCCAGGTGTCGCTGGAGAAGGTGAAGTTACGACCAGAGGCTTGAGGGGGTCTCATAGGTTACACTACCACCTGAGATTCCAGTGTGGTAAATGGCTCCCAATGATGAGTTGCGACACTGGAGTCATAGAGGAAGTGGAGGAACAGCAGCTTTTTTGAATCGATTTTCAGCTGCAGTTACAGGGGTTGGCCACTACTCTAGGAACGGAGCTGTACTTCTAGCTCCATTTTGATGATGATATTCTGGCACCAAAGGCCGATCGGTGGAGGTCAGAACTAAACTGATATTGAGGATCTATCCCATGTAATAGACTACCATATAACTAAACTGGAAAGCCCCTTTAAGTATACAATCAATATATACAAGCAGCAGGACGTAGTCAGTATCTCCTGCACAGGTGATGAAGTATTCGATAATATCAATATTCATACACAACTGGACGAGATGCTAATAAGATAATAGGGAATCTGATTTATTGGCATGTCTATAAAAACAGGGGCCAGAGTCAGCCGACCGAAGTCCTGCCGCTATTGATTGATGTGTTTATTATCATATACATTTACATATGTCCAACAACCGCAAATTATAATATCCATAAATCACTACACAAGAGGAAACCAAATTGTGGAAAACTGAGCAAATAAGTCAGATGTGTCCTAGCAGTCAGCATGTTATAGAGCAGGAGGAGCTGAGAAGATTGTACATAGTGGGGGGTCATTTACTAAGGGCCCGATTCGCGTTTTCCCGACGTGTTACCTGAATATTTCTGATTGTACCTGAATTGCCCCGGGATTTTGGCGCACGCGATCAGATTGTGGCGCATTTTGGCATGCATGCGACGGAAATCGGGGTGTGTGGCCGAACGAAAACCCGACGGATTCGGAAAAACCGCTGCATTTAAGACAAAAATTGTGTCGCGAAAATTACACTTACCTTCACCAGGTATAGGCAGGTGAATTTCAGGGCATTTCAGCGCGCCTCCGGGGAACTTCAGCGCAGCAGCGCCACCTGGTGGACGGCGGAGGAACTACCTTAGTGAATCCCGGGCGCACCCGAATCCACCGCAGAGAATGCGCCGCTGGATCGCGAACGGACCGGGTAAGTAAATCTGCCCCAGTGTCCTATCTGCAGGCAGCATGTTATAGAGCAGGAGGAGCTGAGCAGATTATACATAGTATCCTATCTGCAGGCAGCATGTTATAGAGCAGGAGGAGCTGAGCAGATTGTACACAGTATCCTATCTGCAGGCAGCATGTTAGAGAGCAGTAGGAGATGAGCAGATTGTACATAGTGTCCTATCTGCCGGCTGCATGTTATAGAGCAGGAGTAGCTGAGGATATTGTACATAATGTCCTATCTGCAGGCAGTATGTTATAGAGCAGGAGTAGCTTATTAGATTGCACATAGTGTCCTATCTACAGGCAGCGTGTTATAGATTAGGAGGAGCTGAGCGGATTGTACATATTGTCCTATCTGCAGGCAGCATGTTATAGAGCAGGAGGTGCTGAGCAGATTATACATAGTGTCCTTTCTGCAGGCAGCATGTTATAGAGAAGGAGGAGCTGAGCAGATTGTACATAGTTCCCTATCTGCAGGCAGAATAATATAGAGCAGGAGGAGCTGAGCAGATTGTACATAGTGTCCTATCTGCAGGCAGCATGTTATAGAGCAGGAGGAGCTGAGCAGATTGTACATAGTTTCCTATCAGCAGGCAGTATGTTATAGAGCAGGAGGAGCTGAGCAGATTGTACATAGTTTCCTATCAGCAGGCAGCATGATATAGAGCAGTAGAAGCTGATTGCATTGTACATTATATCTTATCTTGTGTATAAATGTGTATAATATCTGTATGCATGTTTGTGTATTGCTGGCCCCCGTAGCTCCTCTATATACAATATATATATATAATCGTACACCTGATCTGCAGTCCTGCCTGCGTTAGGCTGGAGGTTATGTACTGCTTCACACTGTGACATCTTTCCTACACACGGGGGTCTGAATGTCTCGTAGTGCTGAAGAGTAACGTGACCTATTACCTGTGCCCCTGCCTGGGGCGCGCCCCAATGTATGGTATCTGTGTGACAGTCTGCGGCTGGGTGCGCTGCCGAGTGTGACCGTCCTGAGGCTCATGAATATACAGCGCCATTACCATACATATAGATTGTCCTGTCTGTTTGTGTTTTTATGATACGGCAGATCTTTTGATATATAATCCGGCTGTCCCTGTATATATAATGTCAGACTAAATCCTGTGTTATAGGACCATATATCACCCAAATGCCAAGTCCTTTCCGTGTGCGTGATTAAAATGCAACACGCGTGATTAATGAGCAGGTATCGGGAACAACTTAGGAGGCAGGAGGAGGAGATAGGAAACCATTACTAGAACATAGGAAGAAGAAAATAGTGTAAAGTAAAGAAGATAAGACATCGTCTGCAGTGTGTGCACTAGTATTGTGTTGTGGATGTACTATACACACCGTATTTATGTAGTGTTTTTTCCCTTTCTTGTGTCTTTTTTTTTGTTGGTCAATTTTTAGTCTTTCCTGTCCACAGCCATGCAACCACTAAAAAATACTAGTCGCTGTCATTCACTACCATAAAACTCGCCTCCTGCCCTCATAGTGCAGCCTCGACCAATAATTTATAGCGCACACACTTACATAAAACGGTGTGTATAGTGTAGCCACAACACAATACTAGCAGCGCACACACTACATAAATACGTGTTGTGTTAGTGCAGCCACAACACAATACTAGCGGCACCCACTAAAAATACGGTTGTTGTATAGTCAGCCACGAACAATACTAGCGCACACACTACATAAATACGGTGTGATAGTGCAGCCACACACATACTAGCGCACACATACATAAAATACGGTTGTGTGTATAGTGCAGCCACAACACAATACTAGCGCACACACTACTAAATACGGTGTGTTAGTGCAGCCATGACACAATACTAGCGCCACAATAATAAATACGATGTGTATAGTAAAGCATGCCACAACACAATACTAGCGCACACACTACATAAATAAGTGCATAGTGAGCAACACACATATAGCGCACAAATCATTAAATACGGTGTGTAGTGAGACATGGACCACAATACTAGCGCACACACTACATAATACGGTTGTGTTAGTGCAAGCCACAACAATACTAGCGCACACACTACATAATACGGTGTGTATAGTGCCGCCACTACACAATACTAGCGCACACACTACATAATACGTGTGTATAGTGCAGCCCGACACAATACTAGCGCCACACTACATAAAATACGGTTTTGGTGTTAGTCGCATGACACCATACAATACTAGCCACACACTACAAATACGGGGTTGTGTATGTTGCAGCCAGAACCACAAATTACTTAGCGCACACAATACATAAATACGGTGTGTATAGTGCCACACCACAACACAATACTAGCGACACACTACATAAATACGTGTGATAGTGCCAGTCACACAATACTAGCGACACCACTCATAAATACGGTGTGTATGTGAGACAAAACCAATACTAGCGACACACTACATAAATACGGTGTGTATAGTAGCCACAACACAATACTAGCGCACACACTAACATAAATATGGTGTGGTATAGTGCAGCCACAACCAACATACTAGACCACACTACATAATACGGTGTGTGATTGCAAGACTGACACAATACTACGCACACACTACATAAATACGGTGTGTATAGTCAGCCCCAACACAATACACTAGCGCCACACACTACATAAATACGGTGTGTATAGTGCAGCCACGACACAATACTAGCGCACACACTACATAAATCAGGTGGATAGGGCAGCCACAACACAATACTAGCGCACACACTACATAAATACTGTGTGTATAGCTCGCAGCAACACACAATACTAGCGCACACACTACATAAATCGGGTTAGACTCAATGTGTAATATAGTGCAGCACAGACCAACTAGGAGCAACACTACATAAGTACGGTTTGTGTATAGGACATCCACAACACAATACGAGCGCCAACTACATAACTACGGGTGTATGTACATCCAACAACAAAATTACTAGCGCACAATCACCCTGATTTATTCTACCTACTGGAGTGCTGCTGCCTTCCTTCCTTATATCATTTGGTCCGTGCCGCGGATATCCAGATTTTTTGCACCCAGGCCGTTTGGTTGTGCTGCCTTGGACTTTCTTTGTTTTTTAGATAGATAGATAGATATGAGATAGATAGATATATATGAGATAGATAGATATATAGATAGATAGATAGATAGATAGATAGATAGATAGATAGATAGATATGAGATAGATAGATAGATAAAAAGTAGAAGATCCAGAGCAGCACAGCTAGCGGTGGGTGCAGAAGCCGGTGATCCCTTGGCCAGGGTCTCCAATATAGGTTCAGTGAAGAGGCAGCACTCCTTGTAGTAGTGAAAGGGGTGAAGCTTTATTCCATAAAAAGCGACGTTTCGGTGTACTGTTACACCTTTATCAAGCATGCTAGATAGATAGATATGAGATAGATAGATATATAGATAGATATTAGATAGATAGATAGATAGATAGATATGAGATAGATAGATACATAGATAGATAGATAGATAGATAGATAGATATGAGATAGAAGGATAGATATGAGATAGAAAGAAAGATATGAGATAGAAAGATAGATATATAGATAGATATGAGAGAGATAGATAGATATAAGATGTGAGATAGATAGATAGATAGATATGAGATAGATAGATAGATAGATAGATAGATAGATAGATAGATGATAGATAGCTAGATAGATAGATAGATAGATAGATAGATAGATAGATAGATAGGTAGGTAGATGATACATATGAGATAAATAGGTAGATAGATTTTTTTCTGTTGTTTTGCGCCAGTTTTGCAACTAAACACCAAATTAGCCGTGAAGCAAAAATAACCATGTTTCCCTTATTTATCCTACCAATCCAGATGTTTTGCTGCGTCTAATAATATTCATTATTAACAACTTGTTTATTTAGGCGCAATTTATGCGCAAAAACACTCAAGCCTAAAGGTGGCGTAAACTGAGAAGTAAACTGGTAAGTCTTTTCGATTACTTCGTATGGTATACCTATGTTGGTTGAAACGGGTTTTAAACTCCAATGTAGTCTCGCCAACATATAGCAAACCACACGGACAATTCAGAACATAAATAACAAATGAGCTGTCACACGTCAGATAACCCCTATGTGGGGTTCCAAAGAGGAACGATAGAATACCCTTCATAACAACTTTCAACTCCCAAAGCCACAATATTGCTAAAATAATACGTAAGCACTGGTCCAAATTAACGGGTACTAGTGCCGATGTCCCAGAATTTAAAAATCCACCTTTAATGTCATACAGGAATGCTCAAAACATCAGGAATCGATTAGTAAGAGCTGACGTTGGACCATTCAGAGTCACTAGACAGAAAGGGATTTTGGGCCAATTAAGGAAGGGATGTTTCCCATGCTGCAAATGCATAAATTGTAAATATATGGTAAAAGGCTCCAATTTTATGCACAATGGTAAAGAATACAGAATTACACATTATCTGACGTGTGACAGCTCATTTGTTATTTATGTTCTGAATTGTCCGTGTGGTTTGCTATATGTTGGCGAGACTACATTGGAGTTTAAAACCCGTTTCAACCAACATAGGTATACCATACGAAGTAATCGAAAAGACTTACCGGTTTCAAAACACTTTACAGAAGCCGGACATCTCGAAAAAGACCTTAAATTTCGCATTATAGACCATATACCTCCTTTACGTCGAGGAGGGGACAGAGAGAAAATTCTCAAAAGACGAGAACTCCAATGGATCCATACTTTGAACACTTTGAGACCAAATGGTCTAAATGTAGATTTTAAATTATGGACCCTGTAATAGCATGGGCATTCAATATATCCATATTGATATTGCTAATCTTCATATCCTTACTGGTTAAGTTATGAGTAACTTGTTGTGATAATGAAACAAGAAACATATTTGATTTCTTTATTGTCATTTTTTCCAGATTGGAAAACTTACCTCAGATGTCTCCCCGCTGAAGCTCCAGAACACTGCTCTATTCTTTTTGCAACAATTCGAACCATGGCTCTCTGTCGCAGCTTTTCTCTTAAGCAATTAGACATTTTTGGCACATTTTGTGCATTGGATGTATGTTTGGGCACTTTGGCCGGGGGTTCTTTATGAATATTATAATATATGTGACCATATAGGGTGGATAACATTAGAAAGGGTTTCCCCGTTCATTCTTAGGGGTATATCCCCCACTAGTGTTGTCCTAGAGGGGTGGTCTCCCTGGGAGGGGTAACCGTACCTCGTTTATCCCTGGCCACTAGCTGTTATTACAGCAACACATACCTCATTTAAGGCTTAGTACTCGTTAATCTATTCATCCATCCATTTAACCAGCACTTTCTAGCGAGTATCATATCACGTTGACTTCATCACACAGAGTTGAAGTGCTTGGTACATGAATATTGGTTTCAAATGAGTAGCGCTGGACGAGCCATAAAAACAGGAACTGTGTAATGGTTACCATGGTTACGTATATGGAAGCTGAAAGTTATTGCGCATGTGCACCAACTCGGAAGGAGCGTGCGTTCCATCTGTGCGGTCCATCGGGATCGCGCTGCATATTTTTATGATACAGCAGTTTCAAGACCGATCGGAAGGGATGGCGGATACGGGGAGGCATCTGAGGATCCCACACAGAGGTTGGGTTAGTGCACAGAAGCACATCAGCACTTTCTACACATTTTCTGTCTAGGAACGGAAGTGTTCCCTTGTAACATAACACTAAATATACACAAAGTGTTGTTATAACATATGTACACTGATATCAAATATTTGTATACACTTTATATGATGTAAATTTCTAATTTGTATGTATTTTTATGCAATTATTATCACAAATATGCTAATGTGGTGGGCGGTTTACTATAGGTCATGTGACCAAATTGTTGTATGTATATATATCCACCATTTGCACTGTTTAGACAGCTTGAGGAAGGCTTTTTCAAGCCGTTTTTGGAGTGAAAACGGCTTGAAAAAGGCTCTCTTGAGCCGAAACGTTGCTGTTATTACTCATCATGGAATAAAATAGAATCACGTTTCTTCACACATCTGGAGTGCTGCTCATTTTTTGGATTTTATCTATATATCTCTCTATCTATCTCATATCTATCTATCTATCTATCTCATATCTATCTATCTCATATCTATCTATCTATCTATCTATCTATCTCATATTTATCTATCTATCTACCTATCTATCTATCTATCTATCTATCTCATATCTATCTCATATCTATCTATTTATCTCATATCTATCTACCTATCTCATATCTATCTATCTATCTATCTATCTATCTATCTATCTATCTATCTCCTATCTATCTATCTATCTATCTATCTAGCTATCTATCTCATATCTATCTATCTATCTATCTCATATCTATCTATCTATCTATCTATCATTTTTATGCAATTATTATCACAAATATGCTAATGTGGTGGGCGGTTCACTATAGGTCATGTGACCAAATTGTTTTATGTATATATATCCACCATTTGCACTGTTTAGACAGCTTGAGGAAGGCTCTCTTGAGCCGAAACGTCGCTGTATGTTACTCACTATGGAATAAAAGATTTTACCACTTTTTTATGAAATTGGAGTGCTGCACATTTCTTCGAAATATACATGGGAGGACCTGAAGCCCAGTCCTGGGAAGCCTGCACCCAGCCATACTCTATCTAAGATAGTGCCGCTTGAACTTTCTACACGTAGATAGATAGATAGATATTGGATAGATACTGTCAGATGGGCAGAGCCAGGCTTTTTGGTTCCTCCTAGAACCACCCATCTGACAGTAAAGAACCTTAGCATATTGGGGGTCATTTATCCCCCCCCTCCCCCTCCTGTTGGTGGTCTTGCTCCTTTTTGTTGTGTAATGGCTGTTTTGCGTCTATTTTGCATTTTTTTGGAATGTTACGCCTCAATTTCCTGCTTGACCCTTGTGTGATGTTGCGCTGTATTTGTCATTACTTTGCTCCTTTTTACTTTAACATTGATTTGCTCTTATATGGGTGGAAATAATTGCACAATAACATGCCAGTCCTGACCATGAAAGCCAATGCTATGAATTGCCCAAAAATGTGCGCCTTCTTTAAACCTTGTGCCCTATAAGGCCATAAAAAGCCCTGCATTTGACACAGAGCCAAAACGACAAAGACAAAGGAAGTGCAAAAAAATAGACAAGAGGCACAAAAAGAGCTCAGGGAAGGGGGAGATAAGATAAATGACCCCCATTGCATACTGTAACTACTCATGGGGCTTATTATAGTCAGATGGGTGGTGCTGAACTGGATCAGACTAGTCTCCACCTATCTGACAGTAAAACACACTTATTGGGGCATATTTACTAAGGGTCCATTGGATGCATTTCCTTCGGGTTTCTCAACTTTTGACCGCTTTGCCCTGAATTGCCCCGGGTTTTTGGATTGTGGCGCATCGGAGCCGGCTTGCATGCGCCATAAATCGGGGGGCGGACCGTCGAACAACCCGACTCGGACAAACCGCAGAATTTAAAAACGAAATTGTGTCGCAAGATCAGCACTTACATACACTGGGAAGCAGATGGTGAACTCCGGGCGACCTCAGCGGGAAATTGGATGGACGATCTTAGTGAATCGCGGCAGCTCCGAATCCTCGTTGGACAACGCACAGTGGGGATTGCGACGGGACGGATAAGTAAATGTGCCCCATTTGTCCGGGGATAGAAAGAAAAACTGGTGGTGGTGGAAGGTAGTAGCCTTGGACACTTGTTCTTGTAACTGAAGGCTTTGCTATTAGAGGACCCAATGGAGATGTTGTCCACGCCCCCGAGGATCAATGATGAGATAATAACATGGCATATTCCTAGTTTTATGGGGGGAGGGTTGGGGAAGGTGATGAAATGTCTTCTCTACATCTGGTGACCAGGTGTGGCCACTCTCCAAGTCTCCCGACCTTGGCAATCAGTAAAGAGTTAACGCCCTTCCCGCTCCCGCACTCCCGGAGAAGACTAAACTCCCCGGAATCTTCAGCATTTTGTATTTCACACTCAGATGCTTCTTTTAGTTGCAGCAGATCTGCCGCTAATTGCTTATTCATGCCCGGCAGTCTCAGCAGGACCTTATAAGACGCCTCGGCTGCGCGACACGCGGCCGCTATGCCAATAGAAAATTAATTTTTAAACCTCTCTCGCCAAGTTGTGTGAAAAGGAATTCAAAATCAGGAGATTTCATTATGAGTAATGTGTCAGCCTGCATTATCCGATGCTTTGCAGGAGATAAAAGGCAACACGGAGGGCTCTTAAGGTGGCGAAATTTCCATATTTGTTTTAAATTGTTATTATTGCTGCTTGGTACGATGACACTGGTGAGCGGAGATGGATGGAGAGGGATTAACTCCGTAATGGCCGTCACCGCAGTGCACCCAGGGACACATTCTGGATACACCCTCATGCGCGGCTCAGTATAACAGAGCAGTTAGTCTACTGTTCTAATAAATGTATCAGCAACTGTATCAGCAGCCATAGGATGTCAATACAGTGTAACATAATCACAGAAGATTCAGCTGGGCAGGATATGAGGTAATTTACCAATATACATCTAGTAATAGTTCTGCTCCGCTTTCTTGATATGTAAAGTGAAGCCTCCTGTCTTTTACCGATAAAATCGGGTTAAAAGTGGAGTGGTGTCCAGTGACTGACTGGCCTGCGGCTTCCTATTATATATTAAATCGGGAGCCTCTCAGGAGCCAGAAGAGCCGGCTCTTTTTAATGAGCGGAGCCTAATGAGCCAACTCACTAAGAAGAGCCGGAATTCCCATAACTACTACAGATGGAGGGTCATGTGATCTCTAACCGTTTATGAACAATCACCCTGCCAGGACCTTATGATACTATTCATGGATATAAGATTAAGGTCCTGGCAGGGCGATTGTTCACAGACAGTTTGAGATCACATGACCCTCCATGTGTGGCCATTTTATGGACAAGAATCTCAGGTTGATGAGGTAAAAGACAGGAGGCTTCACTTTACATATCAGGAAAGCGGAGCAGAACTATTACTAGATGTATATTAGTAAATTCCCACATATCCTGCCCACCCACATCCACAGATTACACAAAACTTGAGGTAAAGGGGCCAACCCCTTTAAGAAAACCTTTCACCAACTCAATCACCTTCATATCTTTGTAGTTTGTAGCAATTTTCTTACAAACCTTCAATGTTCCTGAGTAATTAATGTCTCTGTTGTCAAATGGGCTGAACCAGATTGTCTTCCCTAGATCAAGACCAACCATTTTACTGTAGGAACATAGCAAATGGTCGACTGGGTACTGGAACTACTCTGCAAAATGCAAAATGGGACCTGAACTGTCATAAAGGTTGTCCCTGGATGGAGCAGACAGCCTGGCTCCTCCCACCTGACATTAGAGAGCCGAAAATGTTGCCAGTGATTCCTCAGGTAACAGTGGTGACTGGAGAGGACGTTCCAGATGCATTGGAATCAGTAGAACAAAGACTATTAAGGGGTGTAAAGAGTTGGGGTTAGTTATGATGGTGTTTACAATAAGGTTGCCACCACGCCATCACCCCCAACCATCACCACCCCTTTATCTGGGGCCATAAACAGGTGCAGGGGTTACACTATAGGTAAGTCTGGTGTGTACCTAAAGGCCAGAAGCCACATTTTGGCATAGACTACAATAACGGAGAAGGGGAGATTGGAGTTTTTACAGAAACATTGGGGGAGTTTTATCTTTCCTCATTCTACAGTAGTTTTTCCGACAGTCTGCTTTCTGTTTGGGCTTATTTCTGCGTCTAATTTTTCTTAAGTAATTTTTCCTTGTGTTAATAGAAGCTTCTGCTTATGAGTCTAACCTGTCTGGTGGGGACCGTGTGACTTTTGATCATAGTCTCTTCATGCCTAGTGAGACTAGTTAGACAAGGCAAGAATTTGTACAATTTTTAAGGAATTAAAAAAAAAAATCACAGATAGTCAATACAATGAACATACAACTAAATATCTAAAATAATAATAAGAGAAATACAGTGAGTCCTGCATGGACAAAAAAGCAGAAAGAAAAGATGAATCTAGCAAGTGTTTATAGCCAGAAGCTGAAAGTACTGCTGTTACCTAATATCAAAGTTAGTGACAATTAAGTCTAAGCGATCCATTGTAATCCAAAAGCTTGAACTACAGACAGATATACTGTGGGAGCTAGGGAAAGACAATCCGATTTACTGTGTAGGATGTGTCAGATTACTGCACAGAATTTGTCAGATTTATTTTGTACAACATGCCAGCTTTACTGTGTAGAACACGTCAGATTTCTTGTGTAGAATTTGTCAGCTTTACTCTACAGCATGTGTCAGAATTACCTTGCAGAACATGTCAGCTTTACTCTGTAGAATGTGTGAGCTTTACTCTATAGAATGTCTCAGCTATACTGTGTAGAATGCCAGCTTTACAGTATAGAACGTGTCAGCTATACTGTGTACAATGTGTCAGCTTTACCGTATAGAATGTGTCAGTTTTACTGTGCATATTTTGTCAGCTTTATTGTGTAGAATTTGTCAGAATTACTGTGCATAACGTGTCAGCCTTACTTTGTAGAATGTGTAAGATTTACTCTCTAAAACATGCCCGATTTACTCTGTTTACTGTACAGAACATGTGAACTTTACTGCACAGAAAGTATCAGCTTTATTGTGTAGAATTTGTCAGATTTACTGTGCAGAATGTGTCAACTTCACTGTAGAGAACATGTCAGCTATACTGTGTAAAATGTGTCAACTTTACAGTAGAGAAAGTATCAGCTTTACTGTGTAGAATGTGTCAGCTTCACTGTAGAGAAAGTATCAGATATACTGGGGCAGATTTACTTACCCGGTCCAGTCGTGATCCAGCTGCGAGTTCTCCGACGCTGATTCGGGTCTGCCGGGATTCACTAAGGTCGTGCGCCCGACGTCCACTAGGTGTCGCTGCTGCGCTGAAGTCCGCCGGAATTCACTTCCTCCATCTCGGTGTATGTGAGTGCTATTTTTGCAACACAAATATTTTTTAAAATTCTGCAGTTTTTCCAAAACCGTCAGGTTTTCCGACAGCCACTCCCCCCAATTTCTGTCGCGTGAAAGCTGGGGCTGATGCACCACAATCCGATCGCGTGTGCCAAAATCCAGGGGCAATTCGGCCCAAATCGGAAAAACCCGGTGGAAAAACGCGATTCGGACCCTTAGTAAATGTGCCCCAATGTGTAGAATGCACCTGCTTTACTGTGCAGAACGTGTCACTATGTAGCATATGGTAGATTGACAGAAATTAGAAGGCACTCTATACTGTATATTGTACACAGAGACTGATGCTATATACAGCAGATTCTGCAATCTATGGATTAATGGGTGCACTTATTTGTTTCTTCATGGCTTTCCCAACTTAGATTCATTTTTGTTGTGCTCTTCACAATCTTAATTTGTTTTTTTTGTCAGCTGAGGGTGTAGATAACTTTAAGACAAACAGATAGATAGATAAATAGACACTGTAGATTGATAAGTAAGTACAAAGACAGAAAGATTAACCCTTAGTATGTTATACAGGGGCATCATTTCACATTTCTGCCATTCCGGTATTGATCCGCTCACTTTCTGATTCATCCATTACATATTTATGCCTCGCTCGGGGGTTGGATGCCGGTAACTGGCGTGAACCACCCCGGAGGGGGGTATTACAACACTCTGATCCACCTTTACTCTCATGAGGCTCAGATAATTCTTCTAGTGAGGGGTTTATACTTCCTTGTAATGAAGATTGTGCCTCCAGCTTTGTTTGTCTCCTACTGAATTAATTATTACAGTTTGTTGTTAAGGATAGAAAAGCAGATGTGCCGCCATCGCTGCCAGCCACGCGGCAGCGGTTGTTGTCTCCTCCTCCCTCCCTGTATATTGTTGGCTTATAGAGGATAGCCCGGGCAGGTTGTGTGCCTCCTCCTCGTCACTGGTATACTCGTGTTATAGAGGATAGCCGGGCAGTTGAGGTGTGATTTCTCCTCCTCGGTACTGTATACTGGTCTGTATAGAGGCTAGCTCGGGCAGTGGTGGTGATTGCTCCTCTGTCCCTGTATACGGATTGTGCTAGAGGATAGCCCCGGCAGCGATGGTGATTGATCCTCCATCCCTGTTAACTGGTTGTGTATAGAGGATAGCCTTTTGGGGCAGTGGTTGGTGAATTGCTCCTCCCTCCCTGTAGATGGTGTGCATAGAGGATAGCCCC
>CM033648.1:5513853-5624868 GCA_019512145.1 Engystomops pustulosus | reverse complement strand
CACTGTGTGTATTATCTCTGTACTGTGACATCGCTGGGTGTATTATCCCTGTACTGTGACAACACTTTGTGTATTATCCCTGTACTCTGACATCACTGTGTGTATTATCCCTGTACTGTGACATCACTGTGTGTATTATTCCTGTACTGTGACATCACTGTGTGTATTATCCCTATACTGTGACATCACTGTGTGTATTATTCCTGTACTGTGACATCACTGTGTGTATTATCCCTGTACTGTGACATCACTGTGTACATTATCCTTGTAATGTGACATTACTGATAAATCTGTCCCTATATACAGTTAGGTTCATAAAGTTTTGGACAGATACTCCAGGCATTCTAATTTCTGATGATCTATTACACTGTGCAGGTGGCACATTGTAACAGATCATCAGCAATATAGCTGTATTGCAGTATTTGGTATGATCAGACTCCCTAGGCTTAAAGTACCCTAAGGGGTCTGCAATTACAGAAAGATACATAAATTAATCAGCATCAGAATATGACATACAAAATATTTTTTTGTACAAAAGGCCACCCTTCTAAAATGAGTGTAAAGGGTTTACAGTAGCCCCTCTGTGATAAGGCTTTACAAACTGTTACACTGTCTCACCCTTCAGAGAGTGTGACAGTTTGTGAAGCCAGAGCAAGGGTAGCCCTCTAGACTCATTAGCATAATTTTAAAAACAGATTTTAGAAGGGTAGACCCTCATGCTCATCAGTGTAATGGCCCAGCCATTAGATTGTATGCGTCCCGTAGTGCCTGATCACCTCTGTGCGCCATCTACTGTCTATAATTGGTATTGCAGCTGTCTCCGAGCTGCCTGGAAGGCAGATGTTTGTACTTTGACCAATCAGAGAATGTTTACTAATTGTTAATTTTATATTGTAACAAAGGTTCTGGTTGGATAAGAAACTTGTCACCTCCAAGGGAAGTTCATAAAACCCCTTGCGGGCTGGAAAGTTCTAGGGAGAGGCCAGTCTAGGCACAGTCTAGAAAAGAGGCCTCTGGAAATTGATTCCTGAGAAGCCTAAACCCCAATGCCAAAGCAGCCTAAACCTCTCCAACCTGAAGCTTCCCAAATACCAGGCTGTGAGCACCCCTTACCAGATACATCCAGCCAGCGACTTTGGACCAGGTGAACCATTATCTTTATCATTTCTTTTAAACCACCTGTCGGACACCTGCCCGGGGTGGACGAGGTCTCTTCCACCTGTACCAAACTACCGTGATCCAGATAAGTGCTAGGCCGCGCTCAAGCCAGCCACTCAGGTAACAGGCGAATCCATCTGCCCTCAAGCCCAAAAGTTCAGATCCGGTGGGGGATGTTGCATTAGCATAATTTTAAGAGTTAATTTTAGAAGGAAGATGGATAACAAATATAAGAATTGGACACAGCTATTGGATACTCGATTGGACACAGCTACCTCCCAGCCTGCATCTACTACCAGGCTGGTAAACTACTCCTGAGGATCACTCTCCTGGACCACTCCAGTAATCCAGAATCTGTACCAACATTGTTTGGTCCGTTGCCTGCAGTTGTTCCAATAAAGAACCGTGAGTTATGTTGCACAACATTGCCTCTGTCTGATTACTGCTGTTACCACCACGGGCTTCCCCATGCATTACCCAGAGACATATATTACAGACACTCAGGGGTTGCCCCAGGGAAAACCAGTACACCAGCCTATCCCTCCATATTTTCTTGCCAACACCACCTGCTGGAGGCCTGCCAGGCTGTAGGACAGCCCTCCGGCCCCCATACCAGGCCTCACTAGCCAGCCACTCCGGTATTCTGGGCCCCCGGCTGCCTCCAGGCCCCAAGAAAAGGCTAGGCCCCGGTGGGGGATGTTGCATATCTATCCCATATCTATATTCTTTATATCTATCTATCTATCTAGAAAAAAAGAAAAAGAAAAATCCGGAGCAGCACTACTGGTTTAAATGGTAAGGTGGTGCAAAGCCGTAAGTTCCGTGGCAAACGGTCTTTTGTAAATAAGTTCAAAAAATAGGCAGCACTCCAAGGTTGTAGTCAAAAACGTGAGGGTGAAGCTTTATTCCATGGCGACGTTTCGGTGGTTTAATCCACCTTTATCAAGCATAACAACAATCATTACATACCAGCTATTTAAAGGTGCATAGTGCCTCTCATTGGTCAGATGGTGGTAAAGTGCATACAGGTAAGCACATACAGAAACAGCATTAAACGTGAATATTCATGATGACATATTACAATTCATACATGTTATTTACATTGGCAGTGAAAATTCATAATACAGTGGCAATAAAGTGCAATAGTGTCAAGTATTAAAAATAGGAAGTCCCACCTATCGGGATATGACCAGCCCACGTCTCCTTCTCCATTCATAAAGTTGGTACACACCTGTGATTAAAGCACCTGTATAGGCGCGATGTTCAGAGAGAATAGGGGAAGTGTGTGGTGTAACCATATCATCGGCTCCCCTGTGGTGTCACAGTGGGAGCTGCTTCCGGTGTAAATCAGGCGCAAATGCGCCACAATCAGGGGCGTGTGCGCCACATTTAGGTGTGCGTGCGCCACATTCAGGCGCGCACGCGCCACAATGGAAGGAGGTGAAGCGGTGGCCATCCTGGATGAGGGCACGTTCCCAGAACAGACCGGCTGTAGGATAAATGAAGGAAAGTATAAAAATACAGAAGTCGACAATCAGGGCATCAATGGGTGCGTCTAGCGTGTACTCACAGTATACCTATCTATCTATCTATCTATCTATCTATCTACCCCATATCTATCTCTATCTATGTATTCTGACAGTATATGCTGATGTCTTTGCTCATGACTTTTTTCCTTGCGGCTGCCCATGAAGCAGGGATAATTCTGATGATAGGGGTAAAAAGATTGAGGCGAGATAATCTGTGCTTTCTGTGGCTCCTGAAAGACAGGACCATCACACCCCAGTGCATCATGTATACATCATGGATGGGTCATGTCTACTAAACTGTGCGCAGGACTACGCAGACCACAGCCGTCGCCTGGGATGTGGCGATGTAAAGGGTTAATGGCACTTACCCGCTGCTGGGGTTGTTTATGATGGTGGAAGTGGGAGATTAATAATTGCAGAAGTCGTCAGTATTTACCGCTGATGGATCCCAGATAACATTTACTGAGTGATTAAACCCAAATACATAAACATGAGGAGCTGGATAGTCAAACATGTCATCTCTAATGGACTTAAAAGGACCCGGGGAAAGATGATTTGTGGATACAGTATGTGCAGCGCTGTGGGCTGTCATGTGGATTTATATCCCCACTTCATGGTATCTAGAGCCGTACATCCCATCCTGAGGACAAAAAGTCCAAAAAAGAGAAGAAAAACATTCACTGTGATATACGATATGCAACACCCCTGCCGATGCATAGGCAGGCTGATAGTTGCGAATAGTGCCCTCTCCAGGTCAGGATCGCAAACCCTCTAGGATGTTTCTAGAACTGAATATAGTGTAATTGCAGGTGTAGATACTGCCTGGCAAGGTAACAGATAACTGGTGTATGTAATGAGCCAATGATGTGTCTGTTATGCAAGCTGAAAGGTGATCGGAGAGATGCTACCACCTGACCATGGGGAGTATAAAAACCCCTGCTGGGCGAGAGCCCAGGGTCTGTTCGGTCAGAGTGAGAGACTCCATCTCGGGGTCTGTCTTTGTCAGGAGACATAGTGAGCAGCACACCTTCAGTACCGCCACTGCCATTAATCCCAGGAACTACTAGTGCCCCAGGCCCACTGCCTGGCAAGTCTGGAGACTTCAGCAGGCTCCACCACTTGGACTCACTTCCATCTGAACCAGCCCAGCCTGCATCTTATATCAGGCTGCAGGTAACCTTCCTGCGGCCGGCTCTCCAAGACCTTTCCAGCTTAAAGAATCTGCTCTTACCTGTTTCTGGCCATTGCCTGCTGTCCAATAAAGAACTGTAAGTTGATTTACTCAGCGTTGCCTTCGCCTGATCCCTGGTTACAGCTGTCACCACCACGGGCTCCCCATCCATTACCAAGGGACTTATCTTACAGACACTCAGGGGTTGCCCCAGGGAGAACTAGCCTCTCCCTCCATATTTCTTGAACACACCACCTGCTGGAGACCTTCCAGGCTGTAGGACAGCCCTCCGGTTCCCCATACCAAGCACCGTGACACTAGTGCGTCCAAGGCCGCAATCGCCAGCCACTCCAGTATTCTGGGCCCCGGCTGTCTCCAGGCCCCAAGAAAAGGCTAGGCCCCGGTGGGGGATGTTGCAAATACATGTGAGGTGTGTATAAAAAGGTTCTGCAGCAGCTGAGGTGTGAACAATGAGGCTCTGCAGCAGCTCATGAATGTATGATGGTGTTCTGTAGCAGCTGAGATGTGTGTCATGATGTTCTTCAGCAGTTGAGGAGAGTATTATGAAGTTCTGCAGCAGATAAAGTGTATGTTATGATGTTCTGCAGTGCTCGCCCGCGTCTGCTGTCTCTTGCACAGTAGGCCCCTCGTCCGCTGTCTCTTGTACAGTAGGTCCCTCAGCGGAATGCCTCCTTCATCAGGTCCGTACACACAATTTCTATAACAAAAAATAAATAAATACAAATGTTCTGCTAGATAATAAACACATATATAAAAAAAGGTAATACATATATATATAAAAAACATATATAAAGGTTATATAAATAGTTGTTTTTTTATATGTTTTATATATGTTTTTTATATATATATGTATTACCTTTTTTTATATATTGTATTACCTTTTTTTATATATGTGTTTATTATCTAGCAGAACATTTGTATTTATTTATTTTTTGTTATAGAAATTGTGTGTACGGACCTGATGAAGGAGGCATTCCTCTCCATAGCCGGTAAGTCTTTGCTGCATATTGCAGCAAAGGCTTACCGGTAACATCCGTGATCGGTGCTAGCACCGATCGCGGGTGTTTTCACAGGATGGCTGCCGGCAAAGCTGCCGGCAGCCTCAAAAATATAGCGGCGCATGGGCGCCGCCATCTTACCTGATAGCACATCTTAGCTGATAGCACATTGTAATGAATGAGGAGGAAAATCCCCATATACTGCCATACTGTAGTATGGCAGTATATGATAGGATCGATCAGACAATCTAGGGTTAAAGTACCCTAGGGAGTCTGAAAAATAGTAAAAATAAAAAAAAGTTTTAAAAAAAATTATAATAAAAAAACCTAAAATTTCAAATCACCCCCTTTCCCTAGAACTGACATAAATATAAATAAACAGTAAAAATCATAAACACATTAGGTATCAACGCGTCCGAAAATGCCCGATCTATCAAAATATGATAACGGTTTTTCAATGCGTTTAACCCTGTAACGGAAAATAGCGTAAATGGCACTTTTTTGCCATTTTGAAAAATATAAACAAAATCTATAAAAAGTGATCAAAAGGTTATACAGTCCTAAAAATGATATCATTGAAAATATTATCAAATTTCGCAAAAAATGACAGCACCCACAGCTCCGTACACCAAAGTATAAAAACGTTATTAGCGCCAGAATTTGGCAAAATCAAAAAAAATATTTTTGTACAGGAGGTTTTAATTTTTGTAAATGTATGAAAACATTATAAAACCTATACCAAATTTGTATAGGTTTCATTGAGCAGCGCGGTTCCAGCCTGTGTTTTTTCCCTTCTCTAAACCCTCCGACATCATCTGCTACTACTAGCAGTACTGGATGTCAGGTTTACTGCAGCAGATCTACTACCCAGATACGAGTTACCATCACTGTTGTGATTTATGCTAGGCATATACTGCCAATTCCTGTTTTCCATTGTTAGACAAATTGCTACATATCTTGCGCTGTGTTTCATCCTTTTTTTTCTCTATATATAATCACTCTTGTACAGTAGGTCCCTTGTCCGCTGTCTCTTGTACAGTACCTCTCCATAGCCGGTAAGTCTTTGCTGCATATTGCAGCAAAGGCTTACCGGTAACATCCGTGATCGGTGCTAGCACCGATCGCGGGTGTTTTCACAGGATGGCTGCCGGCAAAGCTGCCGGCAGCCTCAAAAATATAGCGGCGCATGGGCGCCGCCATCTTACCTGATAGCACATCTTAGCTGATAGCACATTGTAATGAATGAGGAGGAAAATCCCCATATACTGCCATACTGTAGTATGGCAGTATATGATAGGATCGATCAGACAATCTAGGGTTAAAGTACCCTAGGGAGTCTGAAAAATAGTAAAAATAAAAAAAAGTTTTAAAAAAAATTATAATAAAAAAACCTAAAATTTCAAATCACCCCCTTTCCCTAGAACTGACATAAATATAAATAAACAGTAAAAATCATAAACACATTAGGTATCAACGCGTCCGAAAATGCCCGATCTATCAAAATATGATAACGGTTTTTCAATGCGTTTAACCCTGTAACGGAAAATAGCGTAAATGGCACTTTTTTGCCATTTTGAAAAATATAAACAAAATCTATAAAAAGTGATCAAAAGGTTATACAGTCCTAAAAATGATATCATTGAAAATATTATCAAATTTCGCAAAAAATGACAGCACCCACAGCTCCGTACACCAAAGTATAAAAACGTTATTAGCGCCAGAATTTGGCAAAATCAAAAAAAATATTTTTGTACAGGAGGTTTTAATTTTTGTAAATGTATGAAAACATTATAAAACCTATACCAAATTTGTATAGGTTTATCAACAATATAGGACTTGATACTTTTTAGGAACCTTCAAACCTAATTTACTTCTATAGCTAAAGTGCTGCCCCCCAGAGGCCGTGCATATTATAGCAAGAACAAAATAAATAGCTTATTTTACGACTTAGTAAAATCATACGCCATATACCGTACACCTCCGCTGTCTACAGAATCTCTCCCCCTCTGCTATAATTTAGCTGTCTCTTCCCAGGATCTGATATCCAGCCATTTGATTCTGCTTGCCATATGCAGCTCCATTTCCCCGGCATCTCATATTATTACACTGACTTTCCTTATCGGTGAAGTGTTATTGTGCTGTCATACGGTTATTATTTTGTGATGGACTCCATTACGATGTCCCCATCGTATACCCCCCCCCTATACCATATAGATAGGAGCAGATATTACAGTGTATTTGTAGCCGTATTGATCTCGTCGCCTGAGGTTAATGTGATATCATCTAATTGGACATTAGGAGGGGATGCCAGAGCTTGTGAGCATTTTACGGTTCTCCGTTTTGGGACGCTATCAATAATATATAAGGTAAAGGACGGAGAATGGGAACATCCACAGATTCCTCCGATTATGACTCCTCCATCTGCTCAGGGACAAATAACACATGAACCCTCTGCATATGGACGCCAATGCCTGGCATAGGGGCACATTTACTTACTCGGTCCTGCACGTTCCCCGATCCAGAGTGTCCGACGCGAATGCACTGTGCCGCGATTCACCTACATTGTGTGCCCGATATCCTGCATGTGCCGCTTCCCCGCTCAGGTCCACAGGAGTTCACCATCTTCTTCCCGGTTTATGTAAGTGCATTGTCTTGCGACACAATTTTAAAGTTAAATCCCGCGCTCAGTCCGAATCAGTCGGATCGTCTGACAGAACGCCCCCCACCATTTCTGTTGCATGGAATCCGGCGCAACACAATCACGTGCAACACAATTTCCTTCTAAATCCCTGTTCCAGCGGCGCGATCCCCAAAAACGTCAGAAAACCCCACAGAAATCCGGCCACAGGACCCTTAGTCTGCGATAGTATGTAGCTGCAGGACTGCAAACAAAAAAAGAGTTGTCCTCACACTGCTGTGCTCTTGACTCTCTGCATTTAGCTTTTCAATACTCTGTCCATTCTGTTCTGAGTTAGTGCTGTAGTATTAAACCAGAAGCCCGCCACAGCTTCTACTGAGAACAAAAGGGAAAGGATTCAGCGCTCCTTAATGCAGAGAGCTAAGTGCATTGCAGTGTGAGGATGCCTGAGCTACAATCTGGAATTGTTTTACAGTTCTGCTACACAGCAGTGTGAGGACATGCCCCCAAGTGCACTGTAAAAAGTTACGATCCTGGAATTATAATCCTACACAGCAGTATAAGGACAATCCTGGAATATTAACTTATTTTTCACTGTCCTGCTGCTACTTACAACATATACAAATCTGTGTTCACACAGCTATCCAGGGTCTGTATCTAACATTGTCTGCAGAGAGCTCAAAGCACAGCAGTGTGAGGACATCGTGCCACCAGAATCCTGAACTATAAACCCATTTTTCACAGTCTTGCTGTTACTACCTACAGTCACAATCTGCATTACTGCATTATGGTGAAGGCTGTCAATATAAGGGAAATTACAGTAATTAACTTAAAGGGATTCTAACAACCATTGTGACTGTACAGATCTGTGGCCAGTATTGGGTATTGTCCCTGAAGATCTGTGTAATCATACATTTGTGTGTGTTTATAGTAGTAGCAGCACTGTGATATATAGATTTATTTCCCAGAATTGTAGCTGGAGTTTTGGTACTGTAGTGAACTCCTGCACTGCACTGAACTACTGCACTTCCCCTCTCCCTGGTTAAAACTTGCAAAAGAGGGAGGAGATGTAAAGCTGTTTAATGTGTAATCTCACAGCACAGCAGTGTGAGGACACACCCCAATGCTACAATCCTCAAATATACATCCATATTTCACAGTCCTGCTGCTACTAAAAACATACACAAAGGTATGGTTACACATCGCTCCAGTGACAGTACATAACACTGGCTGCAGAGAGCCCAACAGTGTGAGGACACACCCCATTGCTACAATACTGGAATCTAAATCCACATTTCACAGTCCTGTTGCTTATAAAAACATACAATTCAATGGACAATACATAACACTGACAACAGAGAGCACAGCAGTGTGTGCACACACTCCAATGCTATAATCCTAGAATATAAATCCACATATCACAGTCCTGCTGCTACTAACAACACACATAAAGGTCTGATTACACATCTCTCCAGGGACAATACCTACACTGTCTGCAGCATAGTAATCAGGTGATATGTCTATAGTATTAGGGTGGGTAGTAACAGTAATAGAAGCTAAAGGGGGTCTGTCTAGGTAGGTGTCTCTTATGTGGCTGTGACATGAGACACACTACAATGATCGAAATGATGATAAGGCAGTAGAGATCCTGAACTTCTTCCCTAAATATAGGGAATTTTTGAAGCTTTACTCCATCGGAAAGTGTATTATTGGCGGCTTGTGCTTAGATGAAGTGCACACAGTCATTATCTCCTCCCGGCGCTGCACTTCACAGGAGTCGGAGAAGTCAGAGAGGTGATTAATCACCGGCAAAATAATATATGTAGACACCGGCGCTGGATCTCAACCCATATTTATGTAAGTTCAGCAAAATTCATCAAAACAAGATGAAGTTTTCATGGACCACGTGCAGAACCGATGCCGAAGGAGACGTCAGGAGCTCGTTTCATCTGCATATAAAGATCTGTGACATAAGAATCCAAGTGCGTATCACCCGTGTTACACGAATATTTCCGATTTGCGCCGATTTTCCCTGTATTGCCCCGGGATTTTGGCGCACCCGATCGGATTTTGGCGCATCGGCGCCGGCATGCACGCAACGGAAATAGGGGGGCGTGGCCGAACGAAAAACCCGACGGATTCGGAAAAACCGCCGCATTTTTTTAAAAAAATGTGTCCCGAAAATTGCACTTACCTTCACTCAGCCCGGCTCGGTGTATTCCAGTGTGTTCCGATGCTCTTCAGCTAAGCAGCGTCACCTGGTGGACGGCGGAGGAACTACCTTAATAAATCTGCACCAATGACTATGGCATCTTAAAGGGGATTCAAATGTTATTAAAGGGATCTGTCACCAAGTGAGACCATGCACTGGAGCCAGTGTTAGGTACGGTCCCTGGAGGGATGTGTAACCATACCTTAGTAGTAGCAGGACTGTGAAATATGGATTTATATTCTAGAATTGTAGCTTCTGGGGGCATATCCTCACACTGCTGAGCTCTCAGCTCTCTGCAGACAGTGTTAGGTAATGTCCTTGGAGTTTTTTTGTAATTATACCGCTGTGTGTGATCTTAGTAGCAGCAGGATAGTGAAATATTGACGTATATTCCAGGATTGTAGCTTCTGGGGACATATCTTCACACTGCTGAGCTCCTTGGAGTTTTTTGTAATTATACCGCTGTGTGTGTTGTTAGTAGCTACCAGGATTGCAGCTTCAAGAAGTGTATCCTCACACTGCTGTGCTCTTAGCTCTCTGCATAAAACTGGAGATTTTGTATCAGGTCTGTGACGGTGTGTCACCAGCACACTGTAACAGATTGTCAGCAATGACAGTTCCATGCCTGTTTCTATTATCCTATTAGTACGATGTAGTTGTAGGACTAAGGAACAGACTATAAGGAAAACTTCTGAAGTTGTTTGCAGAACTTTTCTCTGCCTGTGGCTGTGGAGTATTTCATGTATTACTGTTGTCGGCATCGGCTTTGACAGGGTCAATGTGAACGTTGTGACAATATATCTCTCGTTCTGCTGGTGAGAAGTGGATTTCTCGCTAGTATTATACGGAATGACAGTGACACCATTAATAACTGACCGAGCCTCAGACAGGGTGCGCAGACTGATCGCGCCAGGCATGACTGCTCCTGAGAAACCAAATGAGGATGAGACCGGCTCTACATCTGTACATACAAATTATCTCCCATTTACAGTGTGGGTCATTTACTAAGGGCCCAAATCGCTTTTTCGTCGGATTTCCCGAAAATTACCGATTTGCGCCGAATTTCCCCAGGTTTTTGGCGCACACGATCGGATTGTGGCGCTTCGGCGCCGGCATGCACGCGCCGGAAATCGGGTGTGTGGGCGTCGGAAAACCCGATGGATTTGGAAAAAAAACGCAGAATTAAAAAAAAAAAATGTGTCGCTTGACACGCGCTTACCTGCACCCAGGATAGGATGGTGAACTCCGACGGACTTCAGCGCAGCAGCGACAGCTGGTGGACATCGGGTGCACAACCTTAGTGAATCCCAGCCGGAAGACCCGAATCCTCGACAGAGAACCCGCCGCTGGATCGCGAATGGACCAGGTAAGTAAATCTGCCCAATTATTGTCCTTCCCTTTTCCCAACCATGAGGATCACTCCCCGGAAAAATGTGTAAGCAGCAACGGGACTGTGGCAAATCCAATCCAGGATTGTACTGTGGTTGTGTCCTCACACTGCTGTGCTCTGAGCTCTTTGCAGATGGCGTTAGGAACTGGCCATGGAGAGCAGTGTAACCATATCTTTGTGTATATTGTAAGTAGCAACAGGACAGTGAAAAGTGAAGTTACATTCCTGGATTGTACTGAGGGGTTGTCCTCACACTGCTGTGCTCTGGGCTCTTTGCATATGGTATTTGGAACTGCCCCTGGAGAGATGTGTAATCATAGCTTTGTGTATGTTGTAAGTAGCAGCAAGACTGAGAAAATTGGGTTTATGTTCTAGGATTGTGCTGGGGGTGTGGACTCACACTGCTGTGCTCTGAACTTTTTGCAGATGGTGTTAGGAAACGGCTCTGAGTAATTATTCCTTTGTGTATGTTGGGAGTAGCGACAGGATTGTAAAAAGTTGGGTTAATATTCCAGGATTGTAACTTTCTTTCAACTTATTTTTTTGTTCAAATGAAGTGGGAGGGGGGTGTCCTCACACTGCTGTGCTCTTAACTCTCTGACTTGAGCTTCTCCCTTCTGTTCTGAGTAAAAGCTACAGAAGGTTTCTGGTTCAATACTACAGCACATTGCAAAGGTAATGGAACTGTGGGGCAATTCAGTGCCGGAAGCTAAGAGCACAGCAGTGTGAGGACATGCACTAGTAACAGTAACTAGTAACAATATACACAAAAAAACACCAGGGCTGATATTTAGCACAGTCAGAATTTTTTAAAAATCAAACTACAGATTCTCTTGGTTGTGTGCCAACATCCGGCATACGGATCGCCTCATTGGGGTAACTTGGGCCCCAATACAAAATCTGTGGGCCCCTACCTCCCACCACTATGTATCAGTCTTATACTGGTGTCCCTCGTATGGCCAATTGCTACAGCCTGGGTGTGATGGCGACCGCTGCTCCTGCTATAGCTGCGCCCTCAGGTCTCTCTGTCAAATATTTTTGATTTGCAACTTTATTGAGAAAGATTTTGTCAATGTCACAGGAGAAGTAGAAATGAAGAGTGACACATGAACCGTCGTCTAGTGACATCTCATTTATAACAGACAAGTGTAACAATGTCATCACGGATACTTCATCAATCGCTGACAAGCGACCCGCTTCTTGTTTTCAGTGCGCTGTGACAAATGGAGTAGAAATGGCCTGACACCGGGGTGGGGGCACGGCCCGTGCCATGAGGTGGACAGTAATGAGGAGGTTATGTGGTTTCTTTCATCTTGAAGGTCACCCAAACTTGATTCAGCACCAGAAGCATGAAGTATTTCTTATCCTCATGGTTCCAAACAAAGCAGTCACTTCATTTGCTCCCTGCCCTGACCACAGCTTGTCTCTTAGAATCTGTCTGTTTGCTGCCTGGCCTGACCACAGCTTTTGTATTAGAGCCAGTCTATTTGCTGCCTTCCCTGACCACAGCTTGTCTCTTAGAATCTGTATGTTTGCTGCCTGTCCTGACCACAGATTGTCTATTAAATCCAGTCTATTTGTTCCCTGCCGTGACCACAGCTTGTCTCTTTGATCCAGTCTATTTGCTACCCGTCCTGACCACAGCTTTTCTCTTGTATCCAGTCTATTTGCTGCCTACCCTGACCACAGCTTCTTTCTTAGATCCAGTCTGTTTACTGCCTGCCCTGACCACAGCTTCTTGCTTGGATTGAGTTCATTTGCTGCCTGCTCTGACCACAGCTTGTCTCTTGGATCTAGTCTATTTGCTGCCTGCCCTGACCACTGCTTCCCTCTTTGATCCGGTCTGTTTCCTGCCTGCCCTGACTACAGCTTGTCTCTTAGATTCTGTCTGTTTACTACCTGCCCTGACTACAGCTTGTCTCTTGGACCCAGTCTATTTGCTTACTGCCCTGACCACAGCTTGTATCTTGGATCCAGTCTGTTTGCTCTCTGCCCTGACCACACCTTGCCTCTTAGATTGTGTCAGTTTGCCCTGACTACAGCTTTTGTCTTAGATCCAGTCTGTTTGCTGCCTGCCCTGACCACAGCTTCTCACTTGGATCCCGTCTATTTGCTGTTTGCCCTTACCACAGCTTGTCTCTTAGATTCTGTCTGTTTGCTGCCTTCCCTGATCAAAGATTCTCTCTTGGATCCAGTCTATTTGCTGTCTGCCTGTATGTTTTCTGCCTGCCTGACCACAGCTTGTCTCTTAGATTCTGTATGTTTGCTGCCTGCCCTGACTATAGCTTGTCTCTTAGATTGTGTTTGTTTGCTGCCTGTCCTGACTACAGTCTGTCTCTTGGATCCAGTCTATTTGCTGTCTGCCTTGACCACAGCTTGTCTATTAGAGCAAGTCGGTTTGCTCCCTGCCCTGACCACACCTTGCTTCTTAGATTCTGTTAATTTGCTGACTGCCCTGACTACAGCTTTTGTCTTAGATCCAGTCTGTTTGCTGCCTGCCCTGACCACAGCTTGTCTCTTGGATCCAGTCTATTTCCTGCTTGCCCTGACTACAGCTTGTCTCTTGGATCCAGGCTTTTTTGCTGCCTTCCCTGATCACAGCTCTCTCTTGGATCCAGTCTATTTGCTGTCTGTCCTGACTACAGCTTCTCTCTTAGATCCAGTCTATTTGCTGCTTTCCAGACTACAGCTTGTCTTTTATGTATGTATGTGTAATTTATGTATAGGGATTGGTTTGGGTACTATATTCATTGAGCTTGGTTCTGGTGATGTTTTATGCACTGAGCTTGGTTCTATTTCTATATTTAAGTACTGAGCTTGGTCCTGGTGCTGTATATGCATATTGACCGTGGTTCTGGCACTGCATTTTTGCATACACTTTGGTTCTATTGGTGTTTTGACATGCTGAGCTTGGTTTTGATTCGGTATTCTGGTGCTGTATTTTTTGTGTTGAGCTTGGTTCTGGTGATGTTTTTAGGTACTGAGCTTGGTTATTGATCCGTATTGGTCCAGGTAGTTGTATATGCATATTGACTTAGCTTATTGTGTTGTATTTATGTATTTTGCTTGGTTATAGCACTGTATTTATGTACAAAGCTTGGTTCTGGTGTTATATTTATGTACTGACCATGGTTCTGGCATTTATGTACTTAGATTGGACCTGGTATTCTATATGTACAGTAGATTGTCTTTGGTTTTGGTGCTGTATTTATGGATTTAGCTTGGTTATGGCACTGTATTTATGTATAAGCTTGGCTCTGGTACTATATTTATGTATTGAGCTTGGTTCTAGTTCTATATTTATATACTAAGATTGGTCCTGATGCTGCATATGTATATTGACATTGGTTCTAGTGCTGAATTTCTGTATTGAGCTTGGCACTGTCGATGTTTCGATGTGCTGAGCTTTGTTTTGGTTCTGTATTTATGTACTGAGCTTGATCCCGGTGCTCTTTTTTTCACTGAACTTTACCAGTTCATGACTTCCGCTCACCTCCAAACTATTTTGTACACTGCCCAGTCTAGGGCAGTGTACAAAATAGTTTGGAGGTGAGCGGTCCAGGTAGGAAGGTTTTTATGTGGGATTTAATTAGATTAGTTTTATTTGTTAATCCCATAGATTTTTTTTTCAGTGCTCCCAATCTATGGTGCAGGTGGGGGTACAGCAGAAAGGCAAAGTGCACCCATGGATATATTGGGGCTCATTTACTAAGGGTTTCCCGAATATTTCCATTTTGCTCCGAATTGCGCCTGCATCGGCGCCGGTTTGCACGCGGCAGAAATCGGGGGACGGGCCGTGGGACAACCTGACGGATTCGGACAGGACCGGGTAGAGTAAAGCTGCCCCATGAATGTGTTATATTACTCCACGAAATAATGTTATTCTTATATGACCTCCATCTCTTCTGAAAATATATCCATCTCCACAATTACCGAACTGACTACGAGTGAAATTGGGCCGTTAATATCTGTCTCCCCGCAACAATAATTAAACAATCTTGCCCCCCCCCCTCCCCTCCATCATCTGTTGCCCCAACCATTCCCATCCCCATCCCCCAGGACAATCGACTACGAGACTAAATGAGCTTGGAACACCAAGATCCATTGTTTCACGCAACCATCAATTATAGAAAGCAACAAACCTTCGAAGAGTGGTTAAAAAAAAAAAAAGCAAAAAAAAAATAATCGCTCTCCTTGAGGTATGAATTATGGATGCGGTTTAATGCAATGCAGATCGGTTTTTGCAGGAGGTGGGGGCAGGCAGGGGGTCCGTGAGTTTATGTGGTTGTAAAAGCTGGCAATTTGCTTGTCTTTTCATGATCATTTTCTTCAATACAGAACTTCTACAATCTGCAATAAATTTCAATACTAACAGCAGGCAAGAGCTGTGATGCAATTGGAGGCGAGCAGGTGAATTGTTTGGAGGTTTGCACATCCCGAGGCTTAATGTGTTACTTTCATGCTCCGCATTCCAGATTCTCGTCGGGGCCTCGAGAAAAAAATCCTCCGTAGAAGGGGGGGTGACCAACGTTCTCCGCTTAAAACCACATTCCTAATCAGGCTTTTAATGGTCCGGGAGTAAAAATAAAAAATCTTGGAGGTTGTGCGAGGAAGGCATTATAAAGATGCTTATGCAAATTCCTCATGGCCTGATGCTATCTCCCCGGCTCGCTAATAGCATTTACTTGCAGGGAATTCAATTCGGAGAGACTCTGTGAAATACAAGGTAAGACAAATGGACAAAAATAGCAGCTATAAAATAACCGAATGAATCATTTGCGGGAGAAACGAGCAGCCGATCAGTCATCGCAAAGGAGAGAAGTGAACTTCAACCAGACGTCAAATGACTTGTCGCATTGTTGGCCGTCACGTACATAGGGCTAACGCGGGTATCCTCAACTCACTCCACTTAAGACTCCGCACCTCCATATTACGTGCACTCACATTCCTTTTAGTGATGTATTATTAGGCGTCATTTACTGGTCACAGAGGTTGTCGATTAGACCAGGACCCGATGCCTTGGATAAACCCATAGGACCTGATGCCATGTCCTTGCCAAGGGAGTCATACTATAAATAAGTAGTGTACAGTTGAGAAGGTCCGAACTGCAAAGTTTGGCTCCAGATGGAACATTGCGTGCTCAAGCGTCTGATGCGACTTTCAGCGAGTTTGTGTCCTGTTCCTGCTTAATACCACAGCTAATAACACCCACCAATCACCAATGTTATATCCCACGTAAATTAATGTGGGATGAGCACGCCAGCTCTGGCCAGCCTAAGCCAATGCGCTCTGCCATATTGAGGGGGGAATCGATGCTTCCCCTATGACAGTGATGGCGAACCTTTTAGAGACCAAGTGCCCAAACTGCAAACCAAAGTCTACACTATCATTGCAGAGTGCCAACCCGGCTATTGAGCCTATAATTACGACAATCCCCCTTTATAAGGGACATATAATACTGCCACATGATGACCATTACCAGTACAACAAGATAAGTACCACCATACTGATAATGAACAGACCACCATAGAAAGACCAACATCAGCAATTATATCACAGGAGCAAATACAGCGGAGAATACTACCCCCATCCAGTGAGGAACACTACCCCCATCCACTGAGGAACACTACCGCCATCCAGTGAGGAACACTACCGCCATCCAGTGAGGAACACTACCGCCATCCAGTGAGGAACACTACCGCCATCCAGTGAGGAACACTACCTGTGTCCATATATACAGGATAGGAGTAGTAGTACTGTGCTGTGCCCATATATACAGGATAGGAGTAGTAGTACTGTGCTGTGCCCATATATACAGGATAGGAGTAGTAGTACTGTGCTGTGCCCATATATACAGGATAGGAGTAGTAGTACTGTGCTGTCCCCATGTATACAGGATAGGAGTAGTAGTACTGTGCTGTACCTATATATACAGGATAGGAGTAGTAGTACTGTGCTGTCTCCATGTATACAGGATAGGAGTAGTAGTACTGTGCTGTGCCTATATATTCAGGATAGGAGTAGTAGTACTGTGATGTCCCCATGTATACAGGATAGGAGTAGTAGTACTGTGCTGTACCTATATATACAGGATAGGAGTAGTAGTACTGTGCTGTGCCCATATATACAGGATAGGAGTAGTAGTACTGTGCTGTGCCCAAATATACAGGATAGGAGTAGTAGTACTGTGCTGTACCTATATATACAGGATAGGAGCAGTAGTACTGTGCTGTGCACATATATACAGGATAGGAGTAGTAGTACTGTGTTGTGTCCATATATACAGGATAGGAGTAGTAGTACTGTGCTGTGCCCATATATACAGGATAGGAGTAGTAGTACTGTGCTGTGCCCATATATACATGATAGGAGAAGTAGTACTGTTCTGTGCCCATATATACAGGATAAGAGTAGTAGTACTGTGCTGTACCCATATATATAGGATAGGAGAAGTAGTACTGTGCTGTGCCCATATATACATGATAGGAGAAGTAGTACTGTGCCCATATATCATACCTCCCAACATTTGTGAAAGGGAAAGAGGGACAAAATGGCGGCACGCGTAGTGTGCCGCGGCGATCCCCCTAAGCCACACCCCCAATCACTCCCTGGCCACGCCCCAAATTTTAGCCATATTATAATAATAAAAATCATGTCAATAAAAAAAAAAAATGATCCTCATTGGGATTTGAACCCAGAACCTGCAGTGTCCATGTACAATAATGACACAGTGCCCCAACCAACTGAGCTATAATCTCAGCAATTAACAAGGTGTAGAATTTTGGTAACTAAGAACTATGACTACTGTTACACTGTGACACAGATTTACTGCCTTGGTTAATAATAATAATAATAATAGTCTGAATAATTACAATAATAATCTCTGAGAAGATCCCTCTCTATATATCAGTGCATTAGTCTGTGTCACAGTGTAACAGTGGCAGATAACACTTCTTAGTTACCAGAAATCCTCAGCTCTGTATCACTGGGCTTATAGCTCAGTTAGTTAAGCTCTTGTCTATGGTGCAGAGGGTCCCAGGTTCGATTCTCAGCCTGGCCAAAACTTTATGTAATTTAATTATATAAAGAGCTTGTGTCTGGGGAAGCCCTGGAGACCATATATGGACAGATGCTGATCAGACCTGATGACGTGGTCCCTGCTCTCTCTGCTAAGCCGACACTTCTCTGAAAAGGATTCCCTGCCCGATGTCTGCTCTGGGGAAGCCTAGGAGATGCAGTGACCATATATGGACAGATGGTGATCTGAAGCTGATGACGTGGTCCCTGCTCTCCGCTAAGCTGACACTTCTCTGAAAAGGATTCCCTCCCGATGTCTGTAGAAGCCATTCTGTACTGTGAGTTCAGGCTTTCAAAGTATTTACTATGGGGACACAGCGGGACCTGGGGGGAAAATCCGTGACCATCTCATAGCTGCCCGTGACGCGGGGCAGAGGTACGAAAAACGGGAAAGTCCCGTCAAAATCGGGACGGTTGGGAGCTATGCATATATACATGATAGGAGAAGTATTACTGTGCTGTGCCCATATATACATGATAGGAGAAGTATAGAGAAGTACCACTAAGGTGCTACAGAAAGAGGGGCATGAGTTGGGAGAGGATAAAGAAAGAGGGGCACATGCAGGATACCGGGCGCACCATCTTAGTGACTCCCCGCACAGAGCATTATACATGGGCAATGCACTTACATGCAGCAGGAAGAAGAAGGAGAACTCCAGGTACCTGAGCGGGGAAGTGACACATGCAGGATATCGGGCGCACGATCTTAGTGACTCTCCGCACAGCACATTATACACGGACAATGCACTTCATGCACCAGGAAGAAGAAGGTGAACTCCAGGGACCTGAGCGGGGAAGCAACACATGCAGGATATTGGGTGCACAATCATAGTGAATTGCGGCACAGGGCATTATGCACGGATAATGCACTTTCTGTGAACTCCAGCGGACGGGTAAGTAAATGTGCCCCACAGAGTAGCAACTTTGTAACCTTCAAGAGTTAAACCTGGGCACCTACTTAAAGGGCATGTAGGTACAAACCCACTTAGAAATCGCGACGCAGGATGCCATGTACCCACCTACATGTCACTCCGACCCCCAACTAAAAGAAAAACCGCCCTCTCAATCCCATCCTGCAACCCAGACAAAAAGATGTCTAAGCCAGTTGTCAGTTAAATGAACCCCATCTGGCAACAAGAGGCCCCATTATCCCCTTCTAATTCCCTGTGCCGCTCTACACTCCACCCCTCTCACGGACACAGCAGGACACCCTGGTATTCAGCAGACGTCTGCTTTGCACCCTCGCCCTGCGCCACACTGCACTAGGTATTATTTCTGACCACACTAAAACGATTCTAAAGAAAAATGAAGAAAACCTCACAAAATCCAACTGGATCAAAGCCACCGATTCCGCCAAGTACACAGAACGCAAATCCCCAAGTGCAAAGCAAGAACAGAGGGAGATTCCTCATAACGGACGATGTCAACTAACTCCGGAAGAGCGTGCAGCCAGCGAGGATTCCCCGCCAGAGGATACCCGTGTTGATAAACCCGAGCGATCTTCCTCCTGGTCGAGTCAGCGCCCTCTGTTGGCCCAATACACAGGAATGACCGACAATCCAGACCTGGGAAGGAAAGATTCAGTTAATGATTGAGTCAGGGCGAATGTTCTCCATGCCGTCCTCTTACACGTTAGCACGGGGTGTGATCCGATGTGTAGATAAACCTCCCGTCCTCTGAATCTTCTCTGTATTGATGGTAGACGGGAAAAGGTGAAGCTACAGGATGGATATCAGCGGCAATCAGAATACATCAGATAATAAGGTACATGGAAAGCACAACAGCACGAGGTGACACTTCCCTCATACTTAGGAATACAAAGCATCTACATGGATCATGTCCTCCAACTGTGACCATATATGGACAGATACTGATCTGAACCTGATGACGTGGTCCCTGCTCTCTCTGCTAAGCCGACACTTCTCTGAAAAGGATTCCCTCCCGATGTCTGCTCTGGGGAACCCTAGGAGATGCAGTGACCATATATTCCCTGCTCTCTCTGCTAAGCCGACACTTCTCTGAAAAGGATTCCCTCCCGATGTCTGCTCTGGGGAACCCTAGGAGATGCAGTGACCATATATGGACAGATGCTGATCTGAAGCTGATGACGTGGTCCCTTCAAGGCAGTTTGATCAGCAGCACCTGCACAACCTGCTTCCGCATTTCGGCTTAAGGCCCATTCCCATCTGCAATGGTGTCCCTTAATATCAGCTTGTACTTCTTTCATAAGACCTTCTGTTATTTGGGGAAAAAGTAGGCATAAAAAAATGGATGGCGCTAAAATAAAGGGAAACTAACAGAAACTGAGGCCGCGGTCACATGTGGTGTTTTGATTGCGTTTTAATTGTGTATTGAAATGCGTTACAACAGCTGAGGAGAGGTGGTTTGCCTGATTACATTACTGTTAACATTTCCATTTACAAAACGCATCATAAATATGTGCGTTAACAATGCTTTAATGCATGCACTTTGGTAACACATGCATTAACATTGTGTTAATAAATGTAAACAGTAATTAGGCAAATTACCTCTCCTCAGCTAGTGTAATGCGGTTCCAACGCAATGAAAACGCAACGTGTGAACGCGGCCTAACAGAAAGCAAGGTATGCAGTTTTTTTTCTAAACGGATGTGCAAAACTTAAGCCAAACTGCAGGGGGCATAGAAAATGAATGATAAATTAAAGGGGTTGTCCACTTTACCTCATGTTTTTGTAATGTGTGTGTAGGGGGCAGGATATTAGGTAATTTACCAATATACATCCATTAATAGTTCTGCTCTCTTGAGTTCAACTGGAGCCTCTTGAACTTTTAATATATGTATATTGGTAAATTACCTAATATTTTGCTCCTCCCCCCCCCCCCCCTTACACACACATTACATAAACATGAGGTAAAGTGGACAACCCCTTTAAGTACAGAAATGTCTTCCATTAGCCTGGGATTATGAAGGCATACCCTACCTTATCTACGATACATAACACTGACAACCAATTGAGTGGAAAATGTATTGACCACGGCCTTTATTTATTACCATAAACTTTGTAAAAACAACTGGGATAAAACTTTATTCTACATGACTTTGTAACAACTTTTATTAACAAAAGATAAATTTTGTCATAAGCTAAAACTGACTTCAACTAAGGCTGCATTCAAACGGCCGTTGCGGGACGTATATATACGTACGTCAGATATATGTCCCCCATAGGCAGGCAATGGGTGCACGGCGACGTATGGAGCGGTACAGTGCACCACACATGTAGCACCGCACCGTTCCGTAGCCAAGGAAAAGATAAGACATGTCCTAATCTTTTCCTGGAATACACCGCCGTGCTCCATGTTTCTCTATGGAGCGGGGCGGGGGTGAGCGGCACTCACCCCCTCCTCCTCTCCCTGGCCCGCTGTGGGGGCACACGTTCATCTGAATTTAGCCTAACATGGACTTTCTCCCCTGTACATAAGGGAACCCTAGGAGATGCAGTGACCATATATGGATAGATGCTGATCTGACCTGATGACGTGGTCCCTGCTCTGTGCTAACCTGACATATCTCTCAAAAAGATTCCCTGCCTGATGTCTGTAGAAGCCATACAGTATTGCAGGTTCAGGCTTCAAAAGTATTTACTAGGTGGGACACAGAGCCGGAAAAAACCCCAGCAAGTGTGGGACCTGGAGGGAATATCTGGTGCAATCTACCAGCTGCGGGGCAGAGGTAAAAAAATGGGACTGTCCCGGCCAATCTGGGATGGTTGGGAGTTATGGTACACAGATCACAGATGTAAGGGTCTGGTATAAGGCTCCCAGGTCCACCATTAGCTCCTGCATAGTAGGTCCTGCCCCTTAGGCAGTACACAGAGCAGATGTGAGGGTCTGGTATACGGCTCCCGGGTCCACCATTAGCTCCTGTATAGTAGGCCCGGCCCCATAGGCAGTACACAGAGCACAGAGCACAGATGTGAGGGTCTGGTATAAGGCTCCCAGGTCCACCATTAGCTCCTGTATAGTAGGTGCTGCCTCATAGGCAGTACACAGAGCACAGATGTGAGGGTCTGGTATACGGCTCCCGGGTCCTCCATTAGCTCCTGCATAGTAGGCCCTACCCCTTAGGCAGTACACAGAGCACAGATGTGAGGGTCTGGTCTCGACACTTCTCTGAAAAGGATTCCCTGCCCGATGTCTGTAGAAGCCATTCTGTACTGTGAGTTCAGGCTTTCAAAGTATTTACTATGCGGACACAGCGGGACCTGGGGGGAAAATCCGTGACAATCTCACAGCTGCCCGTGACGCGGGGCAGAGGTACGAAAAACGGGAAAGTCCCGTCAAAATCGGGACGGTTGGGAGCAATGCATACAGTGTGGAACACTACCCCCATCCACTGAGGAACACTACCGCCATACAGTGAGTGTGGGTGCACTGAATTACAAAGTTACATGGAATCAGGCAGGTGAATTTTCGATCAAATGTCCCTATATGACAGCCGTCTGTGGCCATATATATATATCTCCCTTGGTCCTGAGCTCTGGGCACCTGTGCCATGATATCAGTGAGGGCAGTGTAGTGCACCCCAGGGTCACTGGCAGCATGGCACAGCAACAAGACAAGAGATCTGGGCCAAGGGCAGTTTATATGTGGCCATGGGAAGCTGTCATACAGGGCAGTTTGGGACACTAAACAATAAGGACCTATAGTTGTTTAGTGTCCCAAAGCTGCCTGCCTGCTGCCTGTGCCATATACACAGAGCAGCTCCTGCCTCCTCCTGCTGCACTTATCTTTACAGGCTGCTGTAGGCTCCTGCAGTTCTGTCTCTCTGCTAGTGTTTCCGGGCTGCAGGGGAGGAGGGGGAGGGAGTAAGAGAGTGTAAGGCAGCACTATTGAGCACAGAGCAGCCTACAGTGAAAGATATCACTGGAGCACTCGGCGATCGGCAGCTTTTCCTGCTGGCCGAAGCTTCATTGATTCAAGATATAGACAGGGGAGGTGGTGCGCGTGCCCATGGAGAGGTCTCTGCGTTTCCTCTCCGTGGAACGTGTGCCATAGGTTCGCCACCACTGCCCTATGAAATCACAGGAAGCAACTATCCCCACCAAAATGGCAGTGAGTATACATTGTGGCTGGTAATGCGCTATGGCTTCAGCATTTAAATGTCACTGAGCTTCGGGTCTGGTTGCTGCACCCGGATAGGATTTTCAAATTTGGGTCCGGCCAAACTTAGCCAGACCCAAATCAATTAGGGTCTGCACATCCATTGTTAGGGAATCTTCTGATACTTCCATATAGGTATAAAGACTCTGGAGTCTTGTAAAGGCCATCAATTACCATCGGCTGAATGACTTACATGTGATTACGGCTGCGCCTCTGATCAATTTGGTATTACTTTAAATGGGACCTGACACTTAGTAAAAACTACTTAAAGGACAACTACCACCAGGATGAAGGATTGTAAACCCAGCACACTGACATACTGGTGTGTGGCCCCTCTGGCAGGATCTGTTCTTCTTTAAGCTTCTTATGCCCTGGTTTTTACAAAGAAAGGCTTTTTAAATTATGCAAATGAGCCTGAGGGGCTCTGGGCTCCATAAGTGTTAATGTAACCTGGAGTCCCTCAGGCTCATTTGCACTAAATGAAAATACTTTTTTTAAAAAAAATTTGTGTATAGTAAGCTAATGAAGAGCAGATCCTGCCAGAGAGGTACAATGTGTCAGTGGGGCAGATTTATTTACCCGGTCCGTTCGCGATCCAGCGGCGCGTTCTCTGCGGTGGTTTCGGGTCCAGCCGGGATTCATCAAGGTAGTTCCTCCGCCGTCCACCAGGTGGCACTGCTGCGCTGAAGTTCCCCGGAGGCACGCTGGAATGCCCTGAAATTCACCGGCCTATACCTGGTGAAGGTAAGTGTAATTTTCGCGACACATTTTTTTCTTAAATGCGGCGGTTTTTCCGAATCCGTGGGGTTTTCGTTCGGCCACACCCCCCGATTTCCGTCACGTGCATGCCAGCGCCGATGCGCCACAATCCGATCGCGTGCGCCAAAATCCCGGGGCAATTCAGGTACAATCGGCGCAAATCGGAAATATTCGGGTAACACGTCGGGAAAACGCGAATCGGGCCCTTAGTAAATGACCCCCTGTGTGTTTGGTTTACAATCCTTCATCCTGGTGGTAGATGTCCTTTAAAGGAAATCGGGGATTGTAAACCAAGCACACTGACACATTGGGGCAGATTTATCAAGTGTCTGAAAGTCAGAATATTTCCAATTGCCCATGGCAACCAATCACAGCTCCCCTTTAAAATATTTATGAGCACTGGTGAAATGAAAGCTGAGCTGTGATTGGTTGCCATGGGCAACTGGAAATATTCTGACTTTCAGACTGCTTGATAAATCTGCCCCATTGTTGTGTGTAGCTCTCTGGCATGATCTGTTCTTCTTTTAGCTTCTTATGGGTTTTGTTTTTTAAAAAGGCTTTTAAAATTATGCAAATGAGCCGGAGGGACTCCAGGGTCCATAGGTGTTAATGGAGCCTCTAAGACTCATTTGCAGAATTTTTATAGCCTTTTTTTATTAAAACCAAGGGCATAAGAAGCAGAAGAGCAGATCCTGCCAGAGGCGGCACACACCAATATGCCAGGTGCTTGGTTTACAATCCCTGATCCTAGTGTAAGATGTCCTGTAATCATACCTCATGTAATTACAGAAGTGCCCCTGATCAATTCGCTGTTTGTTTCATTAAAAGTATGGGCCAAAAAAGTTTGTATGTGATTTACCATATATACTCGAGTATAAGCAAAATTTGTATGATCAAAAAATTTGTGCTGATAAACCTAACTCGGCTTATACTCAAGTCAATAAAAAAAATTAACACTGTGCTCACCTTTCCCACACCCCCCGTAGATCCTCTTCTTGCTTCCGATGCTCCGGTGCCTCTTCGGGTCCTTCGGGTCCTCTTCGGGTCCCTTCTCGATGGCCTCATTGTGTGTGCCAGCTGTGCCGGCTGTGCACTAAGACCCAAAGAGGAGCCGAATGACCCGAAGAGAAGCCGAAGAAGACCAAAGGACTTGAAGAGGATCCGAAGCAAGGAGAGGACCTATGGGGGGTGTCGGAAAGGTGATTACAGAGTTAATTTGTTTTTTATTAAAAGCTTGGCATACTTGGGGTAGGTTCTGGCAGGCTATATACTACAGGGGCTAGAAGGCTATAAACTACAGGGTAGGCCGCAACCGCCAGCCACTCAGGTACTGCGGGCCCAGGCTGCCTCCAGGCCCCGAGAAAAGGCTAGGCCCCGGTGGGGGATGTTGCAATTCCTTTTAGGCAGAAAGCTTAATGATTACTAACATGTTTGCATAAGGCAATAGGCTAAGTGGTTTTCAAAGCCTTACATAAGGCATTTAGCATGGTGGTTACACATCTCTAAATAAATACACAGTTTTTGCCCTTTTTCGCTTTTGACAGAGCCATAGAGGTAGTAATTTATGGTCAGAATATCACATAGTCACAGTTGTTTGTAGCCTAACTCTAAGGCTACATGCACACTGCCGTGGCAGGCCGCACTGTAGCACGGCGGGCACACGGCAGCGCGCAGGGAGAGGAGGAGGAGGTGAGCGCAGCTCACCCCGCCCCTCTCCATAGGAACATATGGGCCACGGCGCCGTAATACGGGAAAAGATAGGACGTCCTATCTTTTCCCGGGCTAAGGAGCGGTTCGGTGCCACACGTGTGCGGCTCCATACCGCTCCTGTACGATGCCGTCAGCCCATAGAAGTGTATGGGGGACGTATATCGGCCGTATATACGTCCCCCATACATGTGTGTGAATGCAGCCTAAGTCTGTATTTTCGTTCAAGTAGATTGTTTAAACATAAAGTGAACTTAACTGCTCAGCACCAGAGGGTAAGGGCATCATTACTAGAACTGGAAAACCTAAGGCCCATTTTACTGTAAAAAAAAAACTATGTTCTAGCTCACCAAAACCGTCACCAATTTTGCGGGAAAAGTCCCGTTTTTCTACTCTGGCTCGCGTCGACGCGACGCAATGTCAGATTGCACGGATGTTCCCTCCAGGTACCGCATCCAGGGAGAAAGAGATAGGGGACATCCAGCATAAGTAAATAATTTAAAGCCAGAACTCATAGTACTGAATGGCATCTTAAAGATCAAGCAGGGCATCCTTCTGAGAGACGGTTGTCAGGTTAGCGGAGAGCAGGCGACACGTTCACAGGCTCAGAGCAGCATCTGTCATAGATGGTCATGCATCTCCTAGGGTTCCCCAGGCAGAAATCAGGCAGGAATCATTTCAGAGACGTGTCGGCTGAGGGGAGCAGGGACCAAGTAATCAGGTCAGATACAGCATCTGTCTATATGGTCGCAGGCGTCCCCAGACACAACGCCTGCTTTTATTTAATTAAATTAATACATTTTGCAAGGCTGAGATCCGAACCCTAGACCCGCTGCAGAGTAGAGCTAGGAGCCTTAACTAATAAGATATGAGCCCAGTGATACTATCTAAGTTTTTTGGTTAACTAAGAACTGTTATCGCACATGTGACACTGTGAAAGACTTAATGCACTGATAGGAGGGATCTCTAAGGATTATTATTGTAATTATTCGAGACTATTATTATATTATTATTATAAATGTTATTATTTTTTATTATGGAGACGATTATTAAAATAGTAAAAATAAGAATAATAAATCCATAAAAATAAGAATATCAATAATTACATAATCTCTGAGAAGATTACGCTCTATATACGAGGGCATTTAAATTAGGGGTCACAGTTTGTAACAGTGCAGTTAACAGTTCTTAGTAACAACCAATTCTTGAACTAGATATCACAGAGATCGAGTCAGCAGATAGAGGGTCTGTGTCATTTTGTCAGGCGAAAATGCAGGTTCTAAATCCAGTCAGACAATACCAGTTTTTTTGTTTGCTGATTTTCATTAGTATAATCCGGATAACATAAAATTTGGGGCGCTGGGTTGGGCCGCATTTCGTCTCTTTCCCTTCAAAAGGTTGGGAGGGAGGATGTGATGTTTTGCACTAATGGCCTTCAGATAACTTAAAGGAACTACCACTAAGAATTACATAGTAGTGTCTGTGCATCAAATATGTAGATTAGTCCTTTTGTTAATAGAGGTAAATATGCAAATTTATAATGAGGCTAAGGGTAGCTGGAGGTGGGGCTACAGGGCGGTACTACAAGCCAAGTAGCATAATGATCCATCTACCAGGCAACTTCAGCGACGCGCGAGAAGGGGGTGAGGCACTCGTACGTGAACCCAGACAGATGACAGCCATCTCCATCGAGCTCCAATCCATGCTGATCTGAAGCTGATGACGTGGTCCCTGCTCTCTCTGCTAAGCCCGACATTTCTCTGAAAAGGATTCCCTCCCGATGTCTGTAGTAGCCATTCTGTACTGTGAGTTCTTGCTTTCAAAGTATTTACTATGCGAACACAGCAGCGGGACCTGGGGGTAAAATCCGTGACAATCTCATAGCTGCCCGTGACGCGGGCAGAGGTACGAAAAACGGGAAAGTCCCGTCAAAATCGGGACGGTTGGGAGCTATGTATAGGAGTTACCTAATATTATGAGTGTCAGAGCAGAGTATATAAGTGTCAGAGCAGAGTATATAAGGAAGGGACCCCCCCCCCCCAGGGACAGAGACATGTGCTCAGTGAGTGTGTCCTCAGTCAGTGAGTGCGTGCTGAGGAGAGTGTCAGCCTGACACAGCAGCAGGAGCTTGACCACAGGCAAAATATCATCATATACAGCTCACAGAGAGGGAGAGAAATATCACCCCATCACCAAGGTGAGAGACTAAGGTCCCCCTAGTCACCCAGTCTCCAGGAGCCGCTGGATGATGTCCCAGGATACAGGCCACGGCCTACAACAAGGAGACCATAGAGAAGCCAGAGGATAACACCAGATAACACCCTGTATGCCTGCCATATGTAAGGGCATGTAAGGCAATGTTACCCCTAAAAAACCGCCCGCTGTGACAAAAAATACACGAAAACGATATAAAAAGGGAGGGTGGGAGGGAAAACCGATGAAAAAGAGGCTGGGTCACTGCTACTCAGAGTATTTGAGCATGTGCTCACCTCCTGTACCGCCCACGTTACTAGCCACGCCCCCAGCACATCCCTCTGATGAATAAAGATGAGAGAGGGTAGAGCAACCTCCAATTAAAGGGGCCACACACTTTTTTTTATTGTATTCGGACTGCTAGCCACCTTTGACCAGTCATTAGCCCAACGGCTATGCGCCTAGGGGCTATCAAGCCTGTGTTTTGCACATGCACAGGACTCCAGCTTCGCGGACGAGTGCACGCAGCTCCTGCGCGCTGAAGATGTCTGGGTAGGAGCATCAGAGAGGCTACTGGGGCGTGGAATAGCCACCCCCTGTGACCCCACCTCCAGCTACTCTATGCCCCAGTAGCCTCTTTAATCATGGTAATATGCAAATTTTCTAAAGATTAGAAAAGATCAATGGGAGTAAAGGATTAGCCCTAAAAAAAGGGCTCTCCTTACCTATGTTAGATGCACTTACCACCGGATCTACCTTAATAGGTAGATCCGTAGTGGTAGGTTTCCTTTAAGAACTAGCCACCACCTGTGTTATATAGTAGCACCATATATATAGTAGCACCTTTGTATAGTAGCACATAGCACCATAGTGGATGAGATTTTACTAACAGATTAGTAGTAGTAGTAGCAGTAGTATACCTAGTTCTAAGGGGCTTTGTACTTGAAGAAATGCTGTAGGCCATCATTCTGCAAATCATTGCCCCATTTGCAAGCTGCAGAGGTCCATCTAGGCAGTCAAGGTCCGGAATGGGTTAAGACTATTCTAATTTCATCCAATTTGACAAATTGTTAAAAATGGCTTCATAACCCTCAAGCTTGACCTTAAGATTGAGGAGTAGATAGGCGCAGTTGGGACTCTAAAAACCTTCATCCAGCAATGTCTATTCACATTCAGAAGATGTAACCGTGTCAACCTGGAAGTCTCGGAGTTTGTAAAAGAAATTTAAGGGAAAATGAAAAAATGGCTCTGAAAAATGTACGAGAACATCACTCAGTGCTACCCAATTTTACTAGACGTATAGAAAATAGATGGCAGAGCGGTGGCAGTGCCCTCAGGAATTGTATGCATTAGATGAGAACGTCCATTGTTACACTGTCTGGAAGGTTGGGTTAGATGACCTACTGCCCGATTCCGGCTCGACCACTGACCACATTCAGAAGTGTTCATATGCATTCATTACAATGCTAATGGAAAGTTGTCCTCATAATTCATGTTCTGAAGGCTACAGAGGTGGAAGGTGATGGCCCAAAAGCCAGTGACATAAGAGACAAAAAGTGATGCAGATCTTGGATGAGGGGTCTAGGAGAGCCTAGTTATAGGACTCTCACTGTCAATCACTGTGTGTGGGTGGAGTAATCAGGATTCTCACTGTCAATCACTGTGTGTGGGTGGAGTAATCAGGACTCTCACTGTCAATCACTGTGTGCGGGCGGAGTAATCAGGACTCTCACTGTCAATCACTGTGTGTGGGCGGGGTAACCAGGACTCTCACTGCCAATCACTGTGTGTGGGCTGGGTAACCAGGACTCTCATTGCCAATCACTGTGTGTGGGTGGGGTAATCAGTACTCTCGTCAATCACTGTGTGTGGGCAGGGTAATCAGTACTCTCGTCAATTACTGTGTGTGGGCGGGGTAACCAGGACTCTCACTGTCAATCACTGTGTGTGGGTGGGGCAATCAGGACTCTCACTGTCAATCACTGTGTGTGGGCGGGGTAACCAGGACTCTCACTGCCAATCACTGTGTGTGGGCGGGGTAACCAGGACTCTCATTGCCAATCACTGTGTGTGGGGGGGGTAATCAGTACTCTCGTCACATCACCCAAATGTGTGTGGGCGGGACCGGTCGGTGGTTAATCAGTAATATTGGTCAATTACTGTGTGTGGGCGGGGTAACCAGGACTCTCACTGTCAATCACTGTGTGTGGGTGGGGCAATCAGGACTCTCACTGTCAATTACTGTGTGTGGGCAGAGTAATCAGGACCCTTACTGCCAATCACTTTATGGGGGCGGGGTAATTGGGACTCTTACTGCCAATCACATTTTGTGGGGGTCATCAGGACTCTCACTGTCAATCAATTTATGTGGGCGGGGTAATCAGGACTCTTACTGCCAATCACTTTATGTGGGCGGGATAATAGGGACTCTTACTGCCAATCACTTTATGTGGGTGGGGTAACCAAGACTCTTACTGCCAATCACTTTATGTGGGCGAGATAATCAGTGTTAATCGGTGTGGGACCCTTATTGTATCTCCTAGGAGTCCTGTTATCATTTACACTGCTTTTTACTTGGAAATCCTCCTGTAAATCATATATCCTCTCTGTATAGTCATTTGATGAGGGCAAGAACCAAAAAAAAATCTATTTACTGTTTATTTTTGTTTTAAACAAATGCAGGGGGCGCAGTGCCCCAAGCGTCGCTCACCCGATGGCCAAATTACATGTACTGCCGCCTCGGCCATTTCCAGCCCCTCTCGGAGATGTAATGTAATGGAGCCAATTTATGTTGTCAGAGGCTGTTTCTGTCTCTATCAAAGTGGAAGATTCTTCCTGTAAATGCTGACGGTGGGTTTTCACCTCCCAGACACTCAAGAAATGCATCACTGGGTGAATCCTCGGCCATGTAATTTGTGTCATTGTCACCACACAATGACAAATTGCTCTTTGATGTTAAACTTCCGAGTAACAGCTTCTTAGTGCACTTACAGCGAGGGGTCGTCAGCGGCCATTTCACGCCTCAGGAAAGATCCGCTCTTATATTGGGTTTTTTTGTTTTCTGTTGATCCAGAAGCAATAAAAAAAAATGCAAAAATACATAATTTTTGGGAGCCACTGATAAGAATAGTCACCCATGGAACTAGTCCTGAGGAATTGGCTGCATTGTTTTCCGGGAATTTATTGTTTTTTTTCTCTTCCGAGCTCCTGTCTCTTCCATGTGTATTTTCCAGATAAATAAAGAAATTTTATAGAGCTGGTGTTCAAGGCGGCAGAATGCAATCTCTCCAGCTCTGAGTCCAGGCCACTGGTGTTTGCTGACTATATTGCTTCTATATAAGACAAGCCATGAAAAAAATGGTCTTTTATTGCCTGACTCTTTGTGCCTTGGAACTCAGCCGGGTGTATTAATCAAACAAAAATCTCTTCATTGTTTGTGGCCTCCTGTTGCTTCTCCATATTACATTCACCAACTTAACCCTGCACCAATTATAGATAGATACAGGAGGGAGAACGGATAGATAGAGAGATAGATAGATATGAGATAGATAGATAGATAGATAGATAGATAGATATGAGATGGATAGATAGATATGAGATAGATAGATAGATATGACATAGATAGATAGATAGATAGATAGGTGGATAGATAGATACGAGATAGATATGAGATAGATAGATAGATAGATATGAGATAGATAGATAGATAGATAGATAGATAGGTGGATAGATAGATAGATAGATAGATAGATAGATAGATAGATAGATATGAGATAGATAGATAGATAGATACATACATACGAGAGACGTAAAACCTGTGATTTACTCACACTTCCTATAACAGAGTCAGGGGTGTACAACTGTCTGAGGACTAGAGAATCAAAATTGTGAGGAAGCCTGAGCAATCTCAGGGCTACAAGTCCATCTCCAAAGACCTGAATGTGGGGGGAATAGCCACCCCCTGTGACCCCACCTCAGCACTCTAGCCAGTGCATCTTGTAATCATGTAATATGCAATTTTTCTAAAGATTAGAAACAATCGGACATGGGGAAAGTAAAAGGATTTAGCCTAAAAAAAGGCTCCCTTACCTATGTTAGATGCACTTACCACGGATTCTACCTTAATACCTGGTAGATCCGTAGTGTAGGTTTCCTTTAGAACTAGCCACACCTGTGTTATATCAGTTAGCACATATATAGTCAGCACCTTTGTATAGTAGAACATAGCACACTAGTGGATGAGATTTTATAACGATTAGTAGTAGTAGTAGTAGTAGCGTAGTATTACCTAGTCTAAGGGGCTTTGTAACTTCGAAAGAAATCCGGGTAGGCCACATTCTCAAATAATTGCCCCATTTGCAAGAGCCAGAGGTACATCTACCGTGTCCAACGTGCATTCCAGCGCCTCGTACCACGGCCCCCGACAGGGTATGCAGAACACTGTACTCTAATTTCATACCAATTTGACAAATTGTTTAAAAATGGCTCTATAACCACTCAAGCTGACCTAAGATGAGGAAGTAGATAGGCGCAGTTGGGACTCTAAAAACCTTCAATCCAGCAAGTCATTTCACATTCAGAAGATGTACCGTGGTCAACTGGAAGTCTCGGAGTTGTGTAAAAGAAATTAAGGGAAAACTGAAAAAAAATGGCATCTGCAGAAAATGTACGAGAACATCACTCAGGCTACCCAATTTATTAGACGTATAGAAAAATAGATGGGCAGTCGGCGGTTGCAGTGCCTCAGGAATTGGTATGCATTCAGATGAGAAGTCCATTTGTTATAACTGTCTGGAAGGTTGGGTTATTCGATGACCTAACGCCCGATTCCGGCTCGACCAATGACCAACATTCAGAAATGTTCCTCCAATGTTCCAATGCATTTCATTACACATGTAAGGGCAAAGTTGTCCTATAAAACTCAGGTTGAGGGTACAGAGGTTGAAGTGATGGCCCCAAAAAGCCAGTGACCATAGAGCATGTTAACAAAAAGTTGATGCATGATCTTGCATGAGGGCGTCTAGGAGAGCCTAGTATAGGACTCTAAGTCATCAAGTGTCGGTGGGGGAGTATATCAGGATTCTCACGTCAATCTCACTGTGTGTGGGTGAGTTAATAGTATCAGGATCTCACTGTCAACACTGTTGCGGGCGAGAGTAATCGGAATCTCACTGTCAATCACACTCTGTGTGGCGGGGGAACCAGGACTCTCCCTGCCAATTCAGCTGTGTTTTTGGTGGGCCGTGGTAACAAGGACTCTCCATTGCCAATCACTTGTGTGCGGTGGGGTAATCCAGTATTCTTGTCAAATCACGTGTGGGGGGTGAGTAATCAGGACTCTTCGTCAATCACATGGTGCGGGCGGAGATAACTCAGGACTCTCACTGTCAATCACTGTGTGTGTGGGCGGTGGGTAACCAGGACTCTCACTGCCAATCACTGTGTGTGGGGGGGTAACCAGGATCCTCATTGCCAATCACTGTGTGTGGGGGGGTATCAGTACTCTCGTCAATCATGTGTGTGGGCAGGGTAATCAGTACTTCGTCAATTACTGTGTGTGGGCGGGGTTACCAGGACTCTCTCACTGTCAATCACTGTGTGTGGGTGGGGGCAATCAGGACTCTCACTGTCAATCACTGTGTGTGGGCGGGGTAACCAGGACTCTCACTGCCAATCACTGTGGTGTGGGCGGGGTAACCAGGACTCTCATGCCAATCACTGTGTGTGGGGTGGGGTAATCAGTACTCTCGTCATCATGTGTGTGGGCAGGGTAAGCAGTACTCTGGAATTACTGTGTGTGGGGGGGTGGGGTAACCAGGACTCTCACTGTCAATCACTGTGTGTGGGTGGGGGCAATCAGGACTCTCACTGTCACTTACTGTGTGTGGGCAGAGTAATCAGGACCTTACTGCCAATCACTTATGGGGGGGGGGTAATGGGACTCTTACTGCCAATCACATTTGTGGGGGTCATCAGGACTATCACTGTCAATCAATTTATGGGGGCGGGGGTGGTGAATCAGGACTCTTATGCCAATCCACTTTATGTGGGCGGGGGATAATAGGGACTCTTACTGCCAATCACTCTTTATGTGGGTGGGGTAACCAAGACTCTTAATGCCAATCACTTTATGTGGGCGAGATAAATCAGTGTTAATCGCGTGTGGGCCCTATTGTATTCTAGCCCCTTGAGTCTTTACATTTCACTGCTTTTTAATGGAAGGAAATCCTCTGTAAATTATATATCCTTCTGTATAGTCATTTGATGAGGGCAAGAACCAAAAAAGAAAAATCTATTTACTGTTTATTTTTGTTTTTAAACAAAATGCAGGGGGCGCAGTGCCCCAAGCGTCGCTCACCCGATGGCAAATTACATGTACTGCCGCTCGGCCATTCCAGCCCCTCTCGGAGATGTAATGTAATGGAGCCAATTTATGTTGTCAGAGGCTTGTTCTGTCTCTATCAAAGTGGAAGATTCTTCTTGTGTAAATGCTGACGGGGGTTTTCACCTCCCAGACACTCAAGAACAATGCATCACTGGGTGAATCCCCGGCCATGTAATTTCGTGTCATTGTCACCACACAATGACAAATTGCTCTTTGATGTGTTAAACTTCCGAGTAACAGCTTCTTAGTGCACTACAGCGACGGGTCGTCAGCGGCCATTTCACGCCTCAGGAAAGATCCGCTCTTATATTGGGTTTTTTGTTTTTGTTGATCCAGAAGCAATAAAAAAAAAATGCAAAAATACATAATTTTTGGGAGCCAACTGATAAGAAAGTCACCCATGGAACTAGTCCTGAGGAATTGGCTGGCATTGTTTTCCGGGAATTTATTGTTTTTTTTTTCCGAGCTCCTGTCTCTTCCATGTGTATTTTCCAGCATAAATAAAGAAATTTATAGAGCTGGTGTTCAAGGCGGCAGAATGCAACTCCAGCTCTGAGTCCAGGCCAATGGTGTTGCTGACTATATTGCTTCTATATAAGACAAGCCATGAAAAAATGGTCTTTTATTGCTGACTTTGTGCCTTGGAACTCAGCGGGTGTATTAATCAAACAAAAATCTCATTGTTTGTGGCTCCTGTTGCTTCTCCATATTACATACCAAGTAACCCTGCACCAATGATAGATAGATACAGGAGCGAAACGGATAGATAGAGAGATAGATAGATAGATTAGATAGATATGATAGATAGATAGATAGATAGATAGATAGATAGATATGAGATAGATAGATAGAAGATTAGACATTAGATAGATAGGGTGGATAGATGACGTAGATAGATCTGAGATAGATAGATAGATAGATGAGATAGATAGATAGATAGATAGATAGATAGTGAGATAGATAGATAGATAGATAGGTGGATAGATAGATAGATAGATAGATATGAGATAGATAGATAGATAGATAGATATGAGATAGATAGATAGATAGATAGATAGATTGTGATAGATAGATAGGTGGATAGATAGATCGAGATAGATATGAGAGATAGATAGATAGATATGAGATAGATCGATAGATCGATGAAGATAGGGGATAGAAGTAGATAGATAGATAGATAGATAGATAGATGAGATATGGATAGTAGATAGAAAGAACATACATACGAGAGACGTAAAACTGTGATTTACTCACACTTCCTATAACAGAGTCAGGGGTTGTACAACTGTCTGAGGATAGAGAATCAAAATTGTGAGGAAGCCGAGCATCAGGGCTACAAGTCCATCTCCAAGACCTGAATGTCCCTGTGGCTACGTGCGCAGTGTCATCAAGAAGAATTAAAGCCCCTCTGGCACTGTGGCACCTCCCTAGATGAAGAAGTGTAAAGCCCTGGCACTGTGGGACTCCTAGATGAAGAGTGTTAAAGCCCCTGGCACTGTGGCACCTCCTAGATGAAGAAGTGTTAAAGCCCCTGGCACTGTGGCCCTCCCTAGATGAAGAAGTGTAAAGCCCCGGCACTGTGAACCTCCCTAGAGAAAGAAGTGTAAAGCCCCTGGCACTGTGGCACTCCCTAGATTAGAATGAACACGGGCCTAGATAAAAGCCCTGGCACTGTGGCACCTCCCTAGAGGAAGAAGTGTAAAGCCCTGGCACTGTGCACCATCCCTAGATGAAGAAGAGGTAAAGCCCTGCACTGTGGCACATCCCTAGATGAAGAAAGTGTAAAGCCCTGCACTGTGGCACCCTCCCTAGATGAAGAAGTGTAATAAAGCCTGGCCCTGTGGCCACCTCCTAGATGAAGAAGTGTAAAGCCCCTGGCACTGTGGCACCTCCTAGATGAAAAAGTGTAAAACCCCATGGCACTGTGGCACCTCCCTAGATGAAGAAGTGTAAAGCCCCTGGCACTGTGGCACCTCCCTAGATGAAGAAGTGTAAAGCCCCTGGCACTGTGGCACCTCCCTAGATGAAGAAGTGTAAAGCCCCTGGCACTGTGGCACCTCCCTAGATGAAGAAGTGTAAAGCCCCTGGCACTGTGGCACCTCCCTAGATGAAGAAATGTAAAGCCCCTGGCACTGTGGCACCTCCCTAGATGAAGAAGTGTAAAGCCCCTGGCACTGTGGCACCTCCCTTGATATGGATCGAAAAGATTTTAACGCAAGATTGTCAACCGTGTGCAGGGCATCATGAAGTCTGAAGACTACCAACTAATTTTGCAGCATAATGTAGGGCCCAGTGTGAGAAAGCTGGGTCTCCCTAGGAGGTCTTGTGTCTTCCAGCAGGACAATGACCCAAAACACACTTCAAAAAGCACTAGAAAATGGTTTGAGAGAAAGCACTGGAGACTTGTAAAGTGGCAGCAATGAGTCCAGACCTGAATCCCATAGATCACCTGTGGAGAGATCTCACAATGGCCGTTTGGAGAAGGCACCTTCACATCTCAGGGACCTGGAGCAGTTTGCCAAAGAAGAATGGTCTAACCTTCCAGCAGAGCTTATAAGAAACTCATTGATGGTTACCAGAAGCAGTTGTTTGCAGTTATTTTATCTAAAGGTTGTGCTACCAAGTATTAGGCTGAGGGTGCCAATACTTTTGTCCGGCCCATTTTTGGTGTTTTGTGTAAAATGATCTAAGATTTGACTTTTTTTCATTCGCTTTTGTGTTTCACTGCAAGCAAAATAAAGATATTAATACCAAAGAATTTGTGATTGCAATCACTTTCTGGAAGAAAACGAGTATTATCTGACAGAATTGCAGAGGTGCCAATACTTTTGACCAGCACTGTAGATAGAAGACAGATAGCTAGATAATAAGCAGGGGCGCTGTGCTCCATAGCCTCAGTCAGACTAATGAGGGAGACGCACATTTAGTAAGCGCTGCCTGCGGGGCGCTGCTGCTGCGGCTGCATTATTACAATATATTCCACTTGGTGGATGATTATGTCGCGGCTGTGCCTCTGTTTATTTGTCTTTATCTCAATCTTCCTTTATTACTTTTTATGTAAATTCCGGATACACAGAGAGCATAATCATTGTCAGGATGGAAGAAAAACTCTCCCCGATACAGAGCCTCCAGATATTTATGCTACGTTGTGTCCGTGCAGATGGAGACGGAGGGTGCGGCCCAGGAAAATAGAAAAGCCGACCCCCCGCCGGAGAAAGCGCGGCCGTACAACACAAAATTACCGCTGTTAATCATGCAAACAAAGCGTTGTGCACAAATAATGCGTCATGTGATCCAAGGAGACATAAATCACGGAACGGGAAACTTCTCCAGACACTTCTTCACCTGCTGTTACCAGAGCGGATTCTTAAAGGGAAACTTCAGATGTAGCTAAACTGCCGGGACTGAGAAGCTACAATGATGACCGACTGAGAAACCTTGATCAGATCCAAATACAACGAAAACATTAATATTAACCCACACGATGTGCACAAAATGCTTGTATTTTGCATCAGATTTTGTAGCCGTAACACAGCGGGCACACATCATACTGCCATACCGCCCCTCTCCATAGTAATATATGGCGGACATTCCATATGTGCTGGACTGCCGGCAATGCCGTATATACGTCAGCCTTATACTCGTCTTCCATACATGTATGTGAATGTAGCCTATTAGGAAACCTCATAAGGGGTTGGTTGAGCTAAAAGATACCGCCCGCACCATCGTCTACTGGCAGAATGGGAATCCAAATAAAGTCATCGGAAAAACCCCAGGATGAAAGTGCAGATCTATTTTCATAGTACAGGCCCTTCTTGAACTTGTACAATGTATCAACCACCACAAGAACATGTAGAATATATCAAGAACTACATGAAGATGTAGAATGTATCAACTATCACAAGAACTTGTACAATGGGGGTCATTTATCTTAGGCTACATTCACACTAATATGTTCCCGCTGTACTGTAGCGCTGCTCACCCCCGCCCCTCTCCATAGAGAAACATGGGGAACGGCACCATATTCCAGGGAAAGATAGGACATGTCCTATCTTTCTCCCAGCTACAGAACGGTACGGTGCCGCATGTATGCCGTGCACCCATTGGCGTCTATGGGGGACGTATATATATGTATTTGCGCAATTTTTCACGCCTTTTACCAGCAATACGCCAGAGTTCTCCGTGTAGCAGTATCCTGGTTTGCGCCTAATTTGTCTTTGTACGTCTCCTGACCTATTTAACATCGATTTGCCCCTGTAAGGGGTCAAATAATTGTGCAATCACAGGGCATGTCCTGATCTTGCTTAGCAAAGGTAATGGAGTGATAGGCGCCTTTTTAAAATTTGTGCCTTATAAAAGCGCTAAATTTTCAACATTTTTGGCACAAAAAACTCCAAATGAAGCCAAACTTAAGGAGAACTTAGAAAATTGAAAGCAATGACTTCAGACATTTGTGCAACATTTTTACGAAATTTGTAACAAATGTCTCAAAAAGATATCTTAAAAAAAAAAACATTTAACACAAGGAAAAAGTGAGATTGATAAATTACCAGAGTAAAAGATGGAAAAAAGACTAGGCAAAAGCTAGCCAAAACAAACTGAGATAAGATAAACTACCCCTATTGTGTCCTAACACTAAACAGACTTCCCAATTTTGCCTACCTGATTGTCCCACAAACCCTAAGGGTAAGGAACAACTGGTCAACATTCCTTTCCTGGGTCAAATTGCAAAACAAGGCGACAAAGACAAAAAAAACAAACACAGAAGAATACAGGCGGTCCCCTACTTAAGAACGCCCGACTTACAGACGACCCCTAGTTACAAACGGACCTCTGGATTTTGGTAATTTACTGTACTTTAGTCCTAGGCTACAATAAACAGCTATAACAGTTATAAATGATGCCTGCAATGAAGCTTTATTGTTAATCCTGGTTCTTATGACAACCCAACATTTTTAAAATACAATTGTGAGTCCCAAAAAATTCTGGCTGGGGCTACAATTATAAAGTATACAGTTCTGACTTACATACAAATTCAACTTAAGAACAAACCTACAGACCCTATCTTGTATGTAACCCGGGGACTGCCTGTAATCACCATAGCCAGGGCACAATAATGATGACAACACAGTACAAAATCACAAGGCAGAAGGATAGTCTAAATACAAGCAGAAGGTCAGAATACAGAGATCAGAGAAAATTATACCAGGAAACCAGGAGCTTATAGAAAATTGGGTCTATAGCAAGCACAGAGTACTGACCAGGTAGAGCTTATAACAGAATCATGGTTCCGGTCCAGGTTATACGTGACTGCGAGGAGACATGTTAGAAGGACTGAAGTCATCATGATCATGGTCATAATAGGTCTCCATTACCGCTGACATCATCCAATCAGCCAATTTCTAACATGGAAAGGAAGAGGTGATGACATCTTATGGGCTTTCGGGCTTCAGTACCAGAACTCCTACCGTCATCTCCTAAGAATTTATTGTCATATAAAGTTTTTTCCGTTCTCCTAAAAGTAACTGCAGATAATTGCAAAGAAAAACACAACTATAGATGTTTAATTATGGAGAAATAGGAAAATTGGTGAAGATGAAACGTTTAATTATGGGGGCGAGAAAATGAAATATTGCGGCGCTGTGACAGGTACCAGATGTAGCGCGCTTGTTTCTGCTCCGATAACTAAGGTGTCAGCACTTGTAGAAATGGAGGTGATGGGAACGTGAGGTCAGGTGATAGGACATGGCGGCTCCGGGTTACTTTACATATGAAGCAGTCAGCTGTCTTGTAGGGAATTACGGAGAGCGCTTCCATCCTGTACATAGAGACGGGGCAGAATATATTACACACCTCTCAGCGTTACGCCAAGTACAGAACACATCAAGAGCTTTTCTGGAGGAGCGGGAACACGCTGAACAGATGTCTTTATCTCCAGCATAGCAATTACATGGGACTGTCAATCCCATGGCCTGGAAATCACAGCACTTAACTATTGCCTGCTCAGCCGGAGAGAAGAAGAACCTGAGGACCTCTATTCATGAAGGTGTCAGATCCCGACACATCTTACTCTAGTGTGTGCGCGTCTTCTGGCATCTCCATAAGTCAGTCTCCTGCCGTATGCACAGGACTGGAATAAAGACTTCGGCGCTGCAAAGACTACGGAGCTGGTTGTGGTGGTCCATGGTGGCCTATATGTAAGGACAGCTTCATGTCTGTGTGGGCCTTTGATCAAAGGAGGCGCAAATTACATCTGCTAAGTCTCGAAGCAAAATGCAGATATGGGCACAGCACAGTACTAATACTCCTATCCTGTATATATCAGCACAGTATTACTACTCCTATCTTGTATATATCAGTACAGCACAGTACTACTACTCCTATCTTGTATAATCAGCACAGTACTACTACTCCGATCTTGTAATATAGGCAAGCACAGTAATACTACCAATCACTGTTATATATGGGACACAGCACTGTACACTACTCCTATCCTGTATATATGGGCACAGGCAGCACTACTATTCTTTCCTGATATATAGGGTACAGCACAGTACTACTACTCCTTCCTGTATATGGGCACAGCACAGTATTACATATCCTATTTGTAGCTACTACTCACGACACAGCACAGTACTACTACTCTATCTGTAATATACAGCACAGTACTACTCTCCTCCTGGCATATATCAGCACAGTTACTACTCATCCTATCCTGTATATAGGGCACAGCACGATACTACACTCATATCCTGTATATAGGCACACACAGTACTTACTATCTTTCCTGTATATATGGGCACAGCGCAGCACTACGATTCTATCGTATATATGGTACAGCACAGTACTACTACTCCTATCCTGTATATATGGGCACAGCACAGTACGTAAGAATACTCCTATCCTGTATATATGGTACAGCACAGTACTACTACTCTATCCTGATATGTGTACAGCAAGTACTACTATCCTATCCGTATTATGGAACAGCAACAGTACTACTACTCCTATCCTGTAATATGGGGCACTGCACAGTACTACTACTATTATCCTGTAATATGGACACAGCACAGTACTATACTCCTATCCGTGTATATGGGCACAGCACGTACTACTACTCTTATCCTGTATATTGGCACAGCACAGTACTACTACTCCTATCGTATATATGGACACAGCACAGTACTACTACTCCTTCCGGTATTATGGGCACAGCACAGTACTATACTCCTTCCGTATATAGGCACAGCACAGTACTACTACTCTTATCCTGTATATATGGGCACAGACAGGACTACTACTCCTATCCTGTATATATGGCAAGCACAGTAATACTACTCCTATCCGTATATATGGCACAGCACAGTACTACTACTCCTATCCTGTATATATGGTTAACAGACCAGTACTACTACTGCTCCTGTATATATGGCACAGCGCAGTACTACCACTCCTATCCGTATATATGGGCACAGAACAGTACTACTACTCCTATCCGTATATATGGTCTACGCACAGTATACACTCCTATCCTGTATATATGGGCACCAGCGCAGTACTACCACTCCTATCCTGTATATATGAGCACAGCAAAGCTACTACTATCTCTTTCCTATATATATGGGCACAGCACAGTACTATACTCCTATCCTATATATGGGCCACAGCACTAGTACTACACTAATCTATCCTGTATATATGGGTACAGCACGATACTACTCCTATCTTATATATAGCACAGCACAGTACTACTTACTCTATCTATATATTATGGGCACAGCCAGTACTACTACTCCTCTATGTATATCTGAGCACAGCCAGTACTACTACGTCTTACCTATAATATGGCACGGGCACAGTACCACTACTCCCTATCTGTATATATGGCAAGCACAGTTATACCTCTTATCCTCTCATATGGGCACCGCACCAGCACAGTACTACTACTCCTATCCTGTATATATGGGCACAGCGCAGCACTACTATTCTTATCCTGTATATATAGGTACAGCACAGTACTACTACTCCTATCCTGTATATATGGGCACAGCACAGTATTACTACTCCTATCTTGTATATATCAGCACAGCACAGTACTACTACTCCTATCTTGTATATATAGGCACAGCACAGTACTACTACTCCTATCCTGCATATATCAGCACAGTACTACTCCTCCTATCCTGTATATATGGGCACAGCACATTACTACCACTCATATCCTGTATATATGGGCACAGCACAGTACTACTACTCCTATCCTGTATATATGGGCACAGCGCAGCACTACTATTCTTATCCTGTATATATGGGGGGAATAGCCACCCCCTGTGACCCCACCTCCAGCACTCTATGCCAGTAGCCTTGTAATCATGTAATATGCAATTTTTCTAAAAGATTAGAAAAGATCAATACTGATCGGGAAGTAAAGGATTAGCCCTAAAAAAAGGCCTCTCTCTCCTTACCTATGTTAGATGCACTTACCACCGGATTCTAACCTTAATACCGGAGATCCGTGTGGTAGGTTTCCTTTAGAACTACGCCACAACCTGTGTTATATCAGTTAGCACATTATATAGTCAGCACCTTTGTTATAGTAGAACATAGCACACTAGTGGATGAGAGTTTATAACGATTAGTAGTAGTAGTAGCAGTGCAGGTATTACCTAGTTCTAAGGGGGCTTTGTACTTAGGAAAGAAATCGACCGTGAGGCCACATTCTGCAAATAATTGCCCCATTTGCAAGGCAGAGGTCACATCTAGTTGTGACCAACCCGTGAATTCCAGAGTTCGTCCACGGCCCCCCGACGGGTTAGAGCATGTCACTCTAATTTCATACCAATTTGACAATTGTTAAAAATGGCTCATAACCATCAAGGCTGACCTTAGATGGAGTGAGTAGATAGGCGCAGGTTGGGACTCTAAAAACCTTCAATCCAAGCAAGTTCATTCACATTCAGAGATGTAACCGTGGTCAACTGGAAGTTCGGAGTTTTAAAAGAAATTAAGGGAAAATGAAAAAAAATGGCATCTGCAGAAAACCGTACGAGAACATCACTCAGTGCTACCAATTTACTTAGACAGTATAGAAAATAGATGGAGCGCCGGCGGTTGGCCAGTGCCTAGGAATTGTATGCTTCAGATGACGAAAGTCCATTTGTTATATGTCATGAAGGTTGGGTTATTCAGATGACCTAAGCCCGATTCCGGTCGACCTGACCAACCATCAGAAATGTTGTCATGTTCAATGCATTCATTACAATGTAAGGGAAAGTTTTGTCCTATAAACTGCAGTTGAGGGTACAGAGGTTGGCACGTGATTGGACCCCAAAAGCCAGTGACCTATAAGACTGTAACAAAAAGTTGATGCAGATCTTGCAGTGAGGGTATAGGAGAGCCTAGTTATAGGACTTCAACATGTCATCAAGTGTGTGGTGGAGTATATCAGGGATTCTCACTGTCATGCCACGTGTGTGGGTGAGTTATCTATCAGGACTCTCACTGTCAAGTCACTGTTGCGGGCAGGTAGTAATCGGACTTCACTGTCAATCCTACTCTGTGTGGCGGGGGTAACCAGGACTCTCACTGCCAATTCAGTGTGTTGGTGGGCCGGGTAACCAAGGATCTCTCCATTGCCAATCACTTGTGTGTGCGGTGGGGTAATTCAGTATTCTTGTCAAATCACGGTGGGGGGGAATTAATCAGGACTCTCGTCAATCACATGGTGCGGGCGGAGTAATCAGGACTCTCACTGTCAATCACTGTGTGTGTGGGCGGTGGGTAACCAGGACTCTCACTGCCAATCACTGTGTGTGGGGGGGTAACCAGGACTCCTCATTGCCAATCACTGTGTGTGGGGGGGTATCAGTACTCTCGTCAATCATGTGTGTGGGCAGGGTAATCAGTACTTCGTCAATTACTGTGTGTGGGCGGGGTTACCAGGACTCTCTCACTGTCAATCACTGTGTGTGGGTGGGGGCAATCAGGACTCTCACTGTCAATCACTGTGTGTGGGCGGGGTAACCAGGACTCTCACTGCCAATCACTGTGGTGTGGGCGGGGTAACCAGGACTCTCATGCCAATCACTGTGTGTGGGGTGGGGTAATCAGTACTCTCGTCATCAGTGTGTGTGGGCAGGGTAAGCAGTACTCTGGAATTACTGTGTGTGGGGGGGTGGGGTAACCAGGACTCTCACTGTCAATCACTGTGTGTGGGTGGGGGCAATCAGGACTCTCACTGTCACTTACTGTGTGTGGGCAGAGTAATCAGGACCTTACTGCCAATCACTTATGGGGGGCGGGGTAATGGGACTCTTACTGCCAATCACATTTGTGGGGGTCATCAGGACTCTCACTGTCAATCAATTTATGGGGGCGGGGGTGGTGAATCAGGACTCTTATGCCAATCCACTTTATGTGGGCGGGGGATAATAGGGACTCTTACTGCCAATCACTCTTTATGTGGGTGGGGTAACCAAGACTCTTAATGCCAATCACTTTATGTGGGCGAGATAAATCAGTGTTAATCGTGTGTGGGCCCTATTGTATTCTAGCCCCTTGAGTCTTTACATTTCACTGCTTTTTAATGGAAGGAAATCCTCTGTAAATTATATATCCTTCTGTATAGTCATTTGATGAGGGCAAGAACCAAAAAAGAAAAATCTATTTACTGTTTATTTTTGTTTTTAAACAAAATGCAGGGGGCGCAGTGCCCCAAGCGTCGCTCACCCGATGGCAAATTACATGTACTGCCGCTCGGCCATTCCAGCCCCTCTCGGAGATGTAATGTAATGGAGCCAATTTATGTTGTCAGAGGCTTGTTCTGTCTCTATCAAAGTGGAAGATTCTTCTTGTGTAAATGCTGACGGGGGGTTTTCACCTCCCAGACACTCAAGAACAATGCATCACGGGTGAATCCCCGGCCATGTAATTTGTGTCATGTCACCACACCAATGACAAATTGCTCTTTGATGTGTTAAACTTCCGAGTAACAGCTTCTTAGTGCACTACAGCGAGGGTCGTCAGCGGCCATTTCACGCCTCAGGAAAGATCCGCTCTTTATTGGGTTTTTGGTTTCTGTTGATCCAGAAGCAATAAAAAAAAAATGCAAAATACATAATTTTGGGAGCAACTGATAAGAAAGTCACCCAGGAACTAGTCCTGAGGAATTGGCTGGCATGGTTTTCCGGGAATTTATGTTTTTTTTTTCCGAGCTCCTGTCTCTTCCATGTGTATTTTCCAGCATAAATAAAGAAATTTATAGAGCTGGTGTTCAAGGCGCAGAATGCAACTCTCAGCTCTGAGTCCAGGCCATGGTGTTGCTGGACTATATTGCTTCTATATAAGACAAGCCATGAAAAAAATGGTCTTTATTGCTGACTTTGGTGCCTTGGAACTCAGCGGGTGTATAATCAACAAAATACTCTCATTGTTTGTGGCCTCCTGTTGCTTCTCCATATTACAGCACCAAATTAACCCTGCACCAATGATAGATAGATGACAGGAGAGAAACGGATAGATAGAGAGATAGATAGATAGATTAGATAGATATGATAGATAGATAGATAGATAGATAGATAGATAGATATGAGAATAGATAGATAGAAGATTAGACATTTAGATAGATAGGGTGAGATAGATACTGTAGATAGATATGAGATAGATAGTATAGATAGAGAGATAGATAGATAGATGGATAGATAGATATGAGATAGATAGATAGATATTGGATAGATAGATAGATGATAGATATGATATAGATAGATAGATGATAGATATGAGATAGATAGATAGATAGATAGATAGATATGTGATAGATAGTAGGTGGATAGATAGTACGAGATAGATATGAGGAGATAGATAGATAGATATGAGATAGATAGATAGATAGATACATACATACGAGAGACGTAAAACCTGTGATTTACTCACACTTCCTATAACAGAGTCAGGGGTGTACAACTGTCTGAGGACTAGAGAATCAAAATTGTGAGGAAGCCTGAGCAATCTCAGGGCTACAAGTCCATCTCCAAAGACCTGAATGTCCCTGTGTCTACCGTGCGCAGTGTCATCAAGAAGAATAAAGCCCCTGGCACTGTGGCACCTCCCTAGATGAAGAAGTGTAAAGGTATATATGGGCACAGCGCAGCACTACTATTCTTATCCTGTATATATAGGTACAGCACAGTACTACTACTCCTATCCTGTATATATGGGCACAGCACAGTACTACTACTCCTATCCTGTATATATGGGAACAGCACAGTACTACTACTCCTATCCTGTATATGTGGTTACAGCACAGTACTACTACTCCTATCCTGTATATATGGGAACAGCACAGTACTACTACTCCTATCCTGTATATATGGGCACTGCACAGTACTACTACTATTATCCTGTATATATGGACACAAGCACCTACGACTATCTACTCTTATCCTATATATATGGGCACAGCACAGTACTTCTACTCCTATCCTGTATATATGGGTACAGCACAGTACTACTACTCCTATCTTGTATATATCAGCACAGCACAGTACTACTACTCCTATCCTGCTACTACTCTTAGCTTATATATGGGAACTGCACTGTACAAACATTTAGGGGGTTGTAAGGACACATCTCAGCTCTGCTACATCTCCATATAACAATCTCAGCTCTGCTACATACAGCCCTGTACTGTCTCCAGTATATGCACTGTACATAGGACAAGACCTGGAGTGACTTGTATTTGAGCCAGATTAACCAGTCGATGCCCAGTGATAACACAATCCATCTTATCAATGTTCCTATAGACAGACACCATCCTGAGAAGAGTAAGGTCTTATCAATGTTCCTATAGACAGACACCATCCTGAGAAGAGTAAGGAAATCTATTGATTATGATATAGTGAATTATTAATGACATTCCCAATTACACCAGAGGTATTTATAGCGCTGCAGGAATACACCGGGCGCAGCACAGACCCCACTATCCTGCTACATGTAGCTGCACTCCGGACCCACTATATATATATATAAAATTCAAGAAAATAGCAGCACAGTCACTTTGAAAAAATTGATCTATGGGTGCTATCCTGCACTCTCCCCATGCAGAGTCCACGAAGTATAAAGATGAAAAAACGGCAGCACTCCATATAGTGAAAACAAATGTGGTTTTTATTCCACCTCGTGCGACGTTTCGGCTGTATCCCAGCCTTTGTCAAGCTAATTGTGTCATGTTATACAGAGATATTTATAGTCACATAGTGATGACATCATAATATTAGTAAACAAACATAAGTGATCAACATATAAATATAATACATATGGAGGGCTGCGCGGTCTATGGAGGGCTGCACGGTCTATGGCAGGCCTGCACGGTCTATGGAGGGAGGTGCGGTCTATGGAGGGCTGCGTGGTCTATGGAGGGCTGCGCGGTCTATGGAGGGCTGCGCGGTCTATGGAGGGCTGCACGGTCTATGGAGGGCTGCGCGGTCTATGGAGGGCTGCGCGGTCTATGGAGGGCTGCGCGGTCTATGGCAGGGCTGCGCGGTCTATGGAGGGCTGCGCGTTCTATGGAGGGCTGCGCGGTCTATGGAGGGCTGCACGGTCTATGGCAGGCCTGCACGGTCTATGGAGGGAGGTGCGGTCTGTGGAGGGCTGCGTGGTCTGTGGAGGGCTGCGCGGTCTATGGAGGGCTGCGTGGTCTATGGAGGGCTGCACGGTCTATGGAGGGCTGCGCGTTCTATGGAGGGCTGCGCGGTCTATGGAGGGCTGCGCGGTCTATGGCAGGGCTGCGCGGTCTATGGAGGGCTGCGCGGTCTATGGCAGGCCTGCGCGTTCTATGGAGGGCTGCGCGGTCTATGGAGGGCTGCGCAATCTATGGAGAACTGCACGGTCTATGGAGAGCTGCACGGTCTATGGAGGGCTGCTCGTTCTATGGAGGGCTGTGTGGTCTATGGAGGGCTGCTCGTTCTATGGAGGGCTGCGCGATCTATGGAGAACTGCACGGTCTATGGAGGGCCGCACCATCTATGGAGGGCTGCGTGGTCTATGGAGGGTCGCACAGTCTATGGAGGGCTGCGAGGTCTATGGAGGGCTGCGCAATCTATGGAGAACTGCACGATCTATGGAGGGCTGCGTGGTCTATGGAGGGCTGTGTGGTCTATGGAGGGCTGCACGGTCTATGGAGGGCCGCACGGGCTATAGAGAACTGCGCGGTCTATGGAGGGCTTTGTGGTCTATGGAGGGCTGCGCGGTCTATGGAGGGCTGTGCGGTCTATGGAGGGCTGCTCGGTCTATGGAGGGCTGCACGGTCTATGGAGGGCGGCGCGGTCTATGTAGGGCTGTGTGGTCTATGGAGGGCTTAGGATCATGAATCCTGCTTTGCTTGGACAGTGTGATGCACACGTACAGGTATTATATATGCATAGAATGTATTGTATCATATCATATATCATACAGGTGATGCCGGAAGACAATGTGCTCCCCCTAGTGGCAGTTTATGGCAGGACAATTTTTATTTTTGGGAGTTAAGTAATTTGTAGTTCTATTCAGGTTTTGTGAATTAGCCCAGATCTATAGTATATAGTGTCATATGGCTGCGCCATTGTCTGGGGGACATTTGTCGTGATTTACGGATCCACCTTGTTACCGACCTCAGTCCATTCCGCCAGTCATCAGTCTGGTGAGTAAACATGAAGAACCTTTAGTCAATGTGCTGTGAGCCGCCTTCTCTCTCGTAATGAAGGTCTCAGCTGTGCCAAAACCGAGGCGATGCTGGAGCCATCTGTGCGGCCCGTGATCCGGGAAGGAGAGGACACACACACAGGGTGACAGCCCAATCCTCTGATTCTGCAAAAAGTCAGAAAAAAAATATACAATATAAAAACTAACCTCAGCACAGTCCCCTATAGCAGTGTCTTATGGTCCAGTATTACCTGCTGGGAGTTGTAGTATTGCTTCATGTCTCACTATTGTACCTGCTCCCCGGCTGTGGCTGGTACTTGGGGGGGGGGGGGGGGGGGGGGGGGGGGGGTGAGTGACAGAACCAGAACCAGCCAGGAGGAAACGAGAGCCGAAACAGGATCTGCACTGTAAATGTCAGATGGATTTCTGACTGCAGGGGGCGCTAGAATAAAAGAATAACTGCCCTCTGGTTAATGGGACTTTCAGGAGCAGTCCAGAATGTGTCACATATATATATAGATGAAAAAACGGCAGCACTCCATATAGTGAAAACAAATGTGGTTTTTATTCCACCTCGTGCGACGTTTCGGCTGTTTCCCAGCCTTTGTCAAGCCAATTGTGTCATGTTATACAGAGATATTTATAGTCACATAGTGATGACATCATAATATTAGTAAACAAACATAAGTGATCAACATATAAATATAATACAGTGCATATTCTATTGTGGTCCAATGTATAAGTAAAACATATAGATTCACCTTAGTGCAGCGGTATTGCTCATAACCGATCGTATAATCATTACATAAAAATTACAGATAGTATAAGGAAAGTGCTCTAATGGTTCACCTGTATAGGTACCTCCTCCTGGTGTAGTCAAACACATGGACGCTGTTCGCGTCTTCAAGGCGCTACTGCGCATGTCTGTGAAAAGTCAAGGAGAGCAGATGCTGTAATGCGCATGTCGCGCATGCGCACAAGCATAGCGGCATTAGGAAACGCCATCTTGGAAAAGGGTATGTGCCAACACAGCTAATAGTTCTCATAAAGCATAGAAAAGACCTGACTGGCATAGAATCACTGCTTGTTCTCCTAGTAGCTATCCTTGTGGCAGACTATAGAAGAGTGTGACAATAACATTATGTCGCAGCATACCAAATCGTGGGTCATAGTTAGATATGTTCTGTGTGACAGTGGTACCGTAATCATAGTACCAGGCTAGTAACTTGCTAACCACAGAGTGTGGGCTACCTAGACATGTCAAAAAGACTATAGAGAATACCACCAAAGTATGTGGGTTACAAGCCTCAGGTACTACCCATGGATGGGCAGATCCCAAGTTTGTATGGAGTATGTGCAGGTCCTTAGTGGAAATGTATCCATCCCCTACCAAGGGCACTGCAAGTGACTCCCCCACTAGTGGAAAAACTGAAAAAAGCCCTAGCGGTTAGACAAGTACCTATATGCGAACAGAACTATAGTGCTGCTATAGGTGAGTATTATCACTATGTTTGACTACACCAGGAGGAGGTACCTATACAGGTGAACCATTAGAGCACTTTCCTTATACTATCTGTAATTTTTATGTAATGATTATACGATCGGTTATGAGCAATACCGCTGCACTAAGGTGAATCTATGGGGGTCATTTACTAAGGGCCCGATTCGCGTTTTCCCGACTAATTAGGGAACGGTTGTCCGGTCGCTGTGGGATGTGTGTTCCCTGGTAAATTTTGGGAAGTTTAGTAGCTGGCGGCTGCGGGGTCATTTGCTTTGTACCTTGCAGGACGTTTTGTGCTCGTTTTTACAGCACTTAAAGGCAGCGCTATAAAGCCGTGCAGTTCTCCATAGATCGTGCAGCCCTCCATAGAACGCGCAGCCCTCCATAGACCGCACAGCCCTCCATAGACCGGGCGGCCCTCCATAGACCGGGCGGCCCTCCATAGACCACACATCCCTCCATAGACCGTGCAGCCCTCCATAGACTGTGCAGCCCTCCATAGACCACACATCCCTCCATAGACCCTGCAGCCCTCCATAGACCACACATCCCTCCATAGACCGTGCAGCCCTCCATAGACCGTGCAGCCCTATAGGCAGACAGTGTAACAGCACATGACTACGATAGGGTTCATTAGACTAAGTTTTACAAAAGGAAGGAGTCTGTTGATAACAAATATAAGAAGATAAACCACGCCATGGTGCCTGGACCTATGAGTATGTCCCTGGTTTATCATGATGGATTTTGATGGTAATTTCCTTTTTTTTTAACAAAGCTGTGATTCGTGATCAGTTACTTCATACAATATAATGTGTATTAAGAGATGTTATTGGAAAAAAACAATGGTGGCGACCCCCTTTAAGCTTCGAGCACGCAACTATAGTAGACGGGGCGTGATTTAGCACCTTCCATTATAGTCTAAGGTCCCCATGAGGTTTACGCAGCAGTACCGCAGCACTTCTGATGGCTAATTACTTGTGGTATAAAAACATTTTGTGGCTCCCATTTTTTAGCGGTCCGCTTGGCATGAAGTAATCGGGATCTTTCTGTATTTTGTGAAGGATCTCATTAAGTTTCCCTGATTGGGTGTTCTGAAGCGAGGATTGAATTATCACATAAAGTCAGTAATACTGGCGTCATTGTCCCCATGCGGAATACACTTTACACTTTTTACTATTAACATTGATTCTTGTCTTTATGTTTGGGAGTAATATACTGTGACCCACATTGCATCAGAGTTCTGCTGAAAGGAGAAGTCATTGGTTGATATAGAGGAGGTCACTGCACCCTTCGATATCTGCTGGGGTTGGGTGAGACATCGCCTTCCGTAAGGAATTAGGGGATTCCCGTGTATGCCTTACAGTCCCTCTTGACAGTCCTGCAGCTGGCAAGTATCTTGGATTGAAGATAACTATGTACCGACGGCCTGCTAAAGGACCTTTCGCAAATAAGGTAACATGACCGCAGGTGTGGAGGTCCTTTCTTTGTAACTTTGCACATGGATGGGCTATTACTAAGAGTCCCCGCTGCCTTTTGTCGGAATGGCACCCTCTTTTTCAGGGGATTACACGGGTTGGCAGCTATTGTTTTTTGGGGTCCTAGGCGCGGAGTTTGGCGCACATTATACGTTTTTGTTGTCACGGCTGCTTAACAGAAATCGGGGGTTTGACCGTCTGACTATCCGACTGAATCAGTGACTGAGTGCGGATTTACTTCCAATTGTGTCGCATCCAATTGCACTTCATGCACCAGCGAAGAAGAAGTGAACATCGGGGACCGAGCGGGGAAGTGACACACATGTAGGATATCGGTGCGCACGATCTCTGTGATCGCGGCACAGTGCATTATACAGGACAATGTGAACTCCAGTGGGCGGATAAGTAAATGGGGATCCTCACACTCTCTTCCACCCTTGCCAAATTTGTTTTTTGCTATATCGTAAGTTCATTGTAATGATCCCATGACACAAATGTGTGCAGGGACCAGACTACAGGTACCTTTACAAATAAGAGTTACATGATTTTACGTGAGGTCCTAAACACACATTCACCTTATTACACGACATGGAAATTAATACCGTCAAATTGCACACAGAAAATAAGCCTTACACACTCTTGAGAAAATTAAAAAAGTCTATAGATTTTTTGAATTATTGGAAAGGAAAATGAAAATCTAACAAAAGGGCCTTGGAGTGGTAATGGGTTAAGAAGGTGTCTGCTGCCAGTTTTGTGCATGGCTGCGGTCTGCACCGACAAGAAAGAAAAATGTGGTTTTAGTGCTGGGTCGAAGATGTGACACATTTAATACAGTGCTCGACTCAACAGAACTTGTTTGACACAGTGGGGGGTATTTAAGGGCCCGATTTGCGTTTTCTCCGAACGTGTTGGCCGATTTTTCCGTATTGCTCCGGTAATTTTGGGCGCAGCGACGGAAATCGGGGCGCGTGGCCGAACGAAAACGGAAAAACGCCGCACTTCAACAACAATAAAACGTGTGCTGGGTACGCGATTCCCTTCAACTTGTTGCGGCTGTTGGTAATGTGAGTGGCGTTCAGTATGACTTTCCAGCGTAGAACGCACCACTGGTGGATGCGGAAGGAAACTACCTTGATGAATCCCGGCCGGACCCGAATCCACGGCAGAGAAGCGCCGCTGGTCGCGTAAGGACGCGTGTAAGTAAATCTGCCCACATTATGTTAAAGAACCTGTTCATCAGAAATGTGCTAATAAACCCTACTCTAGTCTGTTGTTAATAGGTCATAATTCTTTAATGGCCCATTGCGGTGGCATCACCCAGAAAATCACTTGAAGTGGGATTGTTTAATTGGTTGTATAAAGTCAGGGAGCGAGCGTTCACACTGAAGTCAAGCTCTCCCGTGCCTCTGAACCCTCCTCCTATGTGATCCGACATCCACTCGTCAGACTTCAGGGATTTGATCAGTTGATGTTACTGGAGGCAGGACCCTACTTACAGTCAAAGGGGCATTTTGAGCCAGGAGAGCTTGACTTCCGTCCCACTTCAAAGTGATTTTCTCTGGATGGATCCATCACACTGGGTCATGAAAGAATCAATTCTGCTTGACTACATAAGGGTAGAAATGGTATTAAGTCAATTCTGATGACATGTCCCTTTAAAAGTGCATCGCTAAAGACAAAAGTTGTATTGCAGACTTCCCTAGCAGTATTCATTATCTGCCGCACCCTACACAAATGAGACAAATTCACTCTTTTGTAATATTTGGTCCTATGTTCAGTAACACGGAGGGGGTCAGTCATAGCCGAAATCCGTGCAGTACCCTAGATCGGCCACGATGTACGAACACCACTCCACTAGGCAGACTATAGAGAGACACCGTCCTCTTAAGCATGATTCTCCACACAAGATTACCTTCAGTAACTCTCCTCAAATTATAAGTTTTCTTGTATACCCTTGTATTAATTAGGTCTCTCTGTAATGTGTCCCTGAGCTGATGTCGCTGCTGATAATTAGTGACCCAGAAATCTGATTCAGGCAATTAGCATTGTGCCAAAAGAAGACAACCAGCGCCTCAGTCACCAGGAGCGGGGACTGGGGATCTTAGGGATCTGAATCCTGCGAGCTAATTACTGTTAAATTAATACTTGCCGAGGACAGAACCGTTTCTCTGCCAAGCGAGAGCAGCCTGTAAAGGCATGACATCCTCATCACTCCAGCTGAAGATTTATATGACAGCAACAAAATGCCACCTACCCCCCTGGTGCTGCGGGTGGCATAGCAATGGGCGCGGGAGAGGTTACAATGACGAACACCTGGGGCCCACGCTGGGGGGTGACAACTGATGACTATTGAAGAAGTACAACGCCGACCTCCACCGTGATATTCCTCCCAGACCCGGATGCCTGGACCATCGAAACTATTGGGGTAATATATGTAGGCAGGTGTCCATGGGTGCCCATGGTGTGTTAATAGGCGCGTATGTATTGTATGGCATACTACACAACATCCTGGACACCTCAAAAGTTTTATTAAAAAATGAAGTCCCCTCCCACCAATATCCCTCCATACCATATAATCCCCTGAGGGGGCCAGAATAGTCCCGCCCCCTCCCCTCAAACCTCAATATTGTATAATATAATGTCTCCTTAGTGTCCCTCTTGTGAATGACTACCACGTTGCCCAACTAAAGGTCCCCAAATTTATAAACCCACACACCTGTGCCTTCTTATCTTTTGTGGCCCCAACGCTTCGCTACCCCCCCTGTACAATAAAATAAATAAAAATAAGTTTACCTAATTCTCACATATGGGAGGGAGCGACAGCCTCGTACGGGGAACAAATTCCCCCATAGATCAAGGTGATGGGATAATTGGGAGGTTAGGGAATAATTTACAAAGAGCAATCTTGTATGTACTATTCTCCATCTATAACTGGTCCCGGCACAATATACAAGATACTTATACAAATTTTAAAGTTACCCTACAACCCTAAATCGGACATAAATACATCACCATACACTGGTATTTTCTATGGTGGCCAGTGCCTTCTTTGCTATATTCACTCTCTTTAGGTCTCGTCCCAAATGGTGAGTTGTGGGAGGGGAGATTCAGGACAGTGGAGTTCGCAGGGAGGTAAGTGAGGGCAGTGCAGTTCTTCAGGGAAGTGTTCAAGGCAGTGCTTCTGCAGGGAGGCTATGTTCAGGGCAGTGACCCCTCGCAGTGGAGGAGGTCAGGGCAGTGACCTCTTGTAGGGAGGGAAGTCAAAGCGTGACATCTGCAGGGCGGAAGTTCAGGGAATGAGACTTTCTGCAGGAGGTATTTCATGTAGTGCCTCTGCAGGGAGGGAGGTCAGAGCAGTTGATCTTCGCAGGAGGTGGTCAGTGGTAGTGACTTACTGCAGGGAGGTAGTTCAGGGCTGTGACTTCTGCGGGAGTAGTTCAGGCTGGTGACTTCTGCAGGGAAAGTAGTTTCAGGGCTGTGACTTCTGCAGGAGGTAGTTCAGTGGCAGTGACTTCTGCAGGGAGGTAGTCAGACAGTTGATTTCAGCGGGAGGTAGTTACAGGCAGTGACTTTCTGCAGGGAGGTCGTTCTGGTAGGACCTCTGCATGGAGGTAAGGTCGAGCAGTGTACCTCTGCAGGGAGAAGTTAAGGACATGGACTCTGCAGTTAGGTAGTTTCCAGAGCAATGACTTCTGCAGGGAGGTAGTTCAGGGCAGTGGAGGATTGGCATATTTGATTAGCCGAATGGGTGCTAAGCTATACCTCGGGTGCTACATAGTAATAGGCAGTGCCCTGGTTACGTACAAGGAGATGAATTGTATGACGGAACGGTATACTTTATATTGTAGCTCAGCAAAATTTTTGGGTCTCTATGACAATTGGATTTAAAAAGTTGGGTTATCATAAGAACCAGGATAAACAATGAATCTTAATTGCAGACACCTGTGATAACTGTTATAAGCATTATTTATTGTAGCTAAGGTTAAAGTACAGCCAATTACAAGATCCAGATGTCCGTTTGTAACTAGGAGTCGTCTGTAAGTCAGTTTTCTTAAGTAGGGGAACACTTGTAAATTGCTAAAATGACTCAAAAACACACCACAGCATTACTTACTGAGTGGGTATTGATGATTTATTAATTATAATTCCATAATCACACTAATTTTGGCGAGGACATGGCAACCAGTGCCCCTGTGCTGACAGGGTGTTGAAATACAAAATCAAGGTAACCCATCTGGATATGCCGTCTCATCACAACAATCTACAAAGGCGGCTTCATTTTTAGGACTAGTGCTCCTGAGGGTCGAGTGCCGTTCCATGTGGAAGTAGGTACAAGGTCATGTCAGATGTCCCCAAGTACAGATCCTTAAGAAATGAAGATTCGAACAATCTCTATTGCATCGCCACATGTAATGGACTGTCAACAAGCGACATAAGAAGAGTAAATGTTTGACTTTGCCTTACTGGTGGGACCTCTAAGGCACAGCGCTACTTGTGGACCGGAAAAGATAATAGATTGTCTGGGTATGGGAGTAAAAATGAGTAACAGAAATCATGAAAGTGCGTCAAAATATGAAGCGTTACTGTTGGTTTTCCGATCAAAAACTCAGATATGAAAGAAACTGAATATAAATTTGGAGTACCTGCAGCTGCCATTAGAGGTGCACCTCATGAGCCCCGCCATACAGTTTAAAGAAAGCGAATTGAAGGGCCATTTTGGTTCTATTAAGGTATCTGAATCACCACAAGATTATATGGCTAAAGATCAGGTTCCTTCACCTATCAAGGATGAGGAGCCCTGAGACCCTAGATGATATGGAGAAAGTGGTCATCCATAAATGGCTGACCTTCCCTATGTGGGGCTCTGGAAGTTACACATTAAAAGTTACTTTTCATTGGGGGTACACCCACTTATTTGGGAGTACAGGGGCGCTCACTGAAGGATCGTATCCACTATCTTATTCATGGAGGATACATTGATAAAAATGGAATCTTACTTAAGGGAACCTGCCATCGTGGACATTTTTTTACTAAGACATTTGCTGAAGTTTATTACAGCTGCAGTGGCCAAATATGCTTCCTTTCTGCTTTCTCTAAGTCATTTGCATTACAATATAATTGTGTTGTTATAAATACCTTGACGTCCTGACAGAACCTCTGGTAGTCCCAGGGGTTGAGCTGGTTTGGATGCATTTACAAACAACATGTGACTGTGTCTGTGCGCAGACTCCTCATTCTCAGCCCCCACGTTGTGTTCCTCTCTTCTGCTTCTTAGAGGTTACAGCTGTGAGCTACCATCAGTGGGAGAGGGAGAGCCTGTGCGGAGCACAAAGTGTGGGGGGTGAGAGCTGAGCCCCAACCCTAGGCTCACAGAAAATTCTGTCAGGGTGGAAGGTAATTATAACATACAAATATATTGTATAATGCAGATGAACAGAGAAAGCAGAAAGACTATTTGCAACTGCAGGCGTGATGGGCGTCTGTAACCTGTCTTCATGAAAAAGAGGTCCTGGGACAGTTTCCTTTAACTTAATATGATTCCCCTCTCTTCTCGATGTAAGAAACTGGCTACGACAGGAAAACTCTATATACTTTAAGCCCCTCCCCTTCCAGCTTAACCCCACCCCAGTCAGAGTCTTGCAACCTTCTAGTACACAGCCGTTTTCTAATTTCTTGTATAAAACCAGCACCATAGAAGTGTTTCTAGTACGTAAGATGTGGATTGTGTAAGAGCTACGACACCCACCACCCATGCATCCTACAATCTAATTTGCATAAATAAAAAAGCAGAATCTCTGGGGCAAAAGGGACAAGTTCCTTAACGAGGGGACCTTTACTACTTCCCCCGGTTATTGTCAGAGGGGAGGAGCAGTGCTGTCAGTTTTAAACCAAGGACCACCCCTCTACATAATCGACTAATTACCATAGTTTTTACAACCATTTATGCCCTGTTAACTCTGGGTGGTCCTGGATCCTGGCTCCACCCATCTTCTAGCTTGAGATCGGAAAGTATAATCTATGGGGGATATATTATGCTCTAATCCTATTTCTTCTATGCCGTTTTCCTGTGTAAAATACTGAATTAATCCACAATTCCTCGCACACGCCCGCGCGCTGTGCCCTTTCTAAAGATCCTGTGCGAATATTCAATACTTATGGTTGCAGTTTTTAAGCAAAAACTATGCCATGTAAAGCCTGGGCGCCCGCAGTACACAGTTCGAAACAGAATAAGAGAGGTAGGTTCCCTTGAAAAAGTGCATCCAGCTTTCGGATTTTTTGGCTCCTCAATAATTTCTTAGTTAAGATCCGGAATAGCTGCGGCACTTGAGTAATTTTGGAAACGCGGATGCGCGCGAGGATGGGGATGCGGCGAGTACGAGCGGGCTTGTGATGCCCCCGTTTAAATGAATCTTTATAGGAACCGCCTGCCTTGTAGGAAAGTTTGGAAGTGGAGGCCCATTCTCAGCGTGTTACGGCCTCCTCCGGCTCGTGATGGATGGGACACTACGCCAAGGTGTGAGGGGGAGAATAACAGGGAGTATCTTTTTACTACTAACTACTCGCCGCCATGGTTCTTCCGGGCCGGAATACCGGATACAGAGGTTAGAATAAAAAAAAATCTGCAGGATTTTTCATCTCTGTCACTCTTGTCTCTCCGCAGCGGGCCCTGCTGGAAATAAAAGATGAACAAATACTTGTATGAGAGAACGTTTCCAGCTTCTAACCTCCTAGGACCAATAAGGATCCTCTACCCAACCGTCACTGCACTCACTCCATCTGTTACTACTTTGCTGTGCAAGCGAGTGCCTCGTACAACAGGACTCAATGTCAGCCCATCCCCCCGCCCTTGTCGGATTATGACATTAGTTATATTAGCATTTGCCATTACTGTGGTCAATGTGTCTAGAAGTTCTCTCGTACTGCGGGGGGTTACTGAGGTGAACTGACCAGAGAAGAGACTCTATGGAGATGGGCTCTCTTGTGGGAAAGCAGCTCGTAACTTAATAGCGCCAGCGATGAGCTCTGATCATAGATGAGGCCCAGAGTCCTGCTCGGTGATCGGAGTTGTTGACGTAAGTTGCAAGGACAAGTAGGACTAGGTTAGATGAAGACGTGTATGTTGTAAAGGAGAAATGCAGTGGTATACATGAGATTAAAGAGGATGGATTAATAGAACCCCACACCATACAGTCATAGAAGTCTCTCCAGATACGAGTATTAGATGCGTTATTACTCCCTCTAGTCTTTCCTAAAGTGAGTTAAAGTACAAACTTACACTTTTTCTTGAGTTAAAACTGAAATGGTATAAATACAGCCATATCCGTACTGCTTCCCTCGGTTCTTCGCTGGTGTAGGTACAAGGTAGTACTGTCCTTCTTGTTTACTATCTGCTAATGATGTAGGTACTTATTACTGTCTCCTTGTTTCTCTTCCTGTAAACCAGTGTAGGTACAGGTAGTACTGTCTGTTTTTTCTCCTGTGAAATGGTCTAACTACATGAGTAGTGTCTCCTTGTGTCTTTCTGTAAATGGGTGGGTACAGGTAGGTACTGTCTCCTTGTCACTTCTGTAACATGGTCTAGGTCAGGTAGTAGTGTCTCCTTGTCACTTCTGTAAATGGTTAGTGCAGATAGTACTGGTCCTCTTGTTTTCCTGTAAAGATGTAGTTACAGATAGTACTGTCTCCTGTTTCTTCCTGTAAATGGTGTAGGTGCAGGTAGTAGTGTTCCTTGTTTATCTTCCTGTAAATGTCTAGGTACGGTAGTAGTGTCTCCTTGTTTGCTTCCTGAAATGGTGTAGATGTGCACGATAGTAGTGTCTCACTGTTTACTCCTTAATGTGTCTAGGTACAGGTAGTAGTGTAATCCTTGTTTCTCCTGTAAAATGGTCTAGGTATCAAGTAGTACTATTCCTTGTTATTTCATGTAAAATGGTGTAGGTAAGGTATCGTGTCTCCTTGACACTTCCCGTAAATGGTGTAGGTGAGATGTTAGTGTTCCTTGTTTCTTCCTGTAAAGTGGTCCTAGGTACAGTATAGTGTCTCCTTGTTATTTCCTGTAAATGGTGTAGGTACAGTAGTAGTGTCTCCTTGTTACTCTATCCTGTAATGGTCTAGTACAGTAGTAGTATCTATTTGTTTCGTCTTCCCGTAAATGGTGTAGGTACAGTAGTGTGTCTCCTTGTTTCTTCCTGTAAACAGTGTAGTACAGGTAGTAGTGTCTTTTTGTTTCTTCCTGTAAATGGTGTAGTACAGTAGTAATGTTCCTTGTTTCCTTCCTGTAAATGGTGTAGGTGCAGGTAGTAGTGTCTCTCTGTTTTACTCCTGTAAATGGTTAGGTACAGGTAGTACTGTCTCCTGTTACTTCCTTAAATGGTCTAGTAAGTAGTACTATCTCCTTGTTCTTTCTGTAAATGTGTCTCGTCTTTTCTTTCTCAAATGGTAAAAATGGTAGAATAAATGGTAAAAAAGGTGAAATGTATAGGTAAACTGGTATAGTCCTCTATAATCAAAGCAGTCTAGAAAATTTATGTCTCAGTCCCCCTGTTCCTTTATTGATATGGGTATCAAACCTTACGATTCATGTCCTCCCGAACAATTGTTGCAGGTACAGACAGTAACTTGTTTTCTTCCCGTAATTATGCTCCCTAATAAGTGAGGCACGATAGTGCTCTACACCTGTACTGATGTCCTCCTATGTCTTTAATATGTAGGCACAGATAGTACTGTAACACTGTACTGATGTGCCTTTGTCTAATATGTAGGCACAGATAGTACTGTAACACTGTACTGATGCCTCGTCTTGTAATATGTAGGCACGTGTACGGTACACCTGTCACTGATTACTAGTCATGCTGTCTTTAAATGTAGGCACAGATGTATAACTGTTACCATAATATGTCGTTGTTTCAAATATGTAGGCACAGATAGTACTGGTACCTGTAATGTTGGCTCCTTATCTCTATAGGTATGCACAAATAGAAAACACTCTTACCCACATAATGGTGTCTTTTGTCTCCTAATATGGGTACAAAGATAGTCTGTACACCCAAATGATGGTCTGTCTTGATCTCTTATATGTAGGCAAGATAATACACTGCTTCTATGGACTTTCACAGTGTATGTTCAAGCACAAATAGTTAACTGTATTTGCGGTCTCTTTCTCGACAAAGTACAGATAGTATCCACCTGATTGTTTCTTCCTTTAATGATGTATGTACACATAGTTATGTCATGCAGTCTCTACTTGTCCATTTAGGTAGGTTCCTATGGCCTCACTCATATGATTCAAGGTAAGATAGTACTGTTTCTTGTTCTACTTGTATAGTATAGGTAGAAATAGTACTGTGTTTCTGTATGATGCAGATTTAGGCATTTACCACCTTTATTTCTTTAAATGCTGTTTAGGTTTATATGTCTTTACTGTTTTTCTGTCTCTCCCTGTAATGAGGTAAGTAAGCGATAGTGCGCTTATTAGTCCATCTTTGAAGCACAGATAGTGCTACCTTCCCATGTCTGTATTTGAGGAATAGTAGTACTGCCTTCATCAGTACATGAAGAGGATGTGGAGGTGGCATCAAACATCAATGTCCACCCGGTTACACACATGTGGCACCATAATGGGCCCTGGCTGCTCCATCCCTGGTCCCCCCCCCCCTCTCAGTAAGCCCTTAGCAGTATGATCCATTAGTATGTTCTTTTGGGCAGGCTTAAGTCCCGGCCTGTAGGCACACACCACTGGCGAACCATGACCGGGAACATTTCAATGTAAATCTATATCTGCAAGTGAGAGAAATTATTAACCATTTCAGCATTATTCCATGCGGAGGACCAATTTAATTGTGACTTTCGGGCAGGAGGTGATTTTCTTGTAGACGGTAAACACAATCAGAAAGAAGGTGGACACAAAGTAAATCAATTAAATCAATTTTCTCATGTAACGGAAAAAAAAAACCGGCAACAGTCCTTAGTGAACAGGAGAAACACACGGAATGCAATAAGGGCGAGGAAAGTATGTGCCGGGACACATGCGATTGAGGTGGATGGGGCATCTTAAGGCCCTTCAGATGTTACGACGCCATTGCTGATGCTGCTCTCCTCTCAGGACTGATTCAGCATTTTGGGGGTTTCCCATTCAAGAGTGGGTCTTGGATCCCCTAATCTCTACTCCGTCCCTTCGGTTTTAAGCAGCACTGCCTGACTGCTGATTCTTCTATTGGAAGACTTGGCATTTGGGGTCCCCAATCAACTTGATTTTGTGGCCAACCCTAAAGACTGATTCTGCCTCTTGGTGAGGCGCTTTTTTCCCGCGTCGCTCTTCCTGCTCCTCCCCGTCCATGTTTTTCTGCTCTCATTAGAATTGAGATTTTAGAGCTACTTGGAACGAAAAGATCCAGTTGGGGTGAAGCATTCGGGATTATGGGTAAATCTGCCCCAGCATGGAGGTACCTTGGCCCCGATTTGCTATGAGTAGCTGTGCAGATTATTGAACACCGGTGCACCTGTCTTCATTAATTGGGCGCAACCTGCTGCATGCGCAACAACGCTCGTTTAACAAGCAGCGCCACAATTAGAGTTGGACATGCCAACGTAAATGTGGTGCATGTGCGCGAATACACACGGCAACTTACTAAGAACAGTGCAGTGTGTACTATGTGAGTTAACCTGTGCAGTGTGAGCAGGGGCGCCAGCTCAGGATTTCTTGTGCATGTTTTCATGCTCTGGCGGCCCCCTGCACGGCTCCAACTAGAGTGCACATTTTTTTTGGAAGCATTTTCTGGGGTAAACTAAGCCAAACGTAGAGATGCAAAGTTGATTAGTCATGTGTAAAGTTGCTATCAGTATATTAGGCTATATTCACACTACTGTGTGCCCAACCGTAATCGTAGGCATTGGCGTAATGGCGCCTGTGTGCCTTTTGCCGTCTCTGGGGGACGTGTCATATGGCATATTATACGTTGCTGTATATACATCCACATACGGCGGTGGAATGTAGCTAAGTCTATATTCACACAGATGTTCCGCTGTACCGTATTATAGTGGGCCGCACACCGGCGAGCGGGGAGAGGGGGATCGCTGCTAATCCCCCGCCCCCCTCTAGTGATATACTGGCCGTGGCAAACCATATTAACGGGAGAAAGATAGGAGATGTCACTGTGCCGCTCCTGTAGGGCCTGTGCGTCCATTGCCATGTATGTGGGGCGCGTATATACACTTTAATACCCGCGTATGTACGATCCCCGTCCCCATACTGTGTGTGAATGTAGCCTCTAAGACAGTGAAATATGGCACAGTTTAAAAGGTTTTTCTGTGATTTCCCAGTTCTTCCAGTGGACCCAGGTAGTTCGCCTGTTCCTACGATTTCTAGCCCACGTTTGCCCAAACAGTGGCCAAGAGGACACTTTTCTTTCATCACTTTCCTCCAGCTGAACCAAGACCAGAAGTCGCGATAACCAGGAGCCAGAGCAAGGTTAGTACATTTTGTTGTTTCATTGCTACTCCCAACATTTGAAAGGGAAAGAGGTGCAACAAATGGCGGCACGCGTAGCGACCCCCTAAGCCACACCACAATCCACTCCCTGGCCACACCCCAAATTTTAGCCATATTATAATAATTAAAAATCATCTCAATTAAAAAAAAAAATAAATATCCTCATTGGGATTTGAACCCAGAAATCCTCAGTGTCAATGTATATAAGACATAGCGCCCAACCACACTAGTAAACCTCTGTGATATCTTGGGGAGAATTTTGGGTAACTAAGGAAACTATGACATGTTACCTGTGACACAGATTTACTGCCTGGTATAAGGGAGGGAGTCTTCTCAGAGATTATGTGTAAGTTTGAGACTATAGTTATTTTATTGGAGAATATTATATTTGAGATGATTGGATTATTATTAGGATTATTAGTATGTAGGTTTTACTATTATAAAATCGCTCAATAATAATAAAAATAATAAATTTAAGTAATAATAAATAAAGTCTCAATAATACTAATAATAATCTCCATAATAATAATAGAAAATCTCCTAATAATAATAATAGTCCTCATAATTACAATAACCTGAGAAATGCCCTCCTATAACCAAGGCATAATCTGTGTTAACAACAAAAAAAGTGTAACAGTCATTCGAATCTCAGCCTGGGGCCAAAAACTTTATTTAATTAAATAAGGCTGTGTCTGTGAAGCCCTGGAGACCATATAGGGACTATGCTGATCTGACCTGAGGACGTGGTCCCTGCTCTCGCTCTAAGTCAACACCTTCTCTGAAAAGATTCCCTCCGATGTCTGCTTGGGAACCCTAGGAGATGCAAGTGACATATAGGAGAGATGGTGACCTGAACCTGATGACGTGGTCCCTGCTCTCCGCTAAAGCGACACTTCTCTGAAAAGGGAGTCCCTCCCATGTCTGCTCTGGGGAACCCTAGAGAGCCAGTGACCCATATATGGGACAGATGCTGATCTGAGCCTGAATGACGTGGTCCTGCTTCCGCACCCTGACACTTCTCTGAAAAGGATTCCTCTCCGATGTCTGCTCTGGGGAACCCTAGGAATGCAGTACCATATATGGAGAGATGGTTGATCGAACGCTGATGATGTGGTCCCTTGCTCTCCGCTAAGCCCGACACTTCTCTAAAAGGATTACCCTGCCCGATGTTGTAGAAGTCATTCTCTACATCAGTTCTGGCTTTCAAAGTACTATATGGGACAGACAGCGCCGGGACCTGGAGGAAAATCCGTATGACAATCTCAAGTGCCCTGACGCGGGGCAGAGTACGAATAAACGGGAAGTCCCGTTAAAGTCGGCGGTTGGGAGCATAAGCATTTGGTTACCCCTGATTCCGATATCCTGAAAATCCCTTTAAGACTTCTGTAAATTTGCACTCTCTGGGTTTTATTTATCACCCTCCCCAAGCCTTGGGTCCAGACAGCCTCAGCACTCCGTTTCTGGTTTTCTACGTAATCAACTTCCTGGCGTCATCTAACATAACAGGAAGTCTTTGTTCTGACCAAGTGATTGGCCTTGGTGAGACTAGACATTACTAAGGGCTGATTCGCGTTTTCCCGACTTACCCGAAATTTCCGATTTGCGGCCGATTCCCCTGAATGCCCGGGCTTGTTTTGCGCACGGGGATCGGATTTGTGGCGCATTGGCGCGGCATGCACACAAACGGAAAGCGGGGGTGCGTGGTCCGAACGAAAACACCTGAGGATTCGGAAACCACCGAATTAAAATCAAAAAATCTGTTGCGGAGCTTGCACTTACTTCACCACCCAAGCCGGTGACTCCAGTCGCGTTCCCGAATGGCTTTCAAGCGCAGCACAGCGCCAACTGGTGGACGGCGGAGGAACTACATTATAAACCGGTCGGACTCGAATCACGCAGAGAAACGCAGCCGCTGGATGCGAATGGACCGGGTAAAGTACATCTGCCCGCTATTTTTAAACCATTTCTTTGATAGGTTTATGTATTATTAATTTTATGGCACAAAACGGGAGTCATCACTGTAAATTCTACATATGTCAACTTATATTTTCCCTGAAACTGTCGCGATTTTTCCTGAAAACCTTATAATAGAGAAACCATGACCGAGCGCCATTTCTCGTGTTCTTTTATATTTTTCTGATGATTGAGGCTGGCTCCTCAACTCGAATAGGTTTTTTCAGATGTCAGCGGTGAGGTTTTCGGGCTTTGATGAGTGTTCTACCCGGGTGGTTACTTGCCTCCTCTTTGTCACGAGGCTTGACTGTTGGAAATATCCCTATAAATCAATATACACATCAGGGCCAGGAAACACACATAAAATGAGCACGGGGATGTAATTTAAAAGAGACAATCTAAAAAATACTGCTTTTTCTTCCGATGAAGAGAGATGTGATGTCAGAGGATGAGGTTTAGTAGTACACAGCAACAGGATTGTAGCATCTCCCATATGGTGGGGTGGGGGGGATCCTCACACTGGCTGTGTTCTTAGCTCTCTGCATGGATCAACCCTCTCCTTCAGCTCTGAGAAAAGCTGTAGGAAGGCTCCTGGTAGTTAAAATTAAATCTGGCATCAAAGTGTAGAAAGAGGAGCAGCTTAATGCCCAAGCACAGCAGTGTGAGTATATGCCCTAGAGCACTTGGAGGAAGTTTCTATCTAGAATATAAATCATTTTCTTCTAAATTCTACAACAACCCCAGAAGGTATGTTATATAGATCTCCAGGGCAGAAGGCGTAAAGGAGAGGCGGTGCCCCAAGCCAGACTTCTGCATGGGGGCCCGCTATACACTTATATTTTTGGTAAGTATAATGATCACACACATTTATAATACACATTTAATACACATTACAGCATATCACACCATATACACACACATAAGCAGTATATACAACACAATATACATTACAGCATGTTACACCACATACAGTACATATCACACCATTCAGCATCTACACATCACTATACACACACATATACTACACCGCAATTCCTACATACACACGTACATACAATACGAATAGACACACACAGCATATACGTCACCCAATACCTCAGTCCCGGGACTACTGCGGCTGTCTATTGCTACTAACCCTGTAGTTACGCCGCTGTTTCGGGCTAATGCCTAAACGTTGTTTGCAAAGATCACTAGCAGTGTGAGGAAATGGCCCCTGTGCACCTAGAGAAGTCACAATCCTAATATAAATCCATAATTGACAGTTCTGTCTGCTACATGACACCACACTCAAGGTATAGTACAACACATCGCTCCAGATCCATGACCTAACATTGGCTGCGAGAGCACAGATCATGCAGTGTGAGGGACCTGTGCCAATAGCATTTAGAGAAGCTAAATCCTGCGAATATTTATGATGTGCCCTTTGCTATACACTACGTTGGTTTCACAGATCTCCAGGGCCAATTACCTACACTAGATGCCAAGAGCACAGAGAACAGCAGTGTGTAGGAAACACCCCCAAAAACTGATGACTGATGAGTTTTCGCTTCCCACCGTTCAGATGTTCCTCATACTACAATTGGAGCTTTCTGCTCTGATCATAGTAAAGGTCTGCACTGAGCATGTTGGATCCCCAAACATCATCTTGGACTGTAATATATCAGGCTGGAAAACCCCTTTAAATGTGTCACATCAATACCGTTAAATTTGGCAATAACTTTCCACTGGGTACAGACCCTCCATGTTTTTTTTATGTGTTAAAATGTCCTCCTATGTCTCCCAATTCCTGGGGTTGTATTGATTATAATTGCCGAGAGCTCCGCTTGTTTTTTTGGTTATTTTGTCCCCAATAACTTCTCGGCTTTATAGCGGCTGCCTTTAAGTGCTGTAAAACGAGGCACAAAACAGTCTGCAAGGTACAAAGCAAATGACCCGCAGCCGCCAGCTACTAACTTCCCAAAAATTTACGCAGGGGAACACACATCCACAGCGACCGACAACCGTTCCTAATTAGCGGAGCCCCGAAGCCGTTGCAGTGGAGACGCTGAATTTGTTTCTTGCGTCAGGGATTTTAATGGAGAAAAATTCCTGACTGTGCAAACGGGGAAGCGAAGCGCGTAGCGTCTAAATCAACTCAGATACGGGAGGTGGCGATTTATTGATTCATCCGAACTGTGAAAACACAATAATGCGTTGATGTAGCCCGGGAAAACCCTCAGCGTGGACCTTGTAGCGTAAGTGTCTCGCCTCGTAGCAAGGGAGCGCGGTCTATGGAGCCGGCACGGTGTATGTGAAGGGCTACGCCGTCTATGGAGGGTTGAGTCTATGGAGGGGCTGCGCGGTCTATGGAGGCTGCTGCGTCGTTGTGGCATGGCGCGTCTAGGTCTGGATGGCTGTGCGGTCTAATGGATGGTGTGCGGTCTATGGAGGGCTTCGCGGCTATGGAGGGGCGCGCATCTAGGAGGGCAGAGTGGTCATGGAGGCTTGCAAACTGTCTATGGAGGGCGAGCGGTCTATGGAGGCTGTGTGTCTATGGAGGGCTGTGTGGTCGATGGTCAGCCCTCCATAGACGCACAGCTCTCCTAGACCCCAGCCTCCAGGACCGCACAGCCCTCCATGAGGGCCCGCCCTCCATAGACCGTGCAGTCCCCTCCATTAGACCATGCACCCTCCATAGACCGCGCAGCCCTCCACGACCACGCAGCCCTCCACAGACCGCACCGCCCTCATCATAGACCGTGCAGGCCTGCCATAGGACCGAGCAGCCCTCCATAGACCGCGCAAGCCCTCCATAGAACGCGCACCCCCTAGCCCCAGCCTCCACCGAGCGCCCTAGCCATGCTAGACCGGCAGCCCCTCCATAGACGCAGCCCGCATAGACCGGCCAGACCTCCATAGACCGTGCAGCCCTCACATATACCACACAGCCCTCATAGCCGCGCAGCCCTACATAGACCGCGCAGCCCTAATAGACGCGCAGCCCTACATAGACCGCGCAGCCATCACATAGACCGTCGCAAGCCCTCCATAGACGTGTCACCCTCCATAGACCCGAGAGCCCTCCATAGACGCGCAGCCTCTACATAGACCGGCCAGCCCTCATCAGACGGCAGCCAGCCATACTAACCGCGCGCCTCCATCAGACAGTGCAGCCCTCCATAAGACCGAGCAGCTTCATAGACCCACAGCCTCCATAGCCGTGCCGCCACTCCATAGACCGCGCAGTTTCTTAACAGTTGCAGACCTCCATAGACCGTTGCAGCCCGAACGGAGCCCTCCATAGACCACGACAGCCATCCATAACGTGCACGGCCTCCATAGGATCGTGCAGTTCTCCAAACGGCGCTCCATAGCGCGCAGCCCTCCCTAGAACGAGCAGCCCGTCCATAGACCGTGCAGCTCTCCATAGACCGTGCGTTCCATAGCAACTGCGGCACCCTCCATAGAACCGACAGCCTCCCTTACTAAACGCGAAGCCCTTATAGACCGCACACGCCCTCCATAGCGGGCAAGCCCTCATGACCCACTCCCTCCATAACCGTGCAGGCCCCATAGACCGTGCAGGCCTCCTAGCCACACAGCCCTCATAGACCACACAGCACCTCCATATGACCGTGCAGTTCTCCATCTATCGCGTCAGCCCTCCATGAACGAGCTAAATAAAAGCCCTCCATAGACCGTGCAGCTCTCCATAGACCGTGCAGTTCTCCATAGATCGTGCAGCCCTCCATATAACGCGCAGCCCCTCCATAGCCCAGCACAGCCCTCAATTAGACGCGGGCGGCCCTCATAGACCGGGCGGCCCTCCATAGGACCAACCCATCCCCCACTAGACCGTGCAGCCCTCCATAGATGTGCAGCCCCCATAGACCCACATCCCTCCTAGTACCCTCAGCCTCCATTTGTTTAGACCACACATCCCTCCAGACGTGCGCCGCCCATAGACCATAGAGCCTCCTAGCACAGCGCCTCCTGACCACACAGCCTCCATAGACCTCACAGCCCTCATAGACGCTGGCCATCATCGCAGTCCCTTCCATAGGACCACTCGCCCTCCTAATCGCCGCCAGCCCTCTATAGAACCGCGCAGCCCTCCATAGGACCGCGCAGCCCTCCATGACGCACAGCCATCCATAGGACCGCTCGTCCTCCTAGATCGCGCCGCCCTCTATAGACCGTGCGCCCTCCAATAGACCGCGCCGCCCTCCATAGACCGCACAGCCTCACATAGAACCGCACAAGCCCCCATATAGACCCACAGCCATCCATAGACGCGCAGGCCCTCATAGACGCGCACTCCCTAGAGACCTCACAACCCTCCATTAGACTGGTCGTAGACCCTCCATACACCGTGCTCCCTCATAGACCGCGCCTCCCTTGCTACGAGGCGCGAGACACTTACGCCTAAAGTCACGCTGAGGGTTTCCCGGGCTAATCACAGCATTATTGTGTTTCACAGTTCGGATGAATCAATAAATCGCACACTCCCCGTATCTGAGGATGACGCTCCGCGCCTTCCGTCCCCGTGTGCACATCAGGAATTATTCTCCATAAAAAAATCCCTGACGTCAAGAAACAAACTGAGCGTCCACTGCCTCGGCTTCTGGGCTCCGTTAATTAGGGAACGTTGTCCGGTCGCTGTGGGATGTGTGTTGCCCTGGTAAGTTTGGGAAGTTAGTAGCTGGCGGCTGCGGGTCATTTGCTTGTACCTTGCAGTGACGTTTTGTCGTTCGTTTTACAGCACTTAAAGCAGCGCATAAAAAGCGCTGCAGTTCTCCACTAGAATCGTGCAGCCCTCCATAGAACAGCGCAGCCCTCCATAGACCGCCAGCCCTCATAGACGGGCGGCCCTCCTAGACCGGGCGTCCCTCCATAGACCACACATCCTCTCATAGACACGTTGCAGGCCCTCCATAGACTGTGCAGCCCTCCATAAGCCACACATCCCTCCATAGACCCTGCAGGCCCTCCATTAGACCACAACATCCCTGCCATAGACCGTTTGTCAGCCCTCCATAGACGTGGCAGCCCACCATAGACCACCAGCCCTCATAACACACAGCCACTCCATAGGACCGCTCGCCTCCATAGACAGTTGCAAGCCTTCCATGACCACTCTGCCCTCCTAGATGCGCGCCCCCTCCATAGACCGCGAAGCCCTCCATAGACCGCACAGCCATCCATAGACCGCACAGCCATCCATGACCACCGCCATCCAGCATACGCCGCACCCTCCATAGACCGCGCAGCCCCTCCATAAGACTCACAACCCTCCATAGACGCGTAGCCCTTCATACACCGTGCCGCCTCCATAGACCGCGCTCCCTTGCTACGAGGCGGACACTGTACGCTACAAGGTCCACGCTGAGGGTTTTCCCGGGCTACATCAGCATTATGTGTTTTTCACCGTTGGATGAATCAATAAATCGCCACCTCCCGTATCTGAGCTGTTATAGACGCTCTGCGCCTTCCTTCCCCTGTTGCACACAGGAATTTTTCTCCATTAAAATCCCTGACGTCAAGAAACAAATTCACGTCCACTGCACGGCTTCGTGGGCTCCGCTAATTAGGAACAGGTTTCGGTCGCTGTGGATGTGTGTTCCCTGGTAAAATTTTGGAAGTTTAGTAGCTGGCGGCTGCGGGGTCATTTGCTTTGTACCTTGCAGGACGTTTTGTGCTCGTTTTTACAGCACTTAAAGGCAGCGCTATAAAGCCGAGAAGTAATTGGGGGCAAAATAACCAAAAAAACAAGCGGAGCTCTCGGCAATTATAATCAATACAAACCCCAGGACATTGGGAAACATAAGGAGGAACATTTTAACACATAAAAAAAAAACATGGAGGTCTGTACCAAGTGGAAAGTTATTGCACAAATTTATACTGGTTATTATGGACACATTTAAAGGGGTTTTCCAGCCTGATAATATTAAAGTCCAAAGCATTGAGTATTGGGAATCCAACATGCTCAGTGCAGACCTATACTATGATCAGAGCAGAAAGCTCCAATTGTAGTATGAGACATCTGAACGGTGGGAATGCGAAACTCATCAGTCATCAGTTTGATGGGGGTGTTTCCTCACACTGCTGTTCTCTGTGCTCTCTGCAGCTAGTGTTAGGTATTGGCCCTGGAGATCTGTGAAACCATACGTTAGTGTATAGCAGAAGGGCCACATAAATATTCCAGGATTTTAGCTTCTCTAAATGCTCTTGGCACAGGTCCTCACACTGCTATGATCTGTGCTCTCCGCAGCCAATGTTAGGTATTGGATCTGGAGCGATGTGTAACTATACCTTTGAGTGTGGTGTCAGTAGCAGCAGGACTGTCAAATATGGATTTATATTTCAGGATTGTAGCTTCTCTAGGTGCACAGGGGGCATTTCCTCACACTGCTGTGATCTTTGCAAACAACGTTAGGCATTAGCCCTGGAACAGCGGCGTAACTACAGGGTTAGTAGCAATAGCAGCCGCAGTAGTCCCGGGAACTGAGGTATTGGGTGCGTATATGCTGTGTGTGTCTATTCTGTATTGTATGTACGTGTGTATGTATGAATTTGCGGTATATATGTGTGTGTATATGTGATGTGTATATGCTGCATGGGTGTATATGGTACTGTATGTGTGTGTACATGCTGTATGTATATGAGGTGTGTATATACTTTATGTGTGTGTATATGGTGTGTATATGCTGTATGTGTATTAAATGTGTATATAAATGTGTGTGATCATATACTTTACCCAAATATAAGTGTATAGGGGCCCCATGCAGAAGTCTGCTGTGGGGCCCTGCCTCTCCTAGTTACGCCTCTGCCCTGGAGATCTGTATAATTATACCCTTCTGGGTGTTGTTTGTAGAATTTAGAAGAAAACTGATTTATATTCTAAGATAGAAACTTCTCCAAGTGCTCTAGGAGCATCTCCTCACACTGCTGTGCTCTGTGCATTAAGCTGCTCCTCTTCTACACTTTGATGCACAGATTTAATATTTACTTACCAGGAGCCTTCCTACAGCTTTTACTCAGAGCTGAGGAGAGGGGTTGATCCATGCAGAGAGCTAAGAACACAGCAGTGTGAGGAATCCCCCACCACCACCATATGGAGATGCTACAATCCTGTTGCTGTTACTAACTAAACCTCATCCTCTGACATCACATCTCTCTTCATCGTGGAAGAAAAAGCAGTATTTTTTAGATTGTCTCTTTAAATACATCCCCGATGCTCTACTTTTATGTGTTTTCCTGCGCCTCTGATGTGTAATATCTGATTGCATAGGGATATTTCACACAGTTCAAGACCTCGTGTACAAAGAGGAGGCAAGTCACCACCCGAGAACCTCATCAAAGCCCGAAAACCTCCCGCTGACATCTGAAAAACCTATCGAGTCTGAGGAGCCAGCTTCAATCATCAGAAATATGAAAGACACAGAAATGGCGCTCGCCAATGGTTTCTCTATTATAAGGTTTTCAGGAAAAATCGGACAGTTTCCCAGGAAAATATAAGGTTGACATTGTAGAATCTTACAGTGATGACTCCCTGTTTGTTGCCAATTAAAACTTAATTAATAATAAACCTATCAAAGAAATGTTTAAAATATTGGGGCAGATTTACTTACCCGGTCCATTCGCGATCCAGCGGCGCGTTCTCTGCGGTGGATTCGAGTCCGACCGGGATTTATTAATGTAGTTCCTCCGCCGTCCACCAGGTGGCGCTGCTGCGCTGAAAAGCATCGGAACGCGCTGGAGTTCACCGGCTTGGGCTGAGTGAAGGTAAGTGCAAGCTCCGCAACAGATTTTTTGTTTTAAATGCGGTGGTTTTTCCGAATCCGTCAGGTTTTCGTTCGGCCACGCCCCCCGATTTCCGTTGTGTGCATGCCGGCGCCAATGCGCCACAATCCGATCCCGTGCGCCAAAATCCCGGGGCAATTCAGGGGAAATCGGCGCAAATCGGAAATATTCGGGTAAGTCGGGAAAACGCGAATCAGGCCCTTAGTAAATGTCTACGGTCACCAAGCCAATCACTGGTCAGAACAAAGACTTCCTGTTATGTTAGATGACGCCCAGGAAGTTGATTACAGTAGAAACCAGAAACTGGAGTGCTGAGGCTGCTGGACCCAAGGCTTGAGGAGAGGGTGATAAATAAACCCCAGAGAGTGCAAAGTTACATGCAAAGTCTTAAAGGGATTTTTCAGGAATCGGAATCAGGGGTAACCAAATGCATAGCTCCCAACCGTCCCGATTTTAACGGGACTTTCCCGTTTTTCGTACCTCTGCCCCGCGTCACGGGCAGCTATGAGATTGTCACGGATTTTCCTCCCAGGTCCCGGCGCTGTGTCCCCATAGTAAATACTTTGAAAGCCAGAACTGATAGTAGAGAATGGCTTCTACAGACATCGGGCAGGGAATCCTTTTCAGAGAAGTGTCGGGCTTAGCGGAGAGCAGGGACCACATCATCAGCTTCAGATCACCATCTCTCCATATATGGTCACTGCATCTCCTAGGGTTCCCCAGAGCAGACATCGGGAGGGAATCCTTTTCAGAGAAGTGTCAGGTTAGCGGAGAGCAGGGACCACGTCATCAGGCTCAGATCAGCATCTGTCCATATATGGTCACTGCATCTCCTAGGGTTCCCCAGAGCAGACATCGGGAGGGAATCCTTTTCAGAGAAGTGTCGGGCTTAGCGGAGAGCAGGGACCACGTCATCAGGTTCAGATCACCATACTCTCCATATATGGTCACTTTGCCATCTCCTAGGGTTCCCCAGAGCAGACATCGGAGGGAATCCTTTTCAGAGAAGGTTGCTTAGAGCGAGAGCCGGGACCACGTCACTCAGTGTCAGAATCAGCATGTCCATATTGGTCTCCAGGGCTTCCAGACACAAGCTCTTTATTTAATTAAATAAAGTTTTGGCCCAGGCTGAGATTCGAATGACTGTTACACTTATTTTTTTTGTTGTATGACACAGAATTATGCCTTGGTCTATAGGAGGGCATTTCTCAGAGCATTATTGTAATTATTGAGACTATTATTATTATTAGGAGATTTCTATTATTATTATGGAGATTATTATTATATTATGAGACTTTATTATTATTCTTAAATTTTATATTTTTATTATTATTGAGTGATTATTATAATAGTAAAATCATCCTAATAATCTCATAATAATATATCAATATCTCATATAATAATAACTCCTAATAAAATAATAATAGTCTCAAGATTACAATATCTCTGAGAAGATCCCTCCCTATATACAGGCAGTAAATCTGTGTCACAGGAACAGTGCTCCTAGTTTCCTTAGTTACCAAAATTCTCCCCAACGATATCACAGAGGTTTATAGTCGTTTGGGGCGCTAGTCTTAATACATTGACACTGAGGATTCTTGGTTCAAATCCCATGAGGATATTTATTTTTTTTTTTTAATTGAGATGATTTTTATTATTATAATATGGCTAAAATTTGGGGTGTGGCCAGGGAGTGATTGGGGGTGTGGCTTAGGGGGATCGCTACGCGTGCCGCCATTTTGTCCCTCTTTCCCTTTCACAAATGTTGGGAGGTATGCAAATGTAACAACAAAATGTACTAACCTTGCTCTGGCTCCTGGTTATAGCGCTGACTTCTGGTCTTTGGTTACCGGGTGGACATTGATGTTTGCTGCCACCTCCACATCCTCTTCATGACTGTATGTACTGATGAAGGCAGTACTACTATTCCTTCAAATACAGACATGGAGGTAGCACTATCTGTGCTTACAAAGATGGACATATAGGCAGCACTATCTGTATTTACCTCATTTTCAGGTAGAGACAGAAAAACAGTAAAGACTATACCTAAACAGCATTTAAAGTAATAAAAGTAGTAAATGCCTAAATCTGCATCAATTACAGAACACAGTACTATTTGTACCTTTACTATTTACAATTAGAGACAAGGAAACAGTACTATCTTTACCTGAATCGTATAAGGTGAGAGCCATATGAACCTACCTAAATTACAAGTAGAGACTGCATGACAGAACTATTTGTACATACATCATTTAAAGGTAGAAACAATCAGGTGGTACTATCTGTACTTTGCGAGAAAGAGACCCGAATACAGTACTATTTGTGCTTGAATCATACACTGTGAAAGTCATAGACATGTACTGATGAGGCATGTACTACTATTCCTTCAAATACAGACATGGGAAGAGTAGCACTATCTGTGCTTTACAAAGATGGACAATAAGCAGCACTATCCTTACTTACCTCATTACAGGGAGAGGACAGAAAAACAGTAAAGACTATACCTAAACAGCTTTAAAGTAATAAAGGTGGTAAATGCCTAAATCTGCATCATTACAGAACACAGTACTATTTCTACCTATACTATACAAGTAGAGACAAGGAAACAGTACTATCTTTACCTGAATCATTAGTGAGAGACCATAGGAAACCTACCTAATGACAAGTAGAGACTGCATGACAGAACTATGTGTACATACATCATTTAAAGGAAGAAACAATCAGGTGATACTATCTGTACTTTGTCGAGAAAGAGACCCAAATACAGTACTATTTGTGCTTGAATCATACACTGTGAAAGTCATAGAAGCATTGTATTATCTTGCCTACATATAAGAGATAAGAAGACATCATTTTGGGTGTACAGTACTATCTTTGCTACATATTAGAGACAAGAAGACATCATTATGTGTGTACAGTGTTCTATTTGTGCTACATATTAGAGATAAGGAGCCAACATTACAGGTATCCAGTACTATCTGTGCCTACATATTAGAACAAGCGACATTATTATGGTAACAGTATACTATCTGTGCCTACATATTAAAGACCAAGATAGAATCAGTACAGGTGTACGTACTATCTGTGCCTACATATTAACAAGGAGGCATCAGTACAGTGTGTACAGTACTATCTGTGCCTACATATTAAAGACAAAGAACATCAGTACAGGTGTTACAGTACTATCTGTGCCTACATATTAAAGACAAGGAGGACTCAGTACAGGTGTAGAGCACTATCTGTGCTCACATATTAGAGGACATAATTACGGGAAGAAACAAGTACTGTCTGTACCTGCAACAATTTATGGGAGAGACATGAATACGTAAGGTTTGATACCCATACAATTAAAGGAACAGACATGAGCCATAATATTTTCTAGACTGCTTTGATTATAGGAGACTATACCATTTTACCTATACATTCACCTTTTTACCATTTATTCACCATTTTTACCATTTTGAGAAAGAAAGGAGACATCATTTACAGAAAGAACAGGAGATAGTACTACCTTACCTAGACCATTTACGGAAGTAACAAGAGACAGTACTACCTGTACCTAGACCATTTACAGGAAGTAACAGGAGACACTACTACCTGCACCTACACCATTTACAGGAAGAAACAAGGAGACATTACTACTTTACCTACACCATTTACAGGAAGAAACAAAAAGAACTACTACCTGTACCTACACTGTTTACAGGAAGAAACAAGGAGACACTACTACCTGTACCTACACCATTTACGGGAAGAAACAAAAGATACTACTACCTGTACCTAGACCATTACAGGATAAGTAACAAGAGACACTACTACCTGTACCTACACCATTTACAGGAAATAACAAGGAGACACTACTACTGTACCTAGACCATTTACAGAAGAAACAAGGAGACACTACCATCTGCACCTACACCATTTACGGGAAGTGTCAAGGAGACACATACCTGTACCTACACCATTTCAGGAAATAACAAGGAGATAGTACTACTTGTACTAGACCATTTAACAGGAGAAACAAGGATACACTACTACCTGTACCTAGACCATTTACAGGAAGAAACAAGGAGACACTACTATCTGCACCTACACCATTTACAGGAAGAAACAAGGAGACACTACTACCTGTACCTAGACCATTTACAGGAAGAAACAAGGACACTACTACCTGCACCTACACCATTTACAGGAAGAAACAGGAGACAGTACTATCTGTACCTACATCATTTACAGGAAGAAACAAGGAGGACAGTACTATCGCAACTACACCATTTACAGGAGTGACAAGGAGACACTACTACCTGTACCTAGACCATTTACAGGAAGTGACAAGGAGACAGTACTACCTGTACCTACCATTTACAGAAAGAAACAAGGAGACACTTACTCATGTAGTTAGACCATTTCACAGAAGAAACAACAGACAGTACTACCTGTACCTACACTGTTTACCGGAAGAAACAAGGAGACAGTACTACCTGTACCTACATCATTAGCAGATAGTAACAAGAAGACAGTACTACCTGTACCTACACCAGCGAAGAAGCGAGGGAAGCAGTACTATCTGTATTTATACCATTTGCAGTTTAACTCAAGAAAAAGTGCTAAGTTTGTACTTTAAATCACTTTAGGAAAAGACTAGGAGGGAGTAATAACGCATCTAATACTCGTTCTGGAGAGACCTTCTATGACTGTAGGTGTGTTCTTTTAATCCATCCTCTTAATCTCATGTATACCACTGCATTCTCCTTTAGTCGGTCCTTCATCTTAACCTAGTCCTATTGTCCTTCACTATAGTCCAACTCCGACACCAGGCAGGACTCTGGGCTCATCTATGATTCAGAGCTCATCGCTGGCGCTATTAAGTTACGAGCTGCTTTCCCACAAGGAGCCCATCTCCATAGAGTCTCTTCTCTGGTCATTCACCTCAGTAACCCCCCGCAGTACGAGAGAACTTCTAGAAACATTGACCACAGTAATGGCAATGCTAATATACCTAATGTCATAAATCGGACAATGGCGGGGGATGGGCCTGACATTGGTCCTGTTGTACGAGCACTCGCTTGCCACAGCAAAGTAGTAACAGATGGAGGATGTCAGACGGTTGGGTAGAGGATCCTTATTTGTCCTAGAGGTAAAGCTGGAAACGTTCTCTCATCACAAGTATTTTTCATCTTTTATTTCCAGCAGGGCCGCTGCGGAGAGACAAGATGAAGAAGATGAAAATCCGCAGATTTTTCTTTTATTCTAACCTCTGTATCCGGTATTCCGCGGAGGAACATGGCGGCGAGGTAGTAGTAAAAGCAGACTCCCTGTTATTCTCCCCCTCACACCTTGGCGTAGTGTCCCATCCATCACAGCCGGAGGAGGCCGTAACACGCTGAGGAATGGCCTCCACTTTCCAAACATTTCCTACAAGGCAGGCGGTCCTATAAAGCAATTTAAACGGGGGCATCACTCAGCCCGCTCGTCTCGCCGCTCCCCATCCTCGCGCGCATCCGCGTTCCAAAATTACTCCAAGTGCCGCAGCTATTACCGGATCTTAACGAAGAAATTATTGAGGATCCAAAATTCCGAAAGCTGAGATGCAACTTTTAAAGGGGACCTGACCTCTCTTATTCTGTCTTCGAACCTCTGCTGTATCTGCGGGCGCCAGGCTTACCTGGCATAGTTTTGCTTAAAAACGTGCAACCATGCATTAGTGAATATTCGCAGACTTTAGAAAGGGCACAGGCCGCGGGGCCAGTGTGCGAGGATTGTGATTAATTCGTTATTTTACACCAGGAAAACGGCATAGAAGAAATAGATTAGAGGAATATATCCCCCATAGATTATACTTTCCGATCTCAAGTGTAGATGGGTGGAGCCAGGCTCCAGGACCACCCAGAGTTTAAAGGCATAATGGTTGTAAAATATGGTAATTAGTCTATCTACTGTAGAGGGGTGGTCCTTGGTTAAAACTGACAGCACTGCTCCCCCCTCTGACAATACGGGGGAAGTAGTAAAGGTCCCCTTTAAGGAACTTGTCCCTCTTTCCCCAGAGATTCTGCTTTTCTTTATTTTATGCAAATTAGATTGTAGGTGCACTGGGGGTGGGGCGCTCTCCACATCTCTCTTACGGTATAGAACAACTTTCTATGGGCTGGTTTTAATACAAAAAAAACTGGTGTGTACTAGAAGGTTCAAGACTCCTGGGGTGGGGTTAAGCTGGAAGGGGGAGGGGCTTAAAAGTATTATAGAGTTTCCTGTCGTAGCCAGTTTCTTACATCGAGAAGAGAGGGGAATCATATTAAGTTAAAGGAAACCTGTCCAGGACCTCATTTTCACTAAAGACAGGTTACAGAGCCCATCACCCTGCAGTGCAAATATGTCTTTCTGCTTTCTCTGTGCATCTGCATTACAATATATTTGTATGTTATAACTTACCTTCCACCCTGACAGAATTTTCTGTGAGTCCTAGGGGTTGGGGCTCAGCTCTCACCCCCCACCTTTGTGCTCCTGCACAGCTCCTCCCTCTCCCACTGATGTTAGCTCACAGGCTGTAACCTCTAAAGAAGCAGAAGAGAGGAACACAACTGTGGGGGCTGAGAATGAGGAGTCTGCAGCACAGAAAGTCACATGTTGTTTGTGAAATGCATCCAACCAAAGCTCAACCCCTGGGACTGACAGAGGCTTCTGTCAGGCTGCAAGGTAATTTATAACACACAATTATATTGTAATGCAAAGCTTAGAGAAAGCAGAAAGACATATTTGCACTGCAGCTGTAATAAACTTCAGCAAACTGTCTTTAGTAAAAAAATGTCCCTGATGGCAGGTTCCCTTTAAGAGATTCCATTTTTATCAATATCCTCCATGAATAAGATAGTGGATAACTATCCATTCAGTGAGCGTCCCCTGTACTCCCAAATAAGTGGGTGTACCCCCAATGAAAAAGTCAACTTTTATGTGTAACTTTCCAGAGCCCCACAATAGGGAAGGACTCACCATTATGGATGACCATTTCTCCATTCATCTAGGGTCTCAGGGCTCCTCATTCCTTGATAGGTGAAGGACCTGTCATCTTTACCATATAATCTGTGGTGTATCAGATACTTAATAGAACCAAAATGGCCCTCAAATGCTTTCTTTAAAACTGTATGCAGGGGGCTCATGAGTGCCCTCTAATGGCAGCTGCAGGTACTCCAATTTTATATCAGTTTTCTTCATAGTCTGAGGTTTTTGATCAGGAAAAAGAACAAGTACGCTAATTTGACACTTTCACTGATTTCTTTATCATTTTTACTCCCATACCCAGACAGATTACTATTTCTATTTCCGGTCACACAAGGAGCGCTGTGCCTTTAGAGTCCCCAGAAGGCAAAGCAAACATTACTCTTCCTTATCGCTTGTGTGACAGTCATTACATGTGGGCGATGCAATAGGAGATTGTCGAATCTCATCTTCTTCAGGATCTGTCTTGGGGACATCTGACATGACACTTGTACCTGACTTCCACATGGAAGGCATCTCCGACCTCAGGAGCACCTAGTCCTAAAAATGGGCCTTTGTAGATTGTGTTGTGATGAGACGGCATATCCAGATGGGTTACCTTGATTTTTGTATTCAACACCCTGTAAGCACATGGGGCACTGGTGTGCCATGTCCTCCAAATTAGTGTGATATGGAATTATAATTAATAAATCATAATACCCACTCAGTAATGTAATGCCTGTGTGTGTTTGAGTCATTTTATGCAATTACAGTGTTCCCCTACTAAGAAAACTGACTTACAGACGACTCCTAGTTACAAACGGACTCTGATCTTGTAATTTGCTGTACTTTAACCTTAGGCTACAATAAATAGCTATAACAGTTATCACAGGTGTCTGCAATTAAGATTCATTGTTAATCCTGGTTCTTATGATAACCCAACTTTTTAAATCCAATTGTCATAGAGACCCAAAAATTTTTGCCTGGAGCTACAATTATAAAGTATACGTTCCGATACATACATTCATCTCTTGTACGTAACCAGGGACTGCCTGATTACTATTAGCACCCAGAGGTATAGCTTCAGCACCCATTGGCTAATCAAATATGCCAATCCTCCACTGCCCTGAACTACCTCCCTGCAGAAGTCACTCTCGAACTACCTACCTGCAGAGTCACTGTCCTTAACTATCTCCTGCAGAGGTCACTGCTCTGACCTACCTCCATGCAGAGGTCACTACCATGAACTACCTCCCTGCAGAAGTCACTGCCCTGAACTACCTCCCTGCAGAACTCACTGCTCTGAACTACCTCCCTGCAGAAGTCACTGCCCTGAACTACCTCCCTGCAGAAGTCACAGCCCTGAACTACTTCCCTGCAGAAGTCACAGCCCTGAACTACCTCCCTGCAGAAGTCACAGCCCTGAACTACCTCCCTGCAGAAGTCACTACCCTGAACTACCTCCCTGCAGAAGTCACTGCTCTGACCTACCTCCCTGCAGAGGTCACTACCATGAACTACCTCCTGCAGAAGTCTCTACCCTGAAACTTCCTCCCTGCAGATGTCACGGCTTTGACTTCCTCCCTACAGAGGCACTGCCCTGACCCTCCTCCCTGCAGAGGTCACTGCCCTGAACTAGCTCCCTGCAGAAGGCACTGCCACTGAACTACTTCCCTGCAGAACTCACTGCCCTGCACTACCTCCCTGCAGAACTCACTGTCCTGAACTCCTCCATTTGGGAGAGACCTAGAGAGAGGTGAATAAGCAAAGAAGGCACTGGCCACCATAGAAATACAGTGTATGGTGATATTTATGTCCGATTTAGGGTTGAGGGTAACTTTAAAATTTGATAATTTCTTGATATTGTGCCGGGACCAGTTATAGGATGGAGAATGTTACATACAAGATGCTCTTTGTAAATTATCCCTACCTCCCAATTATCCCAGTCACCTGATTTGGGGGATTTGTTCCCCGTAGGAGGTGTCAGCTCCCTCCATATGTGAGAATTAGGTAACTTATTATTATTTATTTTTATTGTACAGGGGGGGGGGTAGCAGAAGTTGGGGCCACATAAGATAAGAAGGCACAGTGTGTGGGTTTATAAATTTGGGGACCTTTAGTGGGCAACGTGGAGTCATTAGCAAGAGGGACACTAAGGAGACTATATATTATACATATTGAGGTTTGAGGGGAGGGGGGGGTGTACTATTCTGGCCCCCTACGGGGATTATATGGTATGGAGGGATATGTGGTGGAGGGGCTTCATTTTTTAATAAACTTTGAGCTGTCCAGGATGTTGGTAGTATGCCATACATACAGCGCCTATATAACACCACCATGGGCACCCATGGACACCTGCCTAAATATCATTACCCCAATATGTTTCGATAGGTCCAGGCATCGGGTGTGGGAGTGAATATCACTGGTGGAGGTCGGCGTTGTCCTTCTTCAATAGTCATCAGTTGTCACCCCCTCGTGGGGCCCAGGTGTTCGTCATTGAACCTCTCCCGCCCCATTCTATGCCACCCGCAGCACCGGGGGGTAGGTGGCATTTTGTTGCTGTCATAGTAAATCTTCAGCGTGAGGATGAGTGATGTCATGCCTTACAGTCTGCTCTCGCTTGGCAGAGAAAGGGTTCGTCCTCGGCTAAGTATTAATTTCACAGTAATTAGCTCCAGGATCCAGTCCCTACAGATCCCACAGTCCCGCTCCTGTGACTGAGGCGCTGGTTTGTCCTGTTCATTGCACCAATGCTAATTGCCTGAATACAGATTTCTGGGTCACTAATTATCAGCAGCGACACTCAGCTCAGGGACACAATTACAGAGAGACCCTAATTAATCAAGGGTAACAAGAAAACTTATAATTCTGGGAGAGTTAATGAAGGTATCTTGTGTGAGGAATCAATGCTAAGAGGCCGTGTCTCTCTATAGTCTGCCTGTGGAGTGGATGTCGTCATAGTGGCCGTCTAGGGTACTGCAACCGGATTTCGGCTATTACTGACCCCCTCCGTGTTCTGAATCATAGGCCCAAATTTAGCAAAGATGTGCAGTTTGCTCAGTAATGTGCAGGGTGCGGCAGATAACTGAATACTGCTAGGGAAGTCTGCAACAACTTTTTTTAGCATGCACTTTTAAAGGGACCTGTCATCAGAAATTGACTTAATAACCACTACCCGTATGTAGTCAAGCAGATGATGTATTCTTTCATGACCCAGTGTGATGGTATACATCCAGAAATCTACTTTGAAGTGGGACGGAAGTCAAGCTCTCCCTGGCTCAAAATGCCCCTTGACTGTAAAGTGGGTCCTGCATCCAGGAACATCACTGATCAAATCCCTGAAGTCTGACGCGTGGATGTCGATCACATAGGAGGAGGCGTTCAGAGGCAGGGAGAGCTGACTTCAGTGCTGAACTCTCCGCCTCCCTGACTATTATAACCAATTAACATCTCCCTTCAAGTTGATTTTCTGGGTGAGCCACCGCCTGGGCCATTAAAGAATTATGACCTAATTAACAACGATACTAGTAGTGGTTATTAGGCCATTTCTGATGACAGGTTCCTTTAACATAATGGGGCAGATTTACTTACCCGTCCATTCGCGATCCAGCGGCGCTTCTCTGCCGTGGATTCGGGTCCGCCGGGATTCATCAAGGTAGTTCCTCCGCCATCCACCAGTGGTGCTTCTACGCTGAAAGCATTGAACGCACTCAGATTCCCAGCCGCAACCAAGTGAAGGGAAGCGCGTCCCAAGCGACACTTTTATTGTTTTGAAGCGGCGGTTTTTCCGTTTTCCGTTCGGCCACCCCCGATTTCCGTCGCGTGCGCCCAAAATCCACCGGAGCAATACAGGAAAAATCGGCGCAACACGTTCGGGAAAAACGCAAATCGGGCCCTTAGTAATGACCCCCCACTGTGTCAACACAATTCTGTTGAGTTGCTGTATTAAATGTGTCACAATCTTCGACCCAGCACTAAAACGCACAATTTTTCTTTCTTGTCGGTGCAGCGCAGCCATGCACAAAACTGGCACAGACACTTCTTAACCCTTACCTCCAAGGCCCTTTTTTAGATTTTCATTTTCATTTCAATATTCAAAAATCTATAACTTTTTTAATTTTCTCAAGAGCTGTGTAAGGGCTTATTTTCTGTGTAGCAATTTGACGGTATTTAATATTCCATGTCGTGTAATAAGGTGAAATGTTGTAGGACCCTCACGTAAAATCATGTAACTCTTATTTGTAAAGGACCTGTAGTCTGGTCCTGCACACATTTGTGTCAGGGATCATTACAATGACTTACAGATTATAGCTAAAAAACAAATTTGGCAAGGGTGGAAGGAGTATGAGATCCTCCATTTACTTATCCGCCCACTGGAGTTCACATGTCCGTGTATAATGCACTGTGCCGCGATTCACTAGAGATCGTGCGCCCGATATCCTACATGTGTCACTTCCCCGCTCAGGTCCCCGAAGTTCACTTCTTCTTCCTGGTGCATGTAAGTGCATGGATGCGACACAATTTGAAAGTTAAATCCTGCACTCAGTCCTGATCAGTCGGATCGTCAGACGGTCAAACCCCCGATTTCTGTAAGCAGCCGTGCACAAAAACGATAATGTGCGCCAAATCCCGCGCGCCCAAAAATAAGCTGTCCAAGCCGTGTAATCCCCGAAAAAGGTGCACAGTCGACAAAAGTGCAGCGGGACTCTTAGTAATGAGCCCCATGTGCAAAGTTACAAAGAAAGGACCTCCACACTGCGGTCATGTGACCTTATTGCGAAGGTCCTTTAGCAGGTCCTGGTACATAGTTATATCTTCACATCCAATCTTTCCAGCTGCAGGACTGTTCAAGAGGTGACTGAAGGACATACACGGGAATCCCCTATATTCCTACGGAAGGCGATGCCCCCAACACCCGGCAGATATCGCAGGGTGAGTGCCTCCTCTTATATCAACAATGACTTCTCCTTTCGCAGATCTGATGAATGTGGGTCACAGTATATTACTCCCAAACATAAAGACAAGAATCAATGTTTAATGTAAAAGTGTAAAGTGTATTCCGCAGGGGACAATTACGCCGTATTACTGACTTTATGTGATAATCAATCCTCGCTTCAGAACACCCAATAAGGGAAACTTAATGAGAATCCTTCACAAAATTACAGAAAATCACCCGATTACACTTCATCGCCTGAGCGGCCGCTAAAAAATGGGAGCCACAAAATGTTTTTATACACAAGTAATTAGCCATCATGACGTGCTGCGGCTGCTGCGTAACCTCATGGACCTTAGACTATAATGGAAGGTGCTAAATCACCGCCCCGTCTATATAGTATGCGTGCTAGAAGCTTAAAGGGGGTGTCCACATTGTTTTTTCCAATATACATCTCTTAATATACATACTATTGTATGAAGTAACTGATCCTAGAATCACAGCTTGTAAAAAAAGGAAATATACCATCAAAATCATCATGATAAACCAGGGACAGTACTCATAGGTCCAGGCACCATGGCGTGGTATCTTCTTAATTTGTTATCAACAGACTCCTTCCTTTTAAAACTATCTAATGAACCCTTCATGCTGTAGTCATGTGCTGTTACACTGTCTGCCTATACATGAAGAGGATGTGGAGGTGGCAGCAAACATCAATGTCCACCCGGTTACACAATGTGGCACCATAATGGGCCCTGGCTTGCTCCATGCCCCGGGCCCCCCCCCTCTCATGTAAGCCTTAGCATATATCCATTAAGTATGTTCTTTTGGCAGGCTTAAGTCCCGGCCTGTAGGCACACACCACTGGGAACCAATGATCCGCGAACATTTTCAATGTAAATCTATATCTGCAAGTGAAGAGAAATATTAACCATTCTCAGCATTATTCCATGCGGAGGACCAATTTAATTGTGACTTTCGGGCAGGAGGTGATTTTCTTGTAGACGGTAAACACAATCAGAAAGAAGGTGGACAAAATAAATCAATTAAATCCAATTTTCTCATGTAACGGAAAAAAAGAAACAGGCACAGTCATTAGTGAACAGGAGAAGCACACGGAATAGCAATAAGGGCGAGGAAATGTATGTGCCGGGACACATGGAGGTGGATGGGGCATCTTAAGAGCCCTTAGTGTTACGCGCCATTGCCTGATGCTGCTCTTCTCCTCCAGGACTATTCAGCATTTTGGGGGTTCCCATTCAAAGTTGTGTCTTGGAGTCCCCTAAATGCTCTACTCCGTCCCTTGGTTTTAAGCAGCACTGCCTGACTCTGCTATTCTTCTCTTGGAAGACTTGGCATTTTGGGGGTCCCCAATCAAACTTGATTTTGTGGCCACCCTAAAGCTGAATTCTGCCTCTTGGTGAGGCGCTTTCCAGCATCGCTCTCCTGCTCCTCCCCGTGGTCCAGTTTTTTCTGCTCTCATTAGAACTTGAGATTTTAGAGCTACTTGGAAGAAAGAAGATCCAGTTGGGGTGAAGCATTGGGAATTATGGGTAAATCTGCCCCAGCATGGAGGTAGCCTTGGCCCAGATTTGCTATGAGTAGAGTGTGCCAGATTATTGAACACTGGTGCACTGTCTTCATTAATCTGGCGCACCTGCTGCATGCGCAAAACGCTCAGTTTAACAAGCATGCGCCACAATTATGTTGGACATGCCAACGTAAATGTGGTGCATGGTGCGAATACACACCGGCAACTTTACTAAGAACAGTGCAGTGTGTACTATGTGCAGTTACCTGTGCAGTGTGCAGGGGGCGCCAGCTTCAGGATTTCTTGTGCATGTTCTTCATGACTCTGGCGCCCCCTGCACTGCTCCAACAGAGTGCACATTTTTTTTGGAGCATTTTTCTGGGGTAAACTAAGCCACAACATAAGAGATGCAAAGTTGGATTAGTCATTGTTAAACGTGCTATCAGTATTAGGCTATATTCACACTACTGTGTGCCCACCGTAACGTAGCATGGCGTATGGCGCCGTGTGCCCTTTGCCGTCTCTGGGGGACGTGTATATGGCATATATACGTTGGCTGTATATACATCCCACATACGGCAGTGTGAATGTAGCCTAAGTCTATATTCACACAGATGTTGTCCGCTGTACCGTAGTATAGTGGGCGCACACCGGCGGCGGGGAGAGGAGGATCGCTGCTCACCCCCGCCCCTCTCCATAGTGATATATGGCCGTGGCACCATATTACGGGAGAAAGATAGGAGATGTCACTGTGCCGCTCCTGTAGGGCGCTGTGCGTCCATTGCCATGTATGGGGGGCGTATATACACTTTATATACCCGCCGTATGTACGTCCCCCAGTCCCCCATACGTGTGTGTGAATGTAGCCTAAGACAGTGAAATATGTGGCACAGTTTAAAGGTGTTTTCTGTGAATCTTCCCAGTTCTTCAGTGACCCAGGTTAGTTCCGCTTTCCTACGATTTTCTAGACCCACTTTGCCCAAACAGTGGCCCAAGAGGACACTTTCTTTACGTCACTTTCTCTTCCAGCTGAACCAAAGACCAGAAGTCAGCGCTATAACCAGGAGCCAGAGCAAGGTATAACCATTGCACGTTTACCTCAAGAAAAGTGCTATGTTTGTACATTTAAATCACTTTAAGGAAAGACTAGGAGGGAGTAATAACTGCATCTAATACTCGTTCTGGAGAGACCTTCTATGACTGTAGGTGTCTTTATAATCCATCCTCTTCAATCTCATGTATACCACTGCATTCTCCTTTAGTCTGGTCCTTCTCTTAACCTAGTCCTGACTTTGTCCTTGCACTTAGGTCCAACATCCGACACCAGGCAGGACTCTGGGCTCATCTTGATTCAGAGCTCATCGCTGGCGCTATTAAGTTACGAGCTGCTTTCCCACCACAGGAGCCCATCTCCATAGAGTCTCTTCTCGTCATTTCACCTCAGTAACCCCCCGCATACGAGAGAACTTCTAGAAACACTTGACCACAGTAATGGCAAATGCTAATATACCTAATGTCATAATCCGGACATGCGGGGGATGGGCTGACATTGGTCCTGTTGTACGATGCACCTCGCTTGCACAGCAAAGTATTAACAGATGGAGGATGTGCAGACGGTTGGGTAGAGGATCCTTTATTTGTCCTAGGAGGTAAAGCTGGAAACGTTCTCTCATCACAATATTTTTCATCTTTTATTTCCAGCAGGGCCGCTGCGGAGAGACACAGATGAAGAAGATGAAAATCCGGCAGATTTTTCTTTTTATTCTAAGCCTCTGTATCCGGTATTCCGGAGGAACATGGCGGCGAGGGGTAGTAAAAGCGACGTCCCTGTTATTCTCCCCCTCACACCTTGGCGTAGTGTCCCATCCATCACAGCGGAGGAGGCCGTATAACGCTGAGGAATGGCCTCCACTTTCCAAACATTTCCTACAAGGCAGGCGGTCCTATAAAGCATTTAAACGGGGGCATCACTCAGCCGCTCGTCTCGCCGCTCCCCATCCTCGCGCGCATCCGCGTTCCATAAATACTTCTCAAGTGCCGCAGCTATTACCGGATCTTAACGAAGAAATTATTGAGGATCCAAAAATTCCGAAAGCTGAGATGCAACTTTTAAAGGACCTGACCTCTTCTTATTCTGTCTTCGACCTCTGGTGTATCTCGGGCGCCCAGGCTTTACCTGGCATAGTTTTGCTTAAAAACGTGCAACCTGCAGTAGTGAATATTCGCAACTTTAAGAAAGGGCACGGCGCGGGGCCGTGTGCGCAGGAATTGTGATTAATTCGTTATTTTACACACAGGAAAACGGCATAGAAGAAATGATTGAGGAATATATCCCCCATAGATTATACTTTCCGATCTCAAGTGTCAGATGGTGGAGCCAGGCTCCAGGAACCACCCAGAGTTTAACAGGCATAAATGGTTGTAAAATATGGTAATTAGTCATCTACTGTCAGGGGTGGTCCTTGGTTAAAACTGACAGCACTGCTCCGCCCCTCTGACAATAGGGGGAAGTTAGTAAAGGTCCCCTTTAAGGAACTTGTCCCTCTTTCCCCAGAGATCTGCTTTTCTTATTTTTATGCAAATTAGATTGTAGGTGCACTGGGGGTGGGGCCTCTCCTACATCTCCACTTATTGTATAACTTTCTATGGGCTGGGTTTATACAAGAAAAAAAACCTGGTGTACTAGAAGGTTGCAGACTACGGAGGGTGGGGTTAAGCTGGGAAGGGGGAGGGGCTTTAAAAGTATTATAGAGTTTCCTGTCGTAGCCAGTTTTCTTACATCGAGAAGAGGAAGGGGAATCATATTAAGTTAGGAACCGTCACAGGGACCTCATTTTCACTAAAGACGGTTACAGAGCCCATCAACCCTGCAGTGCAAATATGTCTTTCTGCTTTCTCTGTGCATCTGCATTACAATATATTTGTATGTTATAACTTACCTTCCACCCTGACAGAATTTTCGTGTAGTCCAGGGGTTGGGCTCAGCTCTCACCCCCACCTTTTGTGCTCCTGCACAGCTCCTCCCTCTCCCACTGATGTTAGCTCACCAGGCTGTAACCTCTAAAGAAGCAGAAGAGAGGAACACAACGGTGGGGGCTAGAACTGAGGAGTCTGCAGCACAGACAAGTCACATTGTTTTTGTGAAATGCATCCAAACCAAAGCTCAACCCCTGGGACTACACAGAGGATTCGTCAGGCTGCAAGGTAATTTATAACACAATTATTTGTAATGCAAATGCTTAGAGAAAGCAGAAAGACATATTTGCACTGCAGCTGTAATAAACTTCAGCAAACTGTCTTTAGTAAAAAATGTCCCTGATGGCAGGTTCCCTTTAAGGATTCCATTTTTATCAATGATCCTCCATGAATAAGATAGTGGATAACTATCCATTCATTGAGCGTCCCCTGTACTCCCAAATAAGTGGGGTGTACCCCCAAATGAAAAAGTCACTTTTAATGTGTAACTTTCCAGGAGCCCCACAATAGGGAAGGATCAGCCATTTATGGATGACCACTTTCTCATTCATATAGGTCTCAGGGGCTCCTCATTCCCTTGATAGGTGAAGGACCTGTCACTCTTTACCATATAATCTTGTGTGTATCAGATACCTTAATAGAACCAAAATGGCCCTTCAAATGCTTTCTTTAAAACTGTATGGCAGGGGCTCATGAGTGCCCCTCATGGCAGCTGCAGGTACTCTCATTTTATTATTCAGTTTTCTTCATATTGAGGTTTGTATCGGAAAACAGAACAGATTCCTAATTTTGACCACTTTCACGATTCTGTATCATTTTTACTCCCATACCCAGACAGATACTATTCTATTTTCCGGTCACACAAGGAGCGCTGTGCCTTTAGAGGTCCCCAGAAGGCAAGCAAACATTTACTCTTCCTTATGCCTTGTGTGACAGTCATTACATGTGGGCGATGCAATAGGAGATTGTCTGAATCTCATCTTCTTCAAGATCTGTCTTGGGGACCTGACATGACACTTTGTCACCTGACTTTCCACATGGAAGGCATCTCCACCTCAGGAGCACCTAGTCCTAAAAATGGAGCCTTTGTAGATGTGTGTGTGAGAGACGGCATGATCCAGATGGGTTACCTTGATTTTTGTTTTCACACCCTGTAATGCACATGGGGCACTGGTGGCCATGTCCCCAAATAGTGTGATATGAATTTATATTAAAAATCATAAATACCCACTCAGTAATGTAATGCCTGTGTGTTGTTTGAGTCATTTTATGCAATTACAGGTGTTCCCCTACTTAAGAACAACTGACTTACAGACGACTCCTAGTTACAAACGGACCTGGATTCTTGTAATTTGCTGTACTTTAACCTTAGGCTACAATAAATAGCTATAACAGTTATCACAGGTTGTCTGCAATTAAGATTCATTGTTAATATCCTGGTTCTTATGATAACCCAACATTTTTAAATCCAATTGTCATAGAGACCCAAAAATTTTTGCCTGGAGCTACAATTATAAAGTATACAGTTCCGACTTACATACAATTCATCTTGTACGTAACCAGGGACTGCCTTATTACTATTTAGCACCCAGAGGTATAGCTTCAGCACCCATTGGCTAATCAAATATGCCAATCCTCCACTGCCCTGAACTACCTCCTGCAGAAGTCCCTGCTCTGAAACTACCTACCTGCAGAAGTCACTGTCCTTAACTATCTCCCTGCAGAGGTCAATGCTCTGACCTACCTCCATGCAGAGGTCCTCCATGAACGACCTCCCTGCAGAATCACTCTCCCTGCAGAAGTCACAGCCCTGAACTACCTCCCTGCAGAAGTCACTACCCTGAACTACCTCCCTGCAGAAGTCACTGCTCTGACCTACCTCCCTGCAGAGGTCACTACCATGAACTACCTCCCTGCAGAAGTCACTGCTCTGACCTACCTCCCTGCAGAGGTCACTGCTCTGAACTACCTCCCTGCAGAAGTCCCTGCCCTGAACTTCCTCCCTGCAGATGTCACGGCTTTGACTTACCTCCCTACAGAGGTCACTGCCCTGACCTACCTCCCTGCAGAGGTCACTGCCCTGAACTAGCTCCCTGCAGAAGTCACTGCCCTGAACTACTTCCCTGCAGAACTCACTGCCCTGCACTACCTCCCTGCAGAACTCACTGTCCTGAACTTCCTCCATTTGGGAGAGACCTATAAGAGAGGTGAATAAAGCAAAGAAGGCACTGGCTGCCATAGAAAGTACCAGGTATGGGGATTATTTATGTCCGATTTAGGGTTGAGGGTAACTTTAAAATTTGATAAGTTCTGTATATTGGTGCCGGGACCAGTCATAGGATGGAGAATGTACATACAAGATGCTCTTTGTAAATTATCCCTACCTCCCAATTATCCCAGTCACCTGGATTTGGGGGATTTGTTCCCCAGTAGGAGGTGTCAGCTCCCTCCATATGTGAGAATTAGGTAACTTATTATTTATTTATTTTTATTGTACAGGGGGGGGTAGCAGAAGTTTGGGGGTCACAACAAGGTAAGAGGGCACAGTGTGTGGGTTTATAAATTTGGGGACCTTTAGTGGGCAAACGTGGGAGTCATTAAGCAAGAGGGGACACTAAGGAGACTATTATATTATACAATATTGAGGTTTTGAGGGGAAGGGGGGGGGGGGTACTATTCTGGCCCCTTACTGGGGATTATATGGTATGGAGGGATATGTGTGGAGGGGCTTCATTTTTTATAATACTTTTAGCGTGTCTAGGACGTTAGTAGGTATGCCATACATACAGCGCCCATATAAAACCACCATGGGCACCCATGGACACCTGCCTAAATATCACTCCCCCAATATGTTTTGATAGGTCCAGGCATCAGGTGTGGGAGTGAATATCACTGGTGGAGGTCGGCGTTGTCCTTCTTCAATAGTCATCAGTTGTCACCCCCCTCGTGGGGCCCCAGGGTGTTCGTCATTGTAACCTCTCCCGCCCCATTGCTATGCCACCCGCAGCACCCGGGGGGTAGGTGGCATTTAGTTGCTGTCATAGTAAATCTTCAGCGGAGGATGAGGATGGTCATGCCTTACAGTCTGCTCTCGCTTGGCAGAGAAAGGGTTCGTCCTCGGCTAAGTATTAATTTCACAGTAATTAGCTCCAGGATTCCAGTCCCTACAGATCCCACAGTCCCGGCTCCTGTGACTGAGGCGCTGGGTTTGTCCTGTTCTTTGCACAATGCTAATTGCCTGAATACAGATTTCTGGGTCACTAATTATCAGCAGCGACACTCAGCTCAGGGACACAATTACAGAGAGAACCCTAATTAATCAAGGGTAATTAAGAAACTTTATAATTCTGGGAGAGATTAATGAAGGTAATTGTGCTGGAGGAATCAATGCTAAGAGGCCGGGTCTCTCTATAGTCTGCTCTGTGGAGTGGATGTCGTCATAGTGGCCGCTCTAGGGTACTGCAGCCGGATTTCGGCTATTACTGACCCCCTCCGTGTTCTGAATCATAGGCCCAAATTTAGCAAAAGATGTGCAGTTTGTCTCAGTAATGTGCAGGGTGCGGCAGATAACTGAATACTGCTAGGGAAGTCTGCAACAACTTTTTTTTAGCTGCACTTTTAAAGGGAACCTGTCATCAGAAATTGACTTAATAAACCACTACCCGTATGTAGTCAAGCAGATGATGATTCTTTCATGACCCAGTGTGATGGTATCATCCAGAAAATCTACTTTGAAGTGGGACGGAAGTCAAGCTCTCCCTGGCTCAAAATGCCCCCTTGACTGTAAAGATGGTCCTGCATCCAGGAACATCACTGATCAAATCTCCTGAAGTCTGACGCGTGATGTCGATCACATAGGAGGAGGCGTTCAGAGGCAGGGAGAGCTTGACTTCAGTGCTGAACTCTCCGCCTCCCTGACTTTATACAACCAATTAACATCTCACTTCAAAGTTGATTTTCTGGGTGATGCCACCGCACTGGGCCATGAAAGAATTATGACCTATTAACAACATACTAGTAGTGGTTTATTAGGCCACTTTCTGATGACAGGTTCCCTTTAACATAATGGGGCAGATTTACTTACCCGGTCCGTTCGCGATCCAGCGGCGCGTTCTCTGCCGTGGATTCGGGTCCGGCCGGGATTCATCAAGGTAGTTCCTCCGCCATCCACCAGGTGGTGCTTCTCCGCTGAAAAGCATCTGAACGCACTCAAGTTCACCAAGCCGCCAACCAAGTGAAGGTAAGCGCGTCCCAAGCGACACTTTTATTGTTTTGAATGCGGCGGTTTTTCCGTTTTTCCGTTCGGCCACGCCCCCCGATTTCCGTCGCGTGCGCCAAAATCCCGGAGCAATACAGGAAAAATCGGCGCAACACGTCGGGAAAACGCAAATCGGGCCCTTAGTAAATGACCCCCACTGTGTGCAACACAATTCTGTTGAGTTGCTGTATTAAATGTGTCACAATCTTCGACCCAGCACTAAAACGCACAATTTTTCTTTCTTGTCGGGTGCAGCGCAGCCATGGCACAAAACTGGCACAGACACTTCTTAACCCCTTACCTCCAAGGCCCTTTTTAGATTTTACATTTTCATTTCAATAATTCAAAAATCTATAACTTTTTTAATTTTCTCAAGAGCTGTGTAAGGGCTTATTTTCTGTGTAGCAATTTGACGGTATTTAATATTCCATGTCGTGTAATAAGGTGAACTGTATGTTAGGACCCTCACGTAAAATCATGTAACCTTATTTGTAAAGGACCTGTAGCTGGTCCTGCACACATTTGTGTGAGGGATCATTACAATGAACTGTACAGATTATAGCTAAAAAAAAAATTTGGCAAGGGTGGAAGAGAGTATGAGATCCTCGATTAACTTATCCGCCCACTGGAGTTCACATTGTCCGTGTATAATGCACTGTGCCGCGATTCACTAAGATCGTGCGCCCGATATCCTACATGTGTCACTTCCCCGCTCAGGTCCCCGGAGTTCACCTTCTTCTTCCTGGTGCATGTAAGTGCATTGGATGCGACACAATTTGAAAGTTAAATCCTGCACTCAGTCCTGATCAGTCGGATCGTCAGACGGTCAACCCCCGATTTCTGTAGCAGCCGTGCCAAAAAACGATAATGTGCGCCAAAATCCCAGCGCAGACCCAATAAATAGCTGTCCAAGCCGTGTAATCCCCGAAAAAGGTGCACAGTCCGACAAAAGTGCAGCGGGACTCTTAGTAAATGAGCCCCAATGTGCAAAGTTACAAAGAAAGGACCTCCACACATGCGGTCATGTGACCTTATTTGCGAAGGTCCTTTAGCAGGTCCTGTACATAGTTATCTTCAATCCATATAGTTCCAGCTGCAGGACTGTTCCAAGAGGTGACTGAAGGACATACACGGGAATCCCCTATATTCCATACGGAAGGCGATGTCCACCCAACGCCCGGCAGATATCGCAGGGTGAGTGCCCCCCTCTTATATAACAATGACTTCTCCTTTCCAGACATCTGATGAATGTGGGTCACAGTATATTACTCCCAAACATAAAGACAAGAATCAATGTTTAATCGTAAAAGTGTAAAGTGTATTCCGCAGGGGACAATGACGCCGTATTACTGACTTTATGTGATAATCAATCCTCCGCTTCAGAACACCCAATAAGGGAACTTAATGAGAATCCTTCACAAAATACAGAAAATCACCCGATTACCTTCTATAGCCAAGCGGCCGCTAAAAAATGGGAGCCACAAAATGTTTTATACACAAGTAATTAGCCATCATGACGTGCTGCGGCTGCTGCGTAACCTCATGGACCTTAGACTATAATGGAAGGTGCTAAATCACCGCCCCGGTCTATATAGTATGCGTGCTAGAAGCTTAAAGGGGGTGTCCACATTGTTTTTCCAATATAACATCTCTTAATATACATTACTATTGTATGAAGTACTGATCCTGAATCACAGCTTGTAAAAAAAGGAAATCTACCATCAAAATCCGTCATGATAAACCAGGGACAGTACTCATAGTTCCAGGCACCATGGCTGTGGTATCTTCTTATATTTGTTATCAACAGGCTCCTTCCTTTTAAAATTATGCTAATGAACCCCTTCATGCTGTAGCTTCACGTGCTGTTACACTGTCTACTCTCCCCCCTGCTCCCTCAGCACTTCACCCCTCCCTCTGTTGATATAATGGGGCTCATTTACTTACCCGATCCAGCAGGGCGTTCTCCGACGCTAATTCGGGTTCTGCCGGGATTCACTAAGGTCGTGCGCCCGATGTCCACTAGGTGTCGCTGCTGTGTTGAAGTCCGCTGGAATTCACTTCCTCTGTCTCAGTGTATGTGAGTGCTATTTTTGTGACACAATTTTTTTTTTTAATTCTGCTTTTCTTCTGAATCCGTCGGGATTTCCGATGGCCACGACCCCCGATTTCTGTCGCGTGAAAGCCGATGCGCCACAATCCGATCGCGTGCGGCAAAATTCCGGGGCAATTCGGCACAAATCGGAAAAATTCGGGAAACCCGGCAGAAAAACGCGATTCGGACCCTTAGTAAATGTGCCCCAATCTCTCTGCAGCAGTGGAAGTTTCAGCACACACAGTGTAACAGCATGTGAATAAAAAGCAAGGAGGGGATAGGGTAACACCCCTAGGAGCCATTCTGGCTCATTAGCATAATTTAAGAGTTGGTTTAAGAAGGAAGGAGGCCGTGGATTCTATGAGTCAGTGCCCCTGGTTTATCATGATGGATTTTGATGGTAGATTTCCTTTAAAGGAAATCTACCACCAGGATGAAAAATTGTAAACCAAGCACACTGACATACTGGTGTGTGCCCAATCCGGCAGAAGCTGCTCTTCTTGTAGTTTCGTATGCCTTTGTTTTAAAAAAAAAGAGGTTTTAAAAATTATGCAGATGGACCTTTGGGGCTCCAAGCTCCATTGACATCTATACAGTCTAAAGCCCCTGAGCCTCGTTTGCATACTTTGTGAAACCTTTTAATTGTAAAAACAAGGTCCTTAGAAGCTAAAAGAAAAGCTGCACCTGCCAGAGGGGGCACTCACCAGCATGTCAGTGTGCTTGGTTCACAATTCTTTATACTGGTGGAAGATTTCCAGAGGAGTCCGGAGGAGTTCACCGAAAGTGCATTGTCCGACTCCAATGCCCTGTGCCGCGATTCACTAAGATCGTGCGCCCGATATCCTGCATGTGTCGCTTCCCCGCTCAGGTCCCCGGAGTTCACCTTCTTCTTCCCGCTGCATGTTAGTGCATTGTCTTGCGACACAATTTGAATCTTAAATCCCGCGATCAATCCGAATCAGTCGGATCATCCGAAGGCCCGCCCCCCGATTTCTGACGCATGGAAGCCGGCGCAGCTGCGCCAAAGTCCAATCGCGTGTCACACAATCCCCTGCTACATACCGTTCACAGTCGTGCAATCTCCGAAAATGACGTAAAATCCGCCTAAAAAGTGCGGCCCTGCATCCTTCGTAAATAAGCCCCATCCAGCATGTCCCATGCCTCCTTATTATACAGTGATACATCCATTGGTTATCATGATGCAAAGTAGCGCGGCTGATTGGTCTACACCAGGAAATCTGAGGGACAACCAGATCAATGGCAGATAACCCTAGATCTAACTCTTTAAATAGAGTTTCCACGATTCAGCACGTAATAAAAAAATCAGGCTTTTATTTCTTCATATTATAAAAGGAGAATTCCCCCGTGAAAAGGAACGCGTTCCCCCGTGTTGCCGCTCTTCATCATAGCATAGATCTTACTACAGACCCCAGACTGCATACACTTAATCATCAGCTTTCCTCCTATGTGCAGCCTGGAGGTAGCGGAGGAATCATGTGGTGCCAGGGAAGGATGTAGTCACCATTAAAGGGGTTTTAATGGAAAAACATATCTAAGGGCATCAGATCAGTTCTTGTCCACCATCCAACAGATCAACGGAAGAGAAGAAATGGAAGCAGATATCGCCATTCTCCTTGTTGTGGTCAGACCAGCTAACTGCAGCTCAGCCCCCATTTATTTGGAAGTTGCAGTGACTTTGTACAGCCACTATATCTAGAATGGCGCTGTCTTCTTCCTGTTGTCATTCCTGTTTATCAACTTATCTGTGGGGAGGAGGGTGCTAGGTGTCATTTTTCCACCAATCTGATATTGAGGATTTAATCAATATTTTTTAACCTGGAAAAACCCTTTAAATATGGCTATAAGGCAAAATTCGCACTAACGTGTGCCCGTCAAACCGTGGTACGGCGGGCAAACGTCTGCGCTGGGGAGTGGAGGAGGGGATGAGCGCCGCTCACCCCCGCCCTTCGCCATAGAGAAACATGGGGTACAGCGCTGTATTCCGTGGAAAGATAGGGCACATCCTATCTTTCTCCCGGCTACGGAACGTTACTGTGCCACACGTGTCCTGCACCATACTGCCCCTCTACAGCGGTGTGCGCCCATTGCCGTCTATGGGGGACGTGTATATACGCCATATATTTACGTCCCCCATACAGCAGTGTGAATGCAGCCTTACTTGGGAAATCTGCGACATAGACAGACGCCCCGCATGCCCCCTGATTCCATCATACAATAATAGGCACATAACATCCTTCCTTTCACATTTTCATGTTAATAATCCCATTTTGTAAAACTTTCCGTGGCTTTTGGAGATTCTTTTGTACCATTTCAGTGCATGTATCACGTTGAGAGTGTCGGTTAGGGGTGACCAATAAGAAAACCCTGCGCTTTGCACTTATTGTGGTGGGTGCGGAGGCCCGGGTAATCCTGTTACTGCCCCGGAGAGCCGCATGGCATTGCAGCAGAAGGATTACACTCCTTCAAGAAGAAAGACGCAGTCAGACTCCGGGTTTATCAGCTCGTACAGATGTGGCTCGTGTCATTGTTGCACCAGATAAAAGAGTTTTATTAAAGCCCCCACAATATCATAGGGCGACTATGCAGCGGGCGCTGATGGGAGCTTTGAAAGTTACAACATAATATCACGCCGGAGGGGGTGGTGAAACCTGCTGTTATGCTATAGAAAATCTGATGACATGCAGGGAAAAAAAGGCTCCTTATCTGCGTAGAGGGGAGCGCAGGTCGCAGCGTGCGGCGCCCCCCTTCCCTGACTGTGGATGTGTCATGGCGGCCTCCTGGCGCCGCTGCTCTACACTTGTTTAAACTGATGTGACATATTGCAGGAAGATCGTGTCTTAGTATCCACAGAGCTGGACAAGCAGGGACGTCAGAGAGAAGGCAGCGCTCCGCTGTCACAGATGGCGCAGCCGGGGGTCCTCGTCTAACTAGGCAATCAGGCCGATAATGACTGTACAGCGCAGGGATCAACAAACCGAGATTCTGTAATTAAGGGGAAATTACCAAAGACGAGGACAAGTCATCGACATTTATCAACCCACATCCATGGGAAGTACTATCTTAAAGGGGTATTCCCATTTTATAAACTAGGATAATCAGTGGGGCTCTGATCTCTGAGACCCCCACACCCAGAATAGGTTTGTGTAGATAAAGTCCACTCCAGCACTCTAGCATGTAAGGATCTACACTATTATAGTGGCCCTCTACTCTCTGGACCCCGCTCATCAAGTGATAAGCCATGAGGCAGACCTAAAATATAAAAAATTGCTAAATGTCATTGTTTTTTCTAAATAATAGGACATTAAAATGGTCTGCATTAAAATTTGTGTGAGTCTGCATGTCTCCATGGTAACAGACTACAATCACTAAAGTGTAGTCCCCCCCTCTTCTTGCTACTGTTTAAGGAGTAGAAGCAATGTTGGCATATAGGAAAGGCAAAAAAGGGGTAATTGTCCAAGGATCTTCTCCCACCATCACTGATGATCCTGAGAAAGGATTTAGGGAGAGAAATCGGTTGAGTCCCGTGGAAACATGGGCAGGTCGTGAAAGCCTTATCCATTCTCCTGGAGGCCTTTCCGGCATGGCCTGACAACTCTTCCTAGCGGTGGAGGAATTTCTGTCAAGAACAAGAGTCTCTTAAAAAGTAGTCCCCTCCTGGAGCCCTGACCCTTTCTGGGGTGGTCAGGGTCCTCCTACTCCCAGACTTTCAGGAATGTTGCCACCTGGTGGGCACTGTCTGAGAACTGCAGCTCTTATTCATTACAGGGAGGACCCCCCCAGGCCAAGTCAGGGATCTAGTACTGACCAATTCAATTGGAACCCAATTTGCACGTTTTCAAAAGATTTGGAATTGGAATATTTGAGAAATTTGCTTCCTACAATGAAAAATGATATCATGCTGCAAATCCCCTTTAAATTGGAAAATTTGGAGGGCACTGGGGCTCATTTACTAAGGGTCCACGGACCGCGATCCGTCGGGTTTTCCTGAATATTTCCGTTTTGCGCTGAATTGCCCCGGGTTTTTGGCGCACGCGATCAGATTGTGGGGCATCGGCGCCGGCTTGCACGTGTTCAGAAAAAACGCAGAATTTAAAAAACTAGATGTGTTGCAAGATCACGCACTCACATACACCAGGAAGAAGAAGGTGAACTCCAGCGGACCTCGGCGTGGAAGCGACACCTGCAGGAAAATGGACGCACGGGCTTAGTAAATCGTGCCGGATCCTCATTGGTCAACTCAAGGCAGGGATCGCGAGGGGACGGGTAAGTAAATGTGCCCCACTGTGTCTAATTTTTGCATGTACTAAGTGTTTAGACATCATTACACCCAGAGCAGATACTGACGATGTGGAGCTCATTATACATTGTTCCCCGTGTAGCGAGGACATTGTCACTCCGTCTACCGTCCCCTCACTCCGTCCATAAATTTACATGGAGTGATGGGAACAGACAGTGAGTGGGATCCGGCTTCCACCCGTGACAGTGGCAGAAGGCTATTATCTGCTCTCCTGCTTCTTCATCTATAATGTATTTTATTGTGGCGGAGAAGGGTCTGTCCCTGCTATGACCACCATAAAGCTGGAAGACCCCATAAAAGAATATGACAGCAGATTACAGCCGGCTCGCCCCACCTCTGCCCCCGAACACTCATTAGCATCACAGGCTGGAGATGAACCTCCTGCTCACACAACAATACCAGATCAAATCTGTCAGTATACAAGGTGTCCCCTGTCACGAGGAAGACGGGTGCAGAGCAGAGAGGCAGCGGTGAGGACCCCTGAGCCCCCTGGACTGAAGAAAGGTCTTCTACATTCTGCGATTAAAAAAAAACAAGATATATGAATGTGAAGATTGCGACAAAACACTCATATGCTCATTGTGCTCATACAATACTGCCATATGGTGTCTTCACTATACTTTCATACAGTGCCCATATAATACTGCCATACAGTGCCTTCACAATACTTCAACGTTCCACATTTATACTGCTACATACTCCTACTCGCAATACACTCTTACAGTGCCCATACAATACTGCCACACAGTTGCTTTCATATACTTAATACACAGTGCCATAATACCTGCCAATAGAGTTCCTTCACAATTTTTTACATACAGTGCAACATATAATACTGCCACACAGAGCTTTCATATTAACCTATACAGTGCCCATTAATACGGCATAGAGTTCCATTCACAATTCTCAACCAGTACACCTAGATATACTGCCACACATTGCTTTAATATTACTTTCACAGTGGCCCAACATAATACTGCCACACAGTGGCTTTCATAATACCTTTAATATCATAAATCCCACCATACTAACACTACACATACATTGACTTTACGATGACTTTCATTCAGTTTCACACATATACTACCAAATAGGTGTTTCATAATTCCTGTCCATAACAGTCCCCCTTATAATACTGGCCATGACAGTGCTTTCACCAATAAATAAATAATAGCGTTATTTGTCCAAGAGGGAAATTTTGCAGTCTGTGACAGCTGTGTGCGGGTACAAAACAACATACACCATGACCAACAAAATACATAAAAACATTACATAGACAATATACACACAAGAGTACCTGAGCATAATAAAATCAACCATACATAACAGTTACTGAGAAATAATGTGTATCTGGATACATTGAATCTTACTTAACCGACTCAGTTTTACACTGATAGTTATCACGTAAATCTATTGCTGACAATGAACTTTGACAGCCCCCACCACCGACAATACATTGGGGGGGGGGGTTATAATGTGCCGTCAATTTTATGACGTATATCTTCGTGCAACGGCACTCGGTCCTTCGTTAGTTGTTAGTATCACAGAGAGTAACAGTAGCTGTGTGATAGAGGAGCCGTGCACCTGTTTGTAATAGCCTGGCATGTGGCATAGGAGGCGTGCTGGAAAACGTGATGGTTGATCTAAGCGAGCCGTTGCCCTGTGTGATTATAAGAGTTTGCACCTGGGAACGTGGTACTGTGGATAAAGGAGCCTTGCACACTGGTGTGATATTAACGAGCCGTCACCGTGTGTGATTATAGGACCGTGCACCTGTGTGATATAAGGAGCCGTGCACCCTGGTGTGATTAAGGTAGCCGTCACCTGTGTGATATAAGGAGCCGTGGCACTGTGTGATATAAGCGAGCCGTGCACCTGTGTCTATAACGCTTGCACCGTCTGTACAGGCTGTGCCTGTTGATTAAGCGCCGGCATCCTGGTGGATATAACCTGGCCGTCCACCTGTGTGAATAACGTACGCCGTGGCATTAACAGCGTGCGGAGCGCACCTTTGTGATATAACGCAGCCGTGCCCTGTTGATATAAGAGCCGCACCCTGTGTGATATAAGGCCGCACGGATACCGCGCACCCGTGTGATATAACCGCCGTGGCACCTGTAGTGTATAAACGAGCCGCGCACCTGTGTTTTATAACGAGACGTGCACCTGTGGGCTAATACGGATGGCTGTAACGTGTGCACCGTGTGAATAATAACGAGCCGTGAACGACACATCCCTCCATAGACCGTGCAGCCCTCCATAGACCGTGCAGCCCACCATAGACCACACAGCCCTCCATAGACCACACAGCCCTCCATAGACCCGCCCCCTCATAGACAGCCACAGTCGCATAGACCACCCAGCCTCCAAGGACCGCACAGCCCCCATAGGCGCCCGCCCTCCATAGACCGTGCAGCCCTCCATTAGGACCATGCAGCCCTCCATAGGACCCGCGCAGCCCTCCACAGACCACGCAGCCCTCCACAGACCGCACCGCCCCTCATAGATAGACCGTGCAGGCCTGCAATAGGACCGAGCAGCCCTCCATAGACGCGCAAAGCCCTCCATAGAACGCGCAGCCCCGACCAGAGACCGCGCAGCCCTGCCTAGACCGTGCAGCCCCTCCATAGACGCGGAGCCCGCCATAAGACCGCGCAGACCTCCAAGACCGTGCAGCCCATCCATAGACCACACAGCCCTAATAGCCGCGCAGCCCTACATAGACGCGCAGCCCTAATAGACGCGCAGCCCTACATAGACCGGCGCACAGCCATACATAGACCGCGCAAGACTCCATAGACGTGCAGCCCTCCATAGACCGAGAAGCCCGCCATAGACGCGCAGCCTCTACATTACCGGCCAGCCCTCATAGACCGCGGCAGGCCATCCATAGAACCGCGCGCCTCCATCGACAGTGCAGCCCTCCATATAGACCGAGCAGCCTTCATAGACCCACAGCCTCCTAGCCGTTGCAGCCATCCATTAGACAGCGCAGTTCTCTATAGACAGTTGCAGACCTCCATAGACCGTTGCAGCCTCCATGAACCACACAAGCCCTCCATAGACCACGCAGCCATCCATTAGATCGTGCAGTGCTCCATAGGACCGTGCAGTTCTCAATTGGGAGCGCGCAGCCCTCCCTAGAACGAGCAGCCGCAATAGACCGTGCAGCTCTCCATAGACCGGCGTTCACCATAGAATGAGCAGCCCTCCATAGAACGCGCAGCCTCCCTTTTACATAGAACGCGAAGCCCTTATAGACCGACACAGCCCTCCATAGACGGGCAAGCCCTCCATAGACCACACATCCCTCCATAGACCGTGCAGCCCTCCATAGACCGTGCAGGCCTCCATAGACCACACAGCCCTCCATAGACCACACAGCCCTCCATAGACCGTGCAGTTCTCCATCGATCGCGCAGCCCTCCCATGACGAGCAAGCCCTCCATAGACCGGCAGCTCTCCATAGACCGTGCAGTTCTCCATAGATCGTGCAGCCCTCATAGAACGCGAGCCCTCCATAGACCCAGCACAGCCTCAATTAGACCGGGCGGCCCTCATAGGACCGGGCGGCCCTCCATAGGACCAAACACATCCCCCACTAGACCGTGCAGCCCTCCATAGAATGTGCAGCCCTCCATAGACAAACATCCCTCCTAGACCCTCAGCCCTCCATTTTTGTTTTTTAGACCACACATTCCCTCCATGACGTGCAGCCCTCCATAGACCGTGCAGCCCTCCATAGACCACACAGCCCTCCATAGACCACACAGCCCTCCATAGACCGCTCGGCCCTCCATAGACAGTGCAGCCTTCCATAGACCACTCTGCCCTCCATAGATCGCGCCGCCCTCTATAGACCGCGAAGCCCTCCATAGACCGCACAGCCATCCATAGACCGCACAGCCCTCCATAGACCGCACAGCCATCCATAGACCGCGCAGCCCTCCATAGACCGCGCAGCCCTCCATAGACCTCACAACCCTCCATAGACTGCGTAGCCCTCCATACACCGTGCCGCCCTCCATAGACCGCGCCTCCCTTGCTACGAGGCGAGACACTTACGCTACAAGGTCACGCTGAAGGGTTTCCCGGGCTAATCACAGCATTATTGTGTTTCACAGTTCGGATGAATCAATAAATCGCCACCTCCCGTATCCTGAGGATAGACGCTCCGCGCCCTCCGTCCCCCGTGTGCACATCAGGAATTTATTCTCCATTAAAAAATCCCTGACGTCAAGAAACAAACTTAGCGTCCACTGCACGGCTTCTGGGCTCCGCAGCCCTCCATAGACAGCCACAGTCTCCTAGACCACCCAGCCCTCCCAGGACCGCACAGCCCCCAAGGCGCCGCGCACCTCCATAGACCGTGCAGCCCTCCATTAGACCATGCACCCTCCATAGACCGCGAGCCCTCCACAGACCACGCAGCCCTCCACAGACCGCACCGCCCCTCATCATAGACCGTGCAGGCCTGCACATAGGACCGAGCAGCCCTCCATAGACCGCGCGCCCTCCATAGAACGCGCATCTCGACCCCGCCTACGGACGCGCGCCATGCTAGACCGCGCAGCCCTCCATAGACGCAGCCAAGACGGCCAACCTCCAAGACCGTGCAGCCCTCCATAGACCACACAGCCCTCATAGCCGCGCATCCCTACATAGACCGCGCAGCCCTACATAGACCGCGAAGCCCTACATAGACCCGCAGCCAGACATAGACCCGCAGCCCTCCATAGACCGTTCAGCCCTCCATGACCCGAGAAGCCCGCCATAGACGCGCAGCCCTACATTAGACCGCCAGCCCTATAACAGACGCGCGCAGCCATACTAGACCGCGCAGCCTCCATCAGACACGTGCAGCCCTCCATAAGACCGAGCAGCCTTCATAGACCGCACAGTCCTCCTAGCCGTGCAGCCCTCCATAGACCGCGCAGTTCTCTCTAACAGTTGCAGACCCTCCATAGACCGTTGCGCCCCGACCGGGAGCCCTCCATAGACCACACAGCCACTCCATAGATCGTCACGTGCTCCATAGATCGTGCAGTTCTCCAATGGGTCCAAGTCGCGCAGCCCTCCCATAGAACGAGCAGCCCGTCAATAGACCGTGCAGCTCTCCATAGACCGTGCGTTCACTAGAGACTGCGCAGCCCTCCATAGAACCGGCAGCCTCCTAATAGAACGCGCAAGCCCTTCATAGACCGCACCGCCCTCCATAGACGGGCAAGCCCTCCATAGACCACACTCCCTCCATAGACCGTGCAGCCCCATAGACCGTGCAGGCCTCCACTAGCCACACAGCCCTCCATAACCACACAGCCCTCATATGACCGTGCAGTCTCCATCGTATCGCGTCAGCCCTCCATGACGAGCTAATAAGCCCTCCATAGACCGGCAGCTCTCCAAGACCGTGCAGTTCTCCATAGATCGTGCAGCCCTCATAGAACGCGCAGCCCTCCATAGACCGCACAGCCCTCCATTAGACCGGGCGGCCCTCCCTAGACCGGGCGGCCCTCCATAGCCAACCCATCCCTCCATAGACCGTGCAGCCCTCCTAGAATGTGCAGCCCTCCATAGACACCACATCCCTCGCATAACCCTCAGCCCTCCATTTTAGACCACACATCCCTCCATAGACCGTGCCACCCTACCATGGGCACCTCCTAGCACACGCCTCCATAGACCACACAGCCTCCATAGACCATCCAGCCCTCATAGGACCTGGCCATCTGCAGTGCACCTTCCATAGACCACTCGCCCTCCATAATCGCGCCAGCCCTCTATAGACCGCGCAGGCCCTCCATAGACCGCGCAGCCCTCCATAGACGCACACCATCCATAGACCGCCGTCCCTCCATAGATCGCGCCGCCCTCTATAGACCGTGCCCCTCCATAGACCGCGCCGCCCTCCATAGACCGCACAGCCTCACATAGACCGCACACAGCCCCCATTAGACCCACAGCCATCCATAGACGCGCAGCCCTCCATAGACGCGCAGTCCACTCAACCTCACAACCCTCCATTAGACTGAGTCGAGACCCTCCATACACGTCTGCCCTCATAGACGCGCCTCCCTTGCTACGAGGCGAGACCACTTACCCTAACAAGTCACGCTGAGGTTTCCCGGGCTAATCATCAGCATTATTGTGTTTCACAGTTCGGATGAATCAAATAAATCGCCACCCCCGTATCCTGAGGATAGACGCTCCGCGCCTTCCGTCCCCGTGGCACATCAGGAATTATTCTCTAAAAAAATCCCTGACGTCAAGAAACAAACTTAGCGTCCACTGCACGGCTTCTGGGCTCCGCTAATTAGGGAACGGTTGTCCGGTCGCTGTGGGATGTGTGTTCCCTGGTAAATTTTGGGAAGTTTAGTAGCTGGCGGCTGCGGGGTCATTTGCTTTGTACCTTGCAGGACGTTTTGTGCTCGTTTTTACAGCACTTAAAGGCAGCGCTATAAAGCCGTGCAGTTCTCCATAGATCGTGCAGCCCTCCATAGAACGCGCAGCCCTCCATAGACCGCACAGCCCTCCATAGACCGGGCGGCCCTCCATAGACCGGGCGGCCCTCCATAGACCACACATCCCTCCATAGACCGTGCAGCCCTCCATAGACTGTGCAGCCCTCCATAGACCACACATCCCTCCATAGACCCTGCAGCCCTCCATAGACCACACATCCCTCCATAGACCGTGCAGCCCTCCATAGACCGTGCAGCCCAGAGACAGAAAAACAGTAAAGACTATACCTAAACAGCATTTAAAGTAATAAAGGTGGTAAATGCCTAAATCTGCATCAATTACAGAACACAGTACTATTTCTACCTATACTATTTACAAGTAGAGACAAGGAAACAGTACTATCTTTACCTGAATCATATGAAGTGAGAGCCATAGGAACCTACCTAAATGACAAGTAGAGACTGCATGACAGAACTATTTGTACATACATCATTTAAAGGAAGAAACAATCAGGTGATACTATCTGTACTTTGCGAGAAAGAGACCCAAATACAGTACTATTTGTGCTTGAATCATACACTGTGAAAGTCATAGAAGCAGTGTATTATCTTTGCCTACATATAAGAGTTAAGAAGACATAATTTTGGGTGTACAGTACTATCTGTGTCTACATATTAGAGAGAAGAAGACATCATTAAGTGTGTACAGTGTTCTATTTGTGCCTACATATTAGAGATAAGGAGCCAACATTAAAGGTGTACAGTACCATCTGTGCCTACATATTAGAAACAAGAAGACATTATTATGGTGAACAGTATACTATCTGTGCCTACATATTAAAGACATGGACATCTCAGTACAGGTGTACAGTACTATCTGTGCCTACATATTAAAGACAATCAACGTTCCACATTATACTGTCTACATACCTCCGCAATACACTCTACAGTGCCCATATAATACTGCCACACAGTGCTTTCATATTACTTAATACAGTGCCAATATAATACCTGCCATAGAGTTCCTTCACAATTTTTACATACAGTGCAATATAATACTGCCACACAGAGCTTTCATTATTACATATACAGTGCCCAATAATACGCGCATAGAGTTCCTTCACAATTCTACATACAGTGCATAAATACTGCCAACAGTGCTTTAATATTACTTTCATACAGTTCCAAACATAATACTGCCACACAGTGCTTTCATAATACTTATATAAAAAATCCCATATAACACTACAATACATTGTTTCACGATGTTTCATGCAGTTTCACATAAATACTACCAAATAGGTTTCAAATCCTCCATACAGTCCCCCTATAATACTGCCATACAGTGCTTTCACAATAAATTAAATAGCTTTATTTGTCCAGAGGGAAATTTTGCAGTCTGCTGACAGCTGTGCGGTACAAAAACAAACATACACTCATACCAACATAAATAAGATAAAAACATTACATAGAAATATACAACAAGATACATTGAGCATAATAAAATCAAAATACAGTAACAGTACTGGAAATATGGTATCTGGATACATGATCTTACTTAACCGCTCAGTTTTACATGATAGTTACATGTATCTATTGCTGATGAACTTGACAGCCCCCCCACAGACAATCATTGGGGGGGGGGTTATAATGTGCCGCAATTTTCTGACTATTCTTCTGTCAACGGCACTGTCCCTTCGTTAGTTCGTTAGTATCACAGAGAGTAATCAGAGCTGTGTGATATAACGAGCCGTGCAACTGTGTGATATACAGGAGCGTGCACGTGTGTGATCTAAGGAGCGTGCACCTGTGTGATCTATAAGGAGACGTGGAACCTGTGTGAATAAAGGAGCCGTGCACTGGGTGATATTAACGAGCCGTGGCACCAGTGTGTGGCGTAAGAGACGTGCACCTGTGTGATATAAGGAGCCGTGCACCTGTGATTAAGGAGCCGGCACCTGTGTGATATAATGGGAGCCGTGCACATGTGTGATATAAGGAGCCGTGCACCCTGTGTCTAATCGCCGTGCACTGTTTGATATAACGCCGGTCACTGTGTGATATAACGGAGCCCGTGCACCTGTGCGCAAACGAGCGGTGTGCGTGCATATAACGATGTGTTGCGTAGAGGCTCGTGCACCGTGTGATATAACGCGCCGTGCCCGTGTGTGATATAATCCGGCCGTGCACGCTGTGATATAAGCGCCGCGCACCTGTGGTGATATAACGAGCGCACCCGTGTGATATAACGCGCCGTGCACCTGGGTATATAACGAGCCGTGCACCTGTGTTATTTTATAACGAGCCGTGCACCTGTGGTGCGTACGACTGCCCGTGAGACCGGACTGTGTAATAACGAGCCGTGAACGCCATACAGTGCCTTCACAATACTTTCACACAGTTCCCACATTATACTGTCATACACTACCTCCGCAATACACTCATACAGTGCCCATACAATACTGCCACACAGTGCTTTCATATTACTTAATACAGTGCCCATATAATACTGCCATAGAGTTCCTTCACAATTTTTACATACAGTGCCCATATAATACTGCCACACAGAGCTTTCATATTACCTAATACAGTGCCCATATAATACTGCCATAGAGTTCCTTCACAATTCTTACATACAGTGCCCATATAATACTGCCACACAGTGCTTTAATATTACTTTCATACAGTGCCAACATAATACTGCCACACAGTGCTTTCATAATACTTTCATAAACTCCCCATATAACACTACCATACATTGCTTTCACGATGCTTTCATGCAGTTTCCACATAATACTACCAAATAGTGTTTTCATAATCCTTCCATACAGTCCCCCTATAATACTGCCATACAGTGCTTTCACAATAATAATAATAATGCTTTATTTGTCCCAGAAGGGAAATTTTGCAGTCTGCTGACAGCTTGTGCGGTACAACAAACATACACTCATACCAACATAAATACATAAAAACATTACATAGAAATATAACAACAAGATACATTGAGCATAATAAAATCAACATACAGTAAACAGTACTGGAAATATGGTATCTGGATACATTGATCTTACTTAACCGCTCAGTTTTACATGATAGTTACATGTATCTATTGCTGAATGAACTTTGACAGCCCCCCCACAGTACAATACATTGGGGGGGGGGGTTATAATGTGCCGCAATTTTATGACTATTCTTCTGTCAACGGCACTGTCCCTTCGTTAGTTCGTTAGTATCACAGAGAGTAATCAGAGCTGTGTGAATGAGGAGCCGTTGACCTACGTGTGATATCAAGGAGCCGTGCCCGTGGATTTAAGGAGACGTGGACCTGTGTGATATAAGGAGCGTGCAACTGTGTGATGTATAACGAGGTGCACACTGTGTGAATAACGAGACGTGCCCCTGTGTGTTGTAACGAGCCGTAGTGCACCTGTGTGATATAAGGAGCCGTGCACCTGTGTGATATAAGGAGCCGTGCACCTGTGTGATATAACGAGCCGTGCACCTGTGTGATATAACGAGCCGCGCACCTGTGTGATATAACGAGCCGTGCACCTGTGTGATATAACGAGCCGTGCACCTGTGTGATGTAACGAGCCGCGCACCCGTGTGACCATGGTCAGATTTCTGTCCACTGGAAGTAAAAAGTAGAAGCTTCCTATAGAATGACAGCAAGCAGAGATCTAGAAAACCATGAGGAACTGATATAGAAAGTATATTAGAAATTTTGTATAACTTTTAATTATATAAACTATAACACTTACTTGTTGAAATGGGAATATCCCTTTAAGTCCAGTACCCCAAGATGTAACAGCAAAGAGTAAAGCGCTCTCTACTACCGCCCTGTAAAAACACCGCTGCAACCTACTACTGTACAGACATTAAAAGACCTCAACGATTGACTCACTCATTTTTTTAAATAATAATATTAATAATTCCTTTATTTATATAGCGCACACAGATTCCGTACACCAGTCTGCACACCAGCCGACGGTCACACGATTATAATCCTGTCATACAGTACCATTATAATCCTGCCATACAGTACCATTATAATCCTGCCATACAGTACCATTATAATACTGCCATACAGTACCATTATAATCCTGCCATACAGTACCATTATAATCCTGCCATACAGTACCATTATAATACTGCCATACAGTACCATTATAATCCTGCCATACAGTACCATTATAATCCTGCCATACAGTACCATTATAAT